>VZRO01003877.1:113452-141830 GCA_013397915.1 Daphoenositta chrysoptera
CGGCCGCGGGGATGCTCCCGGTGGGGGAGGTACGGCCGCGCCCGCGTCCCGGCCCCGCTGCTCCCTCCGCCGGCGGGGCGAGGGCCCGGATCCGCCTCCGCCGCCGCCCTGGCGGTGCCCTGGCACCGCGTATCTGCGATGCGGCCGCGCCCCGGGGAAGGGTTGGGTGGGCACGGGGCCCTGTCAGCCGCAGGTGCCCCGCCGGGGTCGGCCTGCGGTGACCGGGACGGGAGGTGCCAGCATCGCTCCTGGGCTCGGGGCCGTGCCGGGGGAGCCGCTCAGGGTGCCCTTCCCCGGGGAAAAGGGCGGGGAGTGGATGTCCGGAGCGGGGCATGCTGCAGGAGTGGTCTGTGGCAGCACACACCTGAACTCTGCAGAGAGATGCTAAAATTCTGAACAAGGTGAAGTTTTCTCTGAATGTATTCTCGTCCTCCCAGGAGTCTCCAAAGTCTACCAAAAGCACCACAAAGCCTGGCAGCAGCAGCAGCAGCAGCAGCAGCAGCAGCAGCAGTAGCGGGAAGGATGGTGGGGCAGAGAATTCAGAAGAGGTAAGGCTTTCACCTTGGGTACAGCAGTGTGCATGTACAACTTACCTTTGGGGAGGAATTAAATCTTTCATTTTAGCTACTTCAAGCTGTTCCACCAGATAACACATGTCACCAGGATCTTAAGAAGTCAGAGAAGGAAAATTGGCCCAAAGGGCACAATGACTATGAATGAGATTGGATGAGTCTCATACCCTACAGACCTGCAAGAAGACATTTGGCATGGAGCTGAGGGCAAGTGCTGCTCACAGAGGTGGGCAGGGCATGGCAAAGTTGGCTGCAGAAAGGGACAAGCCATGATTGTCAAGGAGGTGGAAGCCTGACAGATGGGAGCAGCTTCCGTGCTCCTGTCAGAGCAAAGCGCAGTAAACTCTGTTGTCACTTTGTGTCAGAGTGGGAGAGTAGTGAGAAGCAATAGGAAAAGATCTGTTCTTCTGAGGCGTTTTCTGGAGGAGTGAGATTAGGAAGTAATGGATAGGAACACTTAAAAGAATAAACTGCTACAGATTAAACGGTTCTCCTTTGGTATAACAGCCTTGTTGCTGAACGCAGCATTCCTCACAAGAAGGCACAGTTTGTATTCCCAGATGTGCAGTCTCACTCTCAATTTTTATGTTGCCAAGGTAGATACATTAGAATGGCCTCAGCAGAATATGATAATATGGTAAGCTGTCCTTAGGATTAGTGCAAGTTTGTGTTCAGTAGAACTTTTCTGGTAGTCCTGAGTTTTCTGGCACTCAGGCAGTGCTTGTGGAATTTGAGAATTGGCTCAGAAGAATGTTGTATGCATGTCTGAGGAAGCATGCATGTATGTGTGGTTTATTTTTTTTTAATACTGCAGTTTGGCAAACAAGCTGTGCCACTTCTACATCCATAGAAGGCTGTGTGCTTCTTTGTCTGGAGCACGTTGTGCTTGTAATTTGGAGGGTTGGGCATGGAAGACATGTAGGGCTAATGAAGACTAGGAAGAAATGTCTAGTTCAGTGGCATGGTTGTAGTCAATGTTATTTTATTCTACTCCAAAGCATATATCTGCATAGCAGAGCCTCAGAAAATAACCCTACTATGAGCCACTCAGTTTTGTGCTCATGCCTAACCTGCCGTGTGGCCAGCAAGGAATCAGAGTCTAACTTTGTGTGCCTTGGAGCAGGCAGCAGTTTTGTAGATCCTCCATCCTGACCTTTGCCTCTGTCTGCTTTATTTTATGCATACAGCTGAAAACAGCTTAGTGGAGAGGTGTCTGTGGACTCCAAGGAAGTGAGAGGACTCCTGTGTTGGAATTATGGGGTCAGACTTACCTTTTATTTGTGTGGCACTCTTTGCTGAGTTCACAGCTCTGGAAAGATGTAGGAAAGCCTGGGTCTTCCAATGGATAGCAAAGCAGGTCACACTGATGTGCCCATCCAGATCAGCAGTGGGCTGTGGCACTGCTCTCCTGGTTACAAGTGGTGCAGTAAGAAGGGAATAAATTCCCAGGCTACAGGCTTTCTTCTGTGACCTGAAATGGCATGTAATATTTGCCTGGGTGCAGAAGAAACTTAGAAGTGATGTGTCTAAACTTCCCTCCCACAAAACATACCCAGCCACTTCCTCATACTCCAGACAAAATCCAGCCCTCCTTTAAGATGGAAAGCTGGGTCTCCTTTGATCATAAGAACAGAGAGCAGAGCAGAAAGAAGACACCTCTGCAGTGTGTACTGCCACAGGTCTCTTCTTCCTTTCTCTGTTGAGTCTCCAGTGAAGTTTGTTCCCTTTTGGTGCTTTCCTGTCTCTGGAGTACTCTGCTGCAGAATGGAAGAGAGCTCTTTGCTTGATAAGAAGAAATGTATACCAGTTTGAATGCGATTTTCTTGCTCTTCAGGAAACACAGAAAGGTATTTTGACTTTCACATTGTGTGAGGAATTAGGTAATGTGTGCTGGGAGCAAAACTCCTTCCTTGTGTCAGAAGCAAGAGGTGGTTTGACTTGTGAAACGCTGGGAGTGGTATTGTCTGGTGGGATTGATGTGCTGAGCCCAACCTGGACACCTTTGCTGCCATTGTGAGAGTTTTATGCCCTGTGAGTTCCCCTGTGGATTTACAGTTGTTGGTTGCCTGTTCTAGGGTGAAAATCGGGTGCACTAAAGAGATCTATCCTTTTTCTTCATATCTCAATAGATGCTTAATGGGCTTGCAGCAGGGGAGCAGCATTTGGCAGCCCTCTTCCAGTATGTGCTTTCCTCTCTCACGTGATGCTCCATGGAGCACGGGAAGGAACCAACTTTAATTTATCCTAGTACCAGAAAGTTGTGACTTGTTTTGCAGGCAACTTGTCTGGCTGGTGGGATGAGTAAAGCTTGTTGCAGAGCAGCTCCGTTTTGATGGATCTGGGCAAATGCAGTGGACAAGGAGCTCGTATGGGGGATCTCTGTGGAGGGAGATGAAGAGGGTAGGGGTCAGTCCAGAAGCCCCTAAGCAAAGTGCTTTGTTCTCTGCAGCAAAGCAGCTTTTAGTGGAGCTGATCTGGAAGGGCAGGTGTGTTGAAAAGCAGGCACATCCACAAGGGAAGGCAAGTGTTGGATTCCCTCTTAAGTACAGGGGTACTGCAGTGCTCTTTTAGTTTTACTCCAAGATGAGCATCCATGTGATGTGAATAGCCCGCAGAGCTTGGCCAACCCCTGACTTCAGGGGGGCAGTTTGCTTTGGAAGAGACAAGGAGCAGTGGAGTAAAACATGAGAGCAGGGAGAGGGAAATGAAAGGTATGTTTAGTTCAGTCCCTCTGGAACATGATGAGTATATGAATGCAGAGAATTTCTATGTAGCTATTTATGGAGAAAAAATAAACGATGTCAGAGACCAAGGCAGCATTGAGAGAGAGGATGAGAAAGAGTTACTCCTCCTGGCCAGAAAGACTGGGAGAGGCAGCTGGGTGGGGAAGAGAGTTAATGACCTGAAAGTGGGAGCAGGCATTAGCAGCAGGAAAGAGGGGAGTTGCTGTGCAGCCTCTAGGGCAGCTTGGAGCCTTGCTGATGAGATTTGCAGCTCTGGGAGAGGGTGCACCTTTTCAGTGAGCTGCTGTGTTTTCATGTTTTGCAGATATCTCCATGGGGCTTGTTACTGCAGTACCTGGAGTTCATTATTCAGAGACAGGCATTACAGCGTGTTCATGTTACTTCTGAGGCAGGGAGCCTGATTTTAATAGGGAAGCTCTGTAACAGCAGACAAAGAGAGCAGGTACTGACTTGAGGGATAGGAAGGGAAGAGTCATCTGAGGAGGAGGAGCTGAGAGCAGATCTGGGCTGGGAAGCTTAGCAAGCAGGGGATGCTCAAAGGACCAGTGAGGCAGAAAGGGCTTCCCGAGTGGCGATGCACCCAGCTGCAGTAGGAGTGCCTGCAGAGGTGAGGTCATGCACGGGTAGGGGAGTGCAGGAGAAGCTAGCACAGCTCAGGATGGCTGGGGGAAGAGGATCTCTCTTCTCTGGGGTGAAGAGGAATGGCACAGAGCAAGCTCAGGGCCTGGGGCTCATTGACTTGTGCAGGCAAGTTCCTAACAAGGAGGAGAGGTGGTGGGAACCAGCGGGGAGGAAGTGCTCTGGAGCCAGGGAGCCTGTGTGCAGGAGTTCTAATTCTGTTTCAGTTGGGGGAGGCCCGTCCTGTTGGCACAAGGAGCTGCTCCACTGCAGTGGGGAAAGTGGGGCTGCCCCAGTGTGCTTGGGCAAACACCTTTGTGCTGTCCTCTGGTCACTTCACCATGTGCAGTGTAACAGCCACAGCAAACACTGTTCCCCAAGCTGTTGGCTTTGCCATGGTGTGTGAGCCCTGCTTGTCAGGAGGGGGCTGAGCCTGCTCAGGTGGAGGGGTGCCTGCAGCCATGGAGCACTTGGCTGGTGTTGGTGTCAGGGAAAGAGTCTGTGCATGGAGAGAAAAGCTTTCAGGTTCAGTGTTTTCAGGGATGGAAACTTCAGAGAAGAAAGTGTTAGGAAACTTAAAATAAGCCTCTTCTGATTCATGTGGCCAAGGTAGGAGGTGTTGAAGTCAGCAGGACAGCAGGCCTGCCACAGGAAGCACTTCCTGGAAGCAGGGATTCAACTTGATACCAGAAAGTGCCTGTACAAGCAGTCCATCATAAACCCTCTGAGCACTGCAGCATATGAGTATATGTGACCTCCCCAACCATCAGCTTTTCTCTAGCAATCTCAGTTGTGTGACTTTTGCATGTGCATGACTGTTTCTTAAATAGCTGGCAGCTAAACCTGAAGCTATGTTTTGTCTCTCTTCATGCAAGATGTTGAAGACTATAGACTGTGGAAGATTGGTGGCAAGGACTTTTCCAGCCCCCTGATGCAGCCTGTTCACCTGCAGCAAAAGCACCATTCTCTGAACATTTGCCTGTGGTGTTTCTGGCTGGGTGAGGAGTGCACAGGCATGTCCCATCAGCTCGGAGGGCCCATGTGTCCTGCTTTCTTCAGTATTACCTGGGAGGCCACCAGTGCATCTTCTGTTTCTGTCCGTACCATCTTTTCTCTGTGTTGGCTCAGCATTCAAATTTTCCATTCTTCCCTGTGGAAGGAGAGTGATGCAGAGTGGAGGACTCCCAAAGGCATCTGGATAACATTTTGAGTGGCTCACACTGCCCTGATACCCAAGTATTCAGAGTGAGGAATGAATTTCTCAGTCTTGGAAGCTGGCCAGCAAGGCTTTGTCCTGACTTAGCTGAGCAGAGACCAGTGTTTCGTATAACTTGCCTCCAGTTTGTAGTCTGGGCCTGCTTTGTTTGGCAGACAGTGCTGTTTTTATCACAAGCTCATCTGGCTCCCTCCTCTCATCATGGGACAACACTGCTCAAATCTTGTTGTCTCCCCTCACCTTGGCTTGGGGATGAGCTTGAAACAGAACCACTCAAGATTTCCTTCAAACAGAGCCAGACCAGAACCAAAATATTTCTGATTTCTCATTCAAAGAAATGACTTGACAAAAAAATTGATGTTTTGTGTTGGGCCCTGTTTTCCACGGGGAGTCTTTGCATTTGCTCTACAGATCCCAATTGGTAGAGCAGTGACTCCCTGTAGACAGCTTCCCCTGTTCCCACCTTGCTGCCTTCCCACATGCTGCAGGTGCAGTAACTCTTGCTCTGGCACTGCAGTGCTGTGCTGCCCCTCTTTGGAGACCAGCTGAGGGAAAGGACCGTGCAGAGTAGCTGCAGGTGCACTGGCTGTCACAGGAAGAAGCTGGCCATCTGGAGGATGGAGGATCTGAGCTCCTGCACTTCCTCAAAACACTGCTGGTCGGTGTTCTGGTGAAGTGTGCATTTGTACCACTGTGCTCTATGTGGCACCTGGGAATTATTGGGAAAGAAGGGAGTGATGTCCAAGGATATCACTCACCTCTGCTCCCCATCCATTGTGCTATTCTTGTGTCCTAAACAGGTTCATCCTTCAGCTCCTTGGCTTCATGTACCAGCAGGAAGGAGGTGCCTCACACAGCACAGCCAGGGTAGGCTGGTTGCTGTCTCCAGCTAATCCCCTCTGCTTCCTGGCAGGATGATGCCCTCTTTTGTGCTGAGTTTTCCATAGGTTTGGTCAGTGTGAAATAAAGGGTCAGTTATTGAGTCATTACGGTCCAAGTGGGACTTGAACCAGCAGAGCTTCAGCAAGGTCGGAAGAGAGCTGAGCTGAGCAAACACTGGCTTGAGTTTCTGGTCACATGCTAAACATGAGAAAGTGCCTCTGTTAGTGCAGTTTAACAAGAGTGCCGTGGGGGAGAGGAGAATGCAGGCAGGGAGCTTGTGTGGCTGAAAGGGGTGATGTGGGAAGAGCCCATCTACAGAAGTCCAGACAGCAGTGAGGCAGAGATGGAGAGAGCAGCTGGGATGCGTTGGGAGAGCCCACAGCTTGGAACCTAAGGTTGTATATGTTTGTATGTATGGTCCGTGTGGTTTGTAGATTAGGACCATGCTCCTGGACCATGAATGCAGCAATGGTTGTAGTGGTCTTCACTATTGCCTTTCCAAGGCCATTATGTCTGCTCTGTACTACACACTGCCTTGCTTTTTCCCAGGTGATTCCCTGCACAAGGACAACGAAGCAAATTGCTGGTTTTCTAAACTTGCTTGTTGTGTGTTGTACAGAGTGCTGCAATCAGAGACAGCAGTGCGCTGGGATTTCTGTTTGGACCACAGAAAGTTCTTATTTCTGCTTCATGTAACTTGTCACAAGATGTGACTTTGCTTTCCACATCCATAGCACTTGCTGTGCCGAGAGCCTCCGGTGTCTTTGTGTACCTCGCAGACAGGAGTAAAACTGATGTTTACTTTGCAGATATGCAGCAAATGCAACCAACTGCTCTAGAGCTGGCAGGAACACGTGAGATGCACTCAGCTGCAAGTGCAACAGTGAAAAACCTGCTCGGTTTCTTCATTCCAAGAAGATGCTGATGTTGTCTGCTTATGAGGCTTGTAGGTAAAGCTTCTGAGTTGTTTTACTCTCTTCTCCCTCATCAGGCCCAGCAGCCTCAGCAGCAGCCACAGCAGCCACAGCAGCAGCCACAACAGCAGCCAACTTCAAATAAGCGGCCCAGTAACAGCGCTCCCCCCCCAACCCAGCTGAATAAAATCAAGTACTCAGGGGGACCCCAGATTGTGAAGAAGGAGCGCCGGCACAGCTCTTCCCGTTTCAACCTGAGCAAAAACCGGGAACTGCAAAAACTCCCAGCCCTTAAAGGTATAAGAGGCAGTGGGGTGGGAGTGGCCTGCATGACAAGATGCAGTTTCTCCAGGCAGAATGCAGTGGTGTAAGGGCTCTTCCTAAAACAACCTTTCCAGTGTCCAGCTAGTTTTATAGGCAGTGCAGCAAGGATGGTTGTGGGAAAGATTCTTGGCTTGTTAGTAGGTAGCGAATTGATGGATGGCCTAAAATAATCAGAGTATTCTCAATGCAAACTTCATACTAACTTCCCATTTGAGCTATTTAAACCCTTCTGCTTCTACGTACTGAGGATTGCCTCAGATTCTTCAGCAGGTTGTGCAGGAAGGCAGTGAAGTGCAGAGACCTTGGTGCAGACTGTCCTTGGTTCTTACATCCATCCATTCCTGGGGAAGGACCAGGCCTCCTCCTCATTGTGTTTCCATTGCAAATTAGGATAGTGCAATTGAACCTGTCCACATTAGGGCAGCTACTTGGTATTAGCACTTAGTGTACATTATGTTGCAATTAAACATGATTGTGGACAAAGAGAAAGCATTTTCAGCAGTCATTGAGCCAGACCCATTGCTGATGTTGCTCATGGACAGAGACAAGCCTTTGAGGAAGGGCAGCTGCCTTGCAGCTCAGTAACATTCTGCAAGTAGGAGGTAAGTTTGTGTCATTGGCTGAGGCAGTGTGTAGTTCCCAGTCATATCAGAAAGAGAATCTGTTAACGTACAGCTCCTGCTGCCCTGGCCCCTCTCTTCGGCCCTATTCTCTGGGAGGAGGGTTAGGCCTCAGGGTGTGCTGCTCAGCTGCCTTTGTGTCTCTGGGGTGCAGGACATGGCTGTCACTGGTCTGTGATGGGAGCTGGCTGAGTTCCTTTTTCAGTGTACTCTGTACAGGGAAGAGATCGGTGCTAATCAGGTTAGAAACTGCTACCATGTTTGAGATCCTCTCATGGGACAGTTGCTTCAGAGGCCTTTGCTTCTGACTCCTTTGTCCCATGTCCATTGCAAGGATAACACTGCCTCTCCCTCTTCCCTGCCAACAGTTCAAGGGGAATGTGACAGGGGAGGGGGAAACCACAGGGAGCAAACCACAGTGATACCCGGGGAAACCAGGAAGATGTTCTGCCTGTCTCCAAGGACAGATGTCCCTGCTTTCTCTGACAGATGCTCCTCCACATGAACGAGAAGAGCTTTTCATCCAGAAGCTGCGGCAGTGCTGCGTTCTTTTTGACTTCATCTCTGACCCACTCAGTGACCTGAAGTTCAAGGAGGTGAAGCGAGCAGGTCTCAATGAGATGGTGGAATACATCACACACAACCGTGATGTCGTCACCGAGGCCATCTATCCTGAAGCTGTTATCATGGTAGGGCATGGAGCCAGTGTTTGTGTGGCTTGTGTGCCAAAGAAAGAGGGAAGTGTGGGAGGAGGAGGGGATAGGCATTTGTCAGAGAGGAGTGTGACCCCAGTCCTACCCGTTCCTTATCTACCCACCTCCAGAAAGAGAAGTGTGTGTGGAGGTGGTGGTAGTGACAGTGCCTGCTGTTGGGAGAGGTGGAAGCTCTTGTCTCCAGCAGAGATTGCACTTGGGGAGGTCCTGTGCAGACTGTAACCCTACAGCCTGCAGGAAGGGACCTGTGTGTGGGCACAGCTGTGACAAATCACAATGTGTTGCACTGCAGTGAAGGATTTGCTATGTGGAGGACCATCATGAAGTGTCAGAATGTCATTCATGCACTTTGTCACTCGCTTCAGTTTTCAGTGAACCTCTTCCGGACACTCCCACCATCGTCCAATCCTACAGGAGCAGAGTTTGACCCTGAAGAAGATGAGCCTACATTAGAGGCTGCCTGGCCACACCTCCAGGTGAGGAGGGGTGGGGGATATAGATCTGGTGAATTTATCTCCAGGAAGTCGAGAGTCCATGTGGAGCTGGAGCCTGACAGCCCTGCCACTGCTGCTTCCCCAGCCTGCGAGGGTTCCCGGGGAAAGACCAGGCCTGCCACCCAGGGGTCAGAGGTGGCTCTTGGGCTGTGCAGGAAGCAAGGGTGTCCTGGGAACTGGCTGATGCCTGTGTGCAGCATTCACCTGCAGATGGCTTTAAGACAAACTAGGTGAAAAGGGTTAGGAAAGTGCCAGTGAGCATGGTTTAGCAGAGCTTAACAGTGGAAGTCAGGAGGAAAGCTCCAGGCACTTGCACAGGGTCGTGTTGTCAAGCAGCCAAAGGCAGAAAACGAGGCAGGTACTGCAGAATGAAGCAGAAAATACAGAGAAGAAATAAGGTGTCATTCTGCAGCAGTGGTTAATCACTTCTCACTGCTGCAGTTGACATAGAGAAGTGAGCATTGATAGAAATAGCATGTCCTCAGCACCAGAGTGCTGTGAATGCTAGGCAGCCATTTGTTTCTCAGAATCGAGTCAGCAGCAGCCAGCTTGGATTTGTGGCAACTGAATGCTGAGCTTTTTTATCAGCACCTCAGTTGTTTTTTTTACTGCTGTCCTTGGCAGCTAGGCCCTACCTGTGGATGCATTGTCCTATCATTCCTTCAATTGCAAAGTCAGACCTTTCAAAAACATCGATCTTGTTTGGCCTAGTGGCCCCTCAGAACCACTAGGAGGGATGGATGAGAGTGGACTCATCCCTCTCAGGGAACAGCAGGACCAGAAGTTGATGTTTCAGCACTGACAGCCTTTTTAAAGCAAGCTTCCCTTTGTTTTCCAAGTGGGACACAGCATGCAGCTCTCCTGGCCTAGTGAGGCCAAGCCAACCTTGAGTCAGTATGCAGGAGGTAGAGGACACTGCATGTTTTCCTGGGGTTCATTTAATTTCTCTGCTCTTCTGTTCTTCTGTGGCATGTCTCAAGGGCATCCAGTGAGTCTGAGCCCACCTCCAGTGGGTCTCTGGAGGTTTCTGTTCTCTGTAGAGATGTGTGCTTAAGATGTGAGAAGAGTTTCCCAGGCCTAGTGTCTTAATCTGAGTAGATGGATGTTATCTTTGGGGGCACTTGTGGTGATGAGGTCTCATGCAGATTGGGGCAGTTACGTGCCACCAGAGACCCCTGCCCATTAAAGCAAGGGCAGCTGAGTTGATCTGGGTAAGGAAACACTGGGTTCTGTGCTCCTGTTCAGGCTTCCCAGCCTTTCCCTGAATCCTTAAGGAGAAGGAAAACATAAAATCTGAAGTAAACACTGGTGAGAGGACAGAGGGATTTCTAAGTAATCTCTCCTTTTGCCCCCCACAGCTGGTGTATGAATTCTTCCTCAGGTTCCTGGAATCACCTGACTTTCAACCAAATGTAGCCAAGAAATACATTGACCAGAAGTTTGTGCTATCTGTAAGTAATTGTTGCCCCTGCCACTGTGCACCACCTTTATGAAGGACATGCAGCAGATTTTAGTGCTTGATGATGTGACTTTTCTTTATCTGTTTTGAATGAGCAGACAGAATTTTCTGTGCAGGGCACAGAGCTGTAGTCACTGGAACTCATAACTCATTTTTTGGGTGGAAAGGGGCACAGGGGCCTTGCAGGGGAAATCTGGAGATGTGCAGCTTTGTAGAATGTGCAGGCCATCACTGTGCTTCTGAAAGGGAAAGAAGTGATGATGGTTCCAGCTTGTGACTAGGAGGTCATGTGTTTCAGGGACATGACCACTGTGCTCAGGGTGGTGAAGGCATCACTTGACTGAAAGAGCTGGTTTTGCAAAGCATGAGCAGTGCCCGGTGTTGCTGCTAGCTTTGCCCAGACAGGCAGTATGGAGGCACTGACTGAATTTCTCTCCCCACAGCTGCTGGATCTCTTTGACAGTGAAGACCCCAGAGAACGAGACTTCCTAAAGACTATTCTGCACAGGATCTATGGGAAGTTCCTGGGTCTGAGAGCATATGTGAGGAGGCAGATCAATAATATATTTTACAGGTGAAGTCTTTCGCAGTACCATTTAGACTCCCTGTCTCCAGCATTTTTCCTTCCTCTTGCTTATCAAACTGTATCCAGCTTTTGGCAATGACCTCTCATCCTTCTCTTTAGGTTCATCTATGAAACAGAACACCACAATGGGATTGCAGAGCTACTGGAGATCCTGGGAAGGTGAGGTCACTTTTGGACGTCCCAGAGGGCCATAGTGAGTGAGGCCTCCCAGCCCAGTGTGCTCTGTGAACAGGCAGTGCCTTCCTTCAGCAGTCCTTGCAGGAAGCACCTCTTCCAGAGAATCTCAGTCTGACAGAGCATAAAGTACTCTCCAGCCTGCTGATAAATACAGTGGTAGCCTTCTCCTCCCCAGATCTGTCTCCTGTTCTCTTGAGTTTGAGTCCAGTCACACTTGCTATCTTGCAAAAGCAGGCAGTAAAAAAGAAGAGCCCCTCACAGCTCTGAGAAGCCTTAGCAATGGGCAGCCTTCTCCAGGGTTTCAGCTTCCCTTCTGTTTGTGGCCTTGTTATTCTGCCATCCTCCTGTTCTGTAAAGCAAAAGACTCGAGCACTGAGCTGCTTCAGTGCTGGCCTTCCCCAGAGGTTCTGCCTAAGTGTGTGTGGGCTCAGCCTGGCACAGGACAGAGCAGAGTCCAGGCTCCATCAGAAGCTTTTCCAGTGGTGTCTGCCAAGAACACTGACTGAGCTCAGTGTGCAGGCTGGGCTGCAGCAACCACGCTTTTGGTGGGTGCTTCCTCAAGGGGCTGGTGAGAGCTAGTGTGTGTTGTGAGGTGAGAGACACTGTATTTCTGCTGGGTAAAAATTTTAACAAGATTCTTGTTTTTTCTCAGCATAATCAATGGGTTTGCTTTGCCTCTGAAGGAAGAGCACAAGATGTTCCTCATCAGAGTCTTGTTACCACTGCACAAAGTGAAGTCTCTCAGTGTGTACCATCCACAGGTGAGAAGTGCTTCAAGTTCCCAGGGCAGATTGGGATTTTCCAAAAGCTTATAGCTATTATAAGCTCTATATATTTATATTAGTTTATAAGCTAATTGTTTATAGCTATTCACCAGGCCCCATTACTGCATTGTACAAAGTTCTTGCTGTGAGATGTTCTGAGCTCTGCACTAGTCCCATACTGGTGGTTGTCCCATTCTTGTGGTGTTTGGGCCTGTGCCACTGGATGATAGGAGGATATCCTGGCATTTCCCACTGTCTTAATGCTGTGGCTTGCTTTGTGTTTCTGTGCTGGAAGCTTGTGAAATATTTGGGGCCTGAATATTGCTGAAACCAGAGAGGTGAATTTCCTAGCTGGAGTCATCAGCCTGTGCATGTGGTGTATCAGCTGTTAGTCACCACTGAGATATGTGGAGAAATTGGTGTGCTAGCCTGCTAGATTGGTTTAGAGATTAATTTATTCCAATTTTGAGTACATAGCAGAAGAATAGAGAAGATCAGAACTTGAGATGTGAAGTGAGAAAATATGGGTACTAAGTAGAGATGTCTGTTCTCTCAGCCCTGTTTCTTTGGGGCAGGGCTTTGTGTCAGTCAGGTTTGTTCCTCCCCATTGTGTGCAGCTGTACTTGCATCTGAATGTATTGGCTGTAGACTGCTCTGGGTGGCTGAAGTTTTATCCTTTAAATTGCACAAATGTCCTGAGCTCAGGCCCTGCCTGCTTGGTCTTAAAGCCTTCACTTGCCAGCAGAAAACTGGATTTGTTTAGAGCTGCAACATAGTGGGCACGATGTTACTTCCAGCCTAGGGGGTGGTGGCACTTTAATCTCAGGTACACTTGAGGAAGCTCTAATTTTGCCATGTTTTCTTCCTGCAGCTGGCATACTGTGTTGTACAGTTCTTGGAGAAAGACAGCAGCTTGACAGAGCCAGTGAGTAACCTTGCTTCACTTCTGTGTGACAGTCAAGTCCCTAAAAGCTTCACAGCTTCCTTAGAACAGCCTTTTTTTCACCCTTGCTGTAAAGAGGCTGGGAGTCAGTGGTATTGTTTATGGGGTTTGCCTGGCTCCCTTTGGACAGAAGGGGCTGTGCTGCTCATGTGCAAGCCTTTAGCATTCTCTCCTGAAAGCTTCAGGAAGGTGGGCTGTAGTCTTCCTTTGTGCTTCAGATTTTGGTGTAGCAGAAGGAACAGGATACCAAGCTGTTCTTCCAGGGCAGAGCTTCTGGCTAATGAGAGGTGCTGCAGAGACAAAATACATGACCATCTGATGAAACCAGAGCTTGTGGGGGCCCTGAAATAGTAAGAGTTCCCTCCAGGCTGCTGGAGTTGGCTGCAGAATTGTGGGGATGAGGTTAGGAACCTGGGACACAAGGTCTACTTAGGCATGCCACTGTTCCTTCATGAAAGTATTCTCCTTCCAGCTTTAGCATCAGTTTGCTACCTTCATAGAGATAAGTCATATTGTAGACACATTTGCCTTCAGGATATAGTGCTGGGAAACAGCAGATTCTAAGATGAGAGCAGTGTATATGGAGACCTCACATATTCTAGTTACTGGCTACACGGACCTGCGGTGTTAATCAGGCTAAATGCCATCTTGGCAGAGGGTGAAAGAAGGAGACAAGTGTTTCTCCACCCACTGCAGGCCAGGAAATGTCTTCTACAGAGCTGAGCTTCACAGGCTCAAAACAGCAGATGGGCAGAGAACACATACTTCTGTCACTGTAGCAGGGAGCACCAAAAGTGTGAGTGTTTTAATGAGTAATGCTGGCTGAGGTCGTTCTGTTCTCTGGCTGAAATGTGTGTGCTCATGGTGAGCCTGCCTGTGCTGGGTAGAAGCTGGTCAGCTGTTGTCAGCTTTCTGGCTCCACAGCTCTGACATCAGCAGTGCTGAAGTAGACCTCCTAGTTTGTCCTTTAAACGTGGGTCCTCCATTTCCTTTGTTCCCAAAAGCCTGCTCTGAAACAAACTGCGTAAAGTAGCTTCCTGATCATGTTGAGTACTTCCTGTGGCTGACATCCAGTCCAACAGCCTCCTGCCAAAGCACCTCCTAGGGTGAGGGAGAAGAGAGAAACAGAAATCTGTCAATATTTCCAGGATTCACTTTGCATCTTGTTCAGATAATAAAGCTCCGTAGCTCATCACTGTTTCCTGGATAACGGTTTAGTGGCCCCTGGATTACAGACCCAGGTCTGGTTTGGTGCTTGTAGAAAGCAGTGGAATGACCCAATTTCATTACCTTCAGTGGCTGTTGTGTCTCAGCCCAGAGATACCAAGGCCATATTGCCACAACTTGTGCTTGTGAAGGTTTTGAATAGACCCCCCAAGATGACTGGTGTTACTGAACTCTGGAAGAATTACAGGACTTATTCATCAGTAAGAGTCTGAGTAAGCTGGGAGATGTTACCAGTAGTGCTGGAAGAAGGCCAGATTACTCCCTGGGTCTACACTTGCCTCAAATGGGCCTCCCAGAAGCTTGCTCAGCAAGGCTTGACATGGTAGCTCTTGCCTTAACAGCAGTCTGAGAGACTGCCAGGTGAGCAAGGCCTCAGATGTGCTCAGTAATAGCAAACACAGACTCCACACTCCTCACACCACCCTACTTGTAGGTGAAATTACCTCTGAGTCACTGAAGCTAGCTCTTGCCTGAATGGCAGACATGAGTAATGACAAACATTGGGGATAATGAACTGCTGGCTTCTCAAGCCTTGAGTTGGTAGAAACTTAATGCTCAGATATCTCTAATCCTGCTGTTTTATTGCCAATTACTATCCCTCTGCTGCTCAGAACTTCCTCTCAAGTGCTCGCTTCAGGATCAGGTAGCTGAATACAGAGGTTTGAAAGGGCAGCTCCTATGGCCACCTGTGACTCTAGTGTCCAGAGTAAGCATTTCTTCTTCTAGCAGAGTGAAGGTCTGCAGCATCCTGGATCCTGCCTTTACAGTGTCTAGAAGCACATGGGTAGGACAGGAAGCAGTATTAAAAATAAATAAATAAATAAAATCTAGTGAGATATAGCCCTTCCCTAATCTTGTAAGCAAGAGTTTTACTCAGCCAGAAGTTGCATCTGCATTGTCATATTTGATTCTAACCATTAGGTGTAAACTCCATAAACTTGTCTGCTCCATTCTGGATTCTGTTTGGACTTTGAGTCTCCACAAAGTCTTGCAAGAATGAGTTCCATAATCCATAATCCAATCTGTGTAAAGTAATATTTCCTTTCCTTGCCCCAAACCCATCCATTGTATTATTTATTTGGTGCTCCCCAGTATTCCCAAGTTCTGTAGGGTTTTGAATAATGACTCTTCAGAGACCTCCATAGCATTTCCAATTTTATTAGTTTATCTTCCATGGTTACTTTGCACTGTCTGCCAGCTGCTGCCCACTCCAGTTTCACCCTTCTGTGTTAAGCTAAAAAAGTGATAAAAAAGTGATTCTAAGCTTTGTGCTTGTAATATGAAATCGTAGCAGCCTAGGTAGAGCTGCTGCTGTGAGTGTAACTTGGCAGAGTTTGGGCTTTTATTTTCTTTCTTCCTGGCTCACCCTGACTTTCTGAAAAAATCTGTTCTGTTACTTCCTCCCTTCTGCTGTTGTGACCAGACACTGAAACATTTATTTTGCAGCTGGTGTTAACTTTGAGCCTCTAACACTGTCTCTGTACCCTTCCCACTCAGGTGATTGTGGGCTTGCTGAAGTTCTGGCCGAAAACTCACAGTCCCAAAGAGGTGATGTTTTTAAATGAGCTGGAAGAGATTCTGGACGTGATTGAGCCATCAGAGTTTGTGAAAGTTATGGAGCCCTTGTTCAGGCAGTTGGCCAAATGTGTCTCCAGCCCACACTTCCAGGTGAGCTGCGGCTCAGAGAGGGAATAGAGCATTGACTTGTAATCCACTTGGCATGTGAGGGTGACACCACAATTTTTGGGCTTGTATTTGGCACGTGAGGGTGTGACCGGGGTGAGTATTGGGGTGACATGTGGTGGGAAGCTGTGAGAATCCTCACCACAACCACAGCATGAGCTCATCCAAAGATAAAAGACAATCCAAAAGAGAAAACAGAGCAGAGCAGTGGAGCCTCTCCTGCTGCTCTGTGCTATTCAGCACCGGGTATTGCAGCAGGCTGGGGCTGGAGCACAGGTGCTCTGCCACCTCCTGTTTTGGCTAGCAAGGACAGAGGAGATCCATCCAGGGTCACCCTGTTGAAGTAAAACCAAGCACTCTGCAGTATTGGAGGGAGGCCAACAAAGAGACTGTGCAGGGAAGGTCCTTTGTTTTATTCTGGCATAGGTAGTAAAGAGTGGGGTATACTGGAGAAGTGCTGGAGTCTGCTTCTTCCTGGTTTTCACTGAAGGGAAACTGGTTGTAGTAGCTGGCTAATAGAATCTCTGTGGATGGTAGTCTTAAGGTTTAAAATGTACAGGGTGGTAGGACCTGCTAGTAGCTCCTAGCAGGTGTTCTTGGCTGTTTTAGAGTGCCCAGGAAGAAGGCAGCTTGCTGGTGAAACACATGGTTGATCCAGGTATAGGTGGAGTGTTAAAGAAGAAATGACACAGCCGTCTCCCAAGTGAGAGTGACTGCACAGTGAGGCAGGCTGCCTTCAGTCTGTCTTTTAGTATAGAGAGGTACAAAGTCATGTGTTTACAAGCCAAAAATAAGGTCAGTCTAGGTCACATGCTTATGTAAAAAATCAGTTTCCTGTAAAGGAGTAGGGGAGCATGATGGAAACCAGCTGGACATAGATTATTGGTGTGGTGATGAGAACCAAAGGACTAACGTGACCTTTGGGTGTGGAGGGAACTACCAGAGGGAACTAAGGAGCTTGAATAAAGTAGGGTAAAGGCTGGAGGAGAGACATCCTGTCCTTGATAGCAGCCGTCATCTGCTGCCAAACTCTGAAGAGCAATACTGAGAAGCCTAGAGAAGCTGCAAACACTTTACAGCCTAAGAAAATTAATTCCGAAGGTGTCCCGAATGGTCAGGTTGAACAGTCTACAGCTTGTCTGAAGAGCAAAATTAGGAATTGACTTCTTGGTGAGTCTGAGCACCTTGGTGGGAATGAGTTTTCTCTGAGTGGATTGTGTGTTAATCTAGCAGAAAAAGGCTTAACCAGTTCTTGAAAACCAAAAGCTAGGTAAATGAACACAAAGTGAGTTTCATTTCTTTTACTTGTGTGGAACAATATGTTAAGGGGATATAGCAAGTTCTACATTATCTGAAATAAAAAACTGAGTCTGGATGTCTCTTTTCATAGGTTTTTAAGCCATTCTCAAGCTAGCACTAAATGCAGAAATTAGTCTGCATTGTCTCTCACTGTGTGGAAACTTGTCAGACTTGTTTGTCTTGTTAGAGCAGGATGGCTGCCCCAAGATTTTCCATATTTTCACCCTTACTAAATCAGGGGGTTGAATTGTGGGACTGGTGACTGAAACATGCTTCAAAGCCCTGAGAGACTCTGTTGTGGGAAAGCCAGGGAGGAATGGAACTTCACAGAGGACAGTCTGAGGAAATAAAGAAGGCTTGGAGCTAATCTGAATTGGGACCTGGAATAGATGACATTACTGTCCTTAAGTGCTGTGTAAAGGGTGTTGAAGTCATCTGTATATTGACAGTAGGCTTGTCTGTTCAAGAACATGAATTTTCAGAGTTTTTCTCAGAAAAGTGAGAAGTGTGTGGCATAGGCTAAGGCAAAGAAGGCTGGGCAGGAGGGATGACTGGCCTCATAGAAGTTCATGGAAGTCAGCTCTTCGCTGTGGGGAAGCATGTGGGCTCCTTGGCTGCGTGGTGACTTCCCTGTGCACCACAGGTGTTACAGGAAGTCAAGGATGGCTTTCTCTCCTGCTGCAGGTGGCAGAGCGAGCGCTGTACTATTGGAACAATGAATATATCATGAGCCTGATCAGCGATAATGCAGCCAAAATCCTCCCCATCATGTTTCCAGCACTCTACAAGAACTCCAAGAGTCACTGGAACAAGTAGGTCTTCCCCCATGCTCTGACACTTGCTGGATTGTTTGAGCCACTGGCAATTTTGGGGCATGCTGCTGCACTGCAACCATGCATGGTGCTTGCTGGCACCAGCTGCTGAGCCAGGGGGGCTGGTGGTGGTGCCAGGGTGTATCATGGAAAAGGGAGATTTCCTCAACCCTCAGAGTTTGATTTGTCTGTCAGCACCCCAGGAAAACCAAGACCCTTGTGCCCAACCAGTCTGCCAGTGTCTCGTTAAGGGGACCTGTCACTGAACAGTCCTACTGAGTCAGTTCAACTGGCTTGTTCAGGGAAATATGTTAACAGCATAAGACCCTCAGCAGATCTTACATTATGTGATTATGTTCCCTGTTGCTGGTGACTGCCAGTTCCTGGGAAGGACTCACACTGACAGTTCATGGAATAACACTCCTTATTAACAGAAAATGGTGACAGGTTACGGTTCGAGGACTACCAGTGATAGTATCTGACTGCAAAAATATATTCAGAGCAATTCACAGAAAAGCTCTAATTCCCAGTGAAAGTATCCAGTGTGCACAGAGTGTTTCTTACCCGTAAGGGACGAAGATGGGTTCAGCTGACTGATCCCAGTAGTTACGATGGAGTCTTCCCTAACTTACTCCTACTGTCAGCTTACTTTTATACTATGTCTTTATGTTTATGTGGAGCTTGAGTGACTCTTAGTCATACGTGCCTTTGTTACTGATTGGTGTAACATTCTCTCGCTTTGCCCTCAGAGGTGTGGTCAATACAGTACAGAGCACATGCCCCGTGAGGGGTGGTCATACCCTGGAGTGGGTGACCTTGGGATGGGGATGTGCATTAATACATTTGTGTTATAATGAACCAAGTTTGTCCCAGGAGGGTGATTTCACCACGGTTCCTGGCTCAGCCACCAGACTGCCCCTATCTCCCTTGGCCAACAGGCCCTGTGCAGTTTATCAGCTGCAAAGCCCCATCGGGTTCCCCTCCCTGCCAGGACTTCAGCAGCCGCGGTGTTTCCACTCCCTCCACCCTCCATTCCATCCCCCTCAGCAGAGGCTGTGGCTGCAGGTTGTGTGTATGGGGAACCATCCTGGAGGAGGCTTTGAGCATGCCAACAGCATTCCATCCAGGGACCAGCAGCTGCATTTTACCCTGTCATTCCTGTACTGTTATAACATCTGTTAGGATGTGAATGTAACTTCTCAGTGTCCTCTAGTTTTACTCCCAGCCATCTTTCCACAGCATGGAAAGGGCCACAGCAGACCAGTGTGGCTTGCTTCTGCAAGGGTTGAGGCTCCTGCATTTACCAGCCTTGGGGCCATGGAGTGTACACAGAGTTTGATACCTGCCAGTCACTAGTGTTGCCAGTCTCTCAGAGGTGTGCAGTATATTTTCCATTTGATTTCTGTCTCCTTGTTAACTAATGTCCCACCCTTATGTACTCCATGACCAGAGAACTTGGCTAATGCAGTGCCCAAGTCCTTGAGTACAGGAAAAACAGAGAAAGCAGAACTAACTGGGCAGCTGTCCATGTCAAATATTATCCCCTGTGCCTGATTCCTAGATACAACTCTGTTTTATAGTTCTCTTATCAACTTCCTTCCTTGTAACTTCTTCATTTAATTCATTATCTGGTTAATTCAAGTTTAATTAATTTAATTACACACACTTCCTTTAATGAATTAGCTAAAAAATTAATTCTAGGGAAACTGGACGAGTCCAGAGCTCAGAAAAGTACTTCATGTTCTTGTCTGAAACCCTTCACCAGTTCTGTGTCCTTGCAGCAGCCAAGATTCATGATTCTGCTGTTTCTGTCTTTTCTGGTCTGCTTCCCAGTCATATCGCAGAAGAAGTCCTGGAAGTGTTTTCTTCTTATTTCTCCTTGTCTTTATTTTAGCAATAACCACATCTTCTCAGGGCAGGTTGAGTACCTCAGATTCTCCTCTTCCTTCCCATAGTTCATCTACTTGGTCAGACAGCCTGCTTAAGTCCAGCAGGGTTGCATCTCTCTTCCATATTCCATTTGTAGAGCTGGTAGCTTAATCTGCTGAGTCTCATCTTTTGCTTTTGATTTCAGAGGCAGCTTCAGAGGTGTTTCAGAGACAGCTTCAAAATTTGTTTTTATTCCCTAGGAGAGTCTTTGTCCCATAGGGAGCTCACACAGAGTGCAGCCTATCCATAAACCACTGGCACAGAGTTGACTTTTCTGTGACATTTTGTGTGCTGGTTCCCATCTTGACAGGGCTGCTGCCTGTCTGTGTTTTGGGCAGCTCAGTGACAAAACTCATTACCAAATACTGGCAGCCCAAAACAGTCATTGTGTATAGGTGGTGTGAACAGTGGGAGGCACTAAAGCCCCCTTGAAAACAGCCCTGAACAGGCCCCTAGCATCCTTAATTTCCCACTTAAATGAACATATGAATGTGTATTTTTGCACTCATTAATCTGACCACAGCAGGCCTGTCCCAGGGTCTTCTCTTTCTTGTCCATCTCTTTCTTCCTGTTGTATAGTTCCTGCTGAGTTTGTGAAAGGGGTTTTGCCATGGTAAGAGCTGGGATTGTGTGAGAATCTTTTGTCACATCACTGTAGAATGAGTTGATGCTGCTGTCACCTCTTGTCTGTGCTGCTGGTGCCAACTCGAGTCTAAGAACCTGCCCACCATGACTTGTTCTCCTTTCCTCATTTCTTTGCAGGACAATTCATGGGCTGATCTACAATGCACTGAAGCTCTTCATGGAGATGAACCAAAAGCTTTTTGATGACTGCACACAGCAATACAAGGCAGAGAAGCAGAAGTGAGTAAGAGATTTTTGCCAAGTAACTTGAGCTCATCCTAAAGTCTCCTTGGAGTACAGTAACAGATGGTAGATGCCAATAGCCAGAGGGGAAATGGAAAGGTGGTAAGTAATTTTGTCAAAAAGTAGGATTCCTTAGCCATAGCTATGAGTAGGGATGAGGTGTGCCCTGATAAAAACCCTTTCAGTCCTGCTGAAGCAGGTAGCCTAGAAAAGAGTGACAGAGTTTGCTGAGTCATGAGGAAATAGATTGCCATGTAGAGGATACTCAGCTTTGCTCTGCCTTGGAAATATTTATCAGTTCATAAATGTTGTAGTGATGTCAGTAGAATCCTACTGCTTTAGAAAGACATTTCTGAAGAGTTTTGCTGCAGTGGGCATAATGCATCTTTCATGCCACAGGATGCTTTCAATTTTCCAGTGATAAAGATGGAATAATTCCTGCAATTTCAAAGAGCGAATGGTGGGGATAAAATCTGAGCTCAGCAAGTACCTGTGCCATGATGCTGTAAAGAGGAAAGAACTCCACTTTTTCTGCTGCCTTGTGCTGATTTTGGTGCTTCTATGGCTTGACTTGGTGAGCTGAGTCAGTTCAGTAAGCTAGAAGGCAACTTCTGCTGACTTAGTGGCATGAAATAGTGCTCCTCATTCCTGGATGAGCTAGGGCTGCTGGTGGGGAGAGCAGAGCTAATCCTTGCTGGGAGCAGGGAACTCTGGGGTACATTCTGTTATTTTGTGAAATAGGAGTAAATAACTTGATAATAAGTAATAAGTTAATAAATGAATGAGAACTTTAGATGGGTAACCTACTTAGGGCAAAATTAAGGTTGAAATGGGAGCAAGAAAGATTTCTTTTTTTCCCATTCTAGGGCGTTTGTGAAGCCCACAAATATCTTCACATATATTTTAAGTCACAGTGACAGCACATTTCCTATAAGATCTACCTAGTGTTTCCATCAGGAGCTTTCTCTCCCTGTTTAGCTGCTGACCTGCTGAAGGTGACTGTTCCTAGCACTGGTGTGTGACTGATGGAGAATTGTTCTGAAAAAGCTCAGCAAAACAGCTCAGAGCTGTTCAATAAAAGGATGGGTAGTGCTGCAGTTTTCTGCTCATGTTAAGATGGGTTGTTTTTGTGTAGTGCCTCTGTGCCTAATTAGGCTTCAGAAAACCTTGTGTTGTGAACTAGAAAACAGAATGTGTGGGAAGGATAGCATGTGCAAACAAACGCAGCAAATAGGAAATGGGGGGAAAGGAGAGAGCTTGTTAGGTTCACTGTTAGGCTGCAACCAGATGTTGAGAGGCTTGGGTATGGCTTAGCCTCATTTTTAGTTAGTTAACATGCCTACAAGTGACATGCCAGCTCAGGCCTGTCACTGCTGCACCCCCAGCTGTGCAGCCACAGCCAGGGTGGTCGTGAGGGACAGACTCTGCAGGGACATGTGGCAAGGCTGTCTCTCTGCTGTTTGGTGCAAATGGGCTGACTGTACCTTTCTAATCTCCCCAGACATCTTGAAACTGTTTGGATTATCAGGATCCTTTAGAAAACCAGTGAGGAAGTTGAGGCAGATAGTGTCCTGTCCTGAATGGGTTATTCATTTGGGGTGTTTTGGGGCTGGTTTCTTGCAGGGTTTTTTGTGACCCTGTGTTTTCTGGTGGAGTAATCTGCTGCTTGAAACCTTGGCAGGTTCATTCTCATTCTTAGCCTACATGACTTTCGAGAGTGTGATGTGATTACAGAGAATAAGGACTTCCTTAACATGGATAGATAGGGCACTAGAGAGACCAGTAGCTGGGATGAAAGTCTTGTAGTTAAAATAATAGAAATAAAGCAGAGATTTTAGTGCAGATGTTCAAAATGTAGAAGAGAGTAACAAGGGATGGTGGGTGCTCACCTCTGTTTGCAAGGAGCATTCACTGTCCTGGGATTTATAAATGGCCCTGCTGAATGGTCACTTCATATGTCTGCCAAAATCTGTGCCAAGTTCAAGAGCTGTGCCTGGGGTGTTTGGGCAGCTCTCTGGTATGTTATGGTTAGAGAAGGAACAGTGGTCAGCGAAACCCCAGCTCTATTGGAAATGACAGTTTGTCTCTCTGCATCTGTGGGGCACCAGGAGAATGTGTGTTTGAAATCCAGACTGGTGTCATGGTTTTACCCCAGCAACCAGACACTCTGCTCTACTCCTGGCAGCACAAAGCCAGGGCAAAAGTACCTGTGCAGCCCACTGTTGCTACCCTGTGCTCTGAGGTGAGTGAGGAGCATGCCTGCCTACCCTATTGCTAGCTGCAGTCTGTCCTCTCTTCTTGCCTCATCTCACCTGCAGATTTAGAATTAGATAGAATTAGGGGCCTCGGAATGACAGGGCAGCTCTTCCCCTTGCCTGCACTTCTCTGCTGTCTCTTGCTTTTGTCATCCTGTGAATGAAAGCTGTGCGTTCCCCAGGAGTTCACACTTGCTCTTGCTCTCTCTCTCTGCAGGGGAAGGTTCAGGATGAAGGAACGAGAAGAAATGTGGCAGAAAATAGAGGAGCTGGCTCGGCTGAACCCCCAGGTAAGTGACAACAGGACCTAGGATGAATGAGGCAAAAACGTGCTGGGGGTCTTGACTTGCTTCCTCAGCCCACGAGAGCAGGCTTTAGTACCTGATCTCAGTCCTGTGGACACTGCTGCAGCAGTGGTCTGTCTCTCCCAAAAAACAGTGTACTGGGAATATTGGCAGTGTTTTATCAGCCTGTCCCTCTGTAGAACTGACCTCCAGGTACTGCCTTATAGAGAGCATGTGTGTGTTTATGGACCACGCTCTCAACTGCAGCTGCACATGCAGCGTGCTGGAAGTCAGAGGGCACAGGGGAGGAGAGGATACTCCTTCCCTGCCCGTGTCCCCAGTGCTGCCTTTGTGGGGCCCAGAGAGGGCAGCTGGGAGAACTGTGCCATGCTGTGTTAGCATGCCGGGGGAGAAGGCTTGGTGTTGGATGGAGTGCTGACTCTGCAGCTGTCTGTGTTGTCTGCAGTACCCCATGTATTACGCACCTCTACCCTTGCCTTCTGTGTGCTGTATGGAAACGGAGACCCCGACTGCAGAGGATATACAGCTGCTGAAGAAAACGGTGGAGACAGAGGCTGTGCAGGTGCGTGGGTGACTCGAGTCCTTTCACAGTTGCTCCCAGTCCAGCCAGGACATCAGCATAGCCAGAAATTAATCTTTCCAAATGTTCTGAAGGTAAATGCCACTACTCTTATCCCTTATCATTAAGAGATCAACCTGTAGTCTGAAGAGTGGAGTTTATCTAACCTTCTCACTCTGGAAAAAGTGACAGTGGGACTTCCCTGTGTCCTTGTGGCCTGTGTTTGGCTCTCAGCCTGTTCTGGAGCATGCTGCAGTGCCACCCAGCATATCCTACAGCAGTTGGAGTCAGAGGCTGAAGGCGTGAAGGGGTTTGCTACTGATTCCTGACTCCTTTGATTTATTTGTAGATGCTGAAAGACATTAAGAAGGACAAAGTTTTGCTGCGCCGGAAATCTGAGCTTCCGCAGGACGTCTACACTATAAAAGCCTTGGAGGCCCACAAGAGAGCAGAAGAGTTTCTCACCTCAAGTCAGGAGGCTCTCTGACGGGCTCAGGAGCTGGCCCAGGAAGCTCTGCCCCATCCCTTTCCTCCAGGGGTCATGGAAATGCACTCGGTTCTCATGTATAAGTAAGGAATGAACATGGTGAGCTGTGCCTGTCCTCCACTCCATCTGCATACCTCCAGGGTAGATCTGGTTTTATGTTATAACTTGTATCTCACCACTGTCGTGTCCTCCTGCTTTTTCTCCGTCCTCCTGCTTTTCCACCTTGGCTGTGCAGGCACGAAGGGAGCCTGCCTGACCTCTGCTTGTATCAGTCCAGGCAGGACTCACTTCACTGTGAGCTGCCACCTGATTCTTACTCTGCCAGGAAGCCAGAGCCTTGCTCAGGCTCTGTGTTGGGCAGAGGCTGCCGCACGTGGCTCGGTGTGCTGCTCCGAGCTCCAAGTGCCCATCTCTGCCACACCTGCCCCTGTGCTGCCTGTGCAGCTGAGCCCTGCCCTGGTCAGAGGCCAGGCTGAGCCTGGGGCAGAAGCAGAGTTTGTGAAGGCTCTGCTGCCTCTCCACCCTGCCTTGGGGTGCAGCTCCTCAGCTGAAGGGTCTTACGTACAGCGGAGGAAATGTTTACTTCCACCTTTCTTTTGCTACAAGCCCCTTGTTCTGTTCCCCTGTCAGTGGAGTGGGGGTTCAGTGCTTTGCCACCCCCAGTAAAGCTGGGTGCAAGCACTACATACTATTGCAGTCCTCCCTTTAGAGCATCCTTAGAAGCTCTCTTGTGAGAAAGTGAATTCCTTCTGCTGTTTGTGTTGGTCCGTGCTGACTCATCTCCTTCCCGATGTCTCGGGTTAATTGTGGGCCCAGAATTAACTTCCTGCTTTGTAGCAGATGTCAGCCACTGACTTCTACATTCTTCCTCTACCTGCTCAATTAAAATACTCCTGCAGCTCTCCCTTTGTCTCTGTATCCCATCCTTAGCTCTTCAGGGCCAGGGTTTCTAGGAAGCTTGTGCTGCTAGTCGTTTCCACAAGCTAGTGGAAGCAATGGATACACCTCATGGGGCGTGGCTGAGTGTTCAGTTGTCTCCTCATTATTATCAATGGCTAAGCACTACTGCTGAATTGCTTCCATGGGTGCTCTGAGCAAAGTCCACCTCTCCTGTTCCGTCAGCACCCGCTGTGGCCCGAGGCCCTCGATAAGTTATCACATGGTGCATCAGGGACTCGTGCTGACTTAGCATTTAGAGACACTTGCTGATAGCTTGCACAGCACTTGGGTGCTACTGTGATCCAGCTTTCACCCCCATTGTTTGTGGTGCAGATTTAGTGCCAGGCCAAGGTGCCACTGCAGAGGCTGGTTTGTCATAGAGAAGGGAGTCCTTGCTTCTTACCTGCTGCACCTGCTTTCCTGACATGTAAGCTGAAGTGGGTTTGCAGTAGTGCAGGGAGCTTGCGGGGTCGGTGCTAGCCTGACCCTGCTTTGCAGCGGCATGGGCTGTTGTAGGAGGTTCTGGTGTATCTGCTTGTCCTCATTCCCAGGTCAGAGGATCACCGCCTCTAATCTTTCTGCTGGTGTGCAGCACATCTTTCCTCCAACCCCAGTGAGGCTGTTTTGACCTGTGTGTCCTGCATCCCTGCCCTGCATAGCTCCCTCCCGGCTCAGCCCTCACCAGGAATGCCACCATCTCTTGGGAGGAACTGGCGAGCGCATGTGTGAGATCCCCCCCAGTCACGCAGGACCCCACCTCCCCTCTGCCTCACGCAACGGGCCAGTTTGTCAGGAGACTTCAGAAACACCTCAGGGAGGTTATTGCTTATTTTGAACATTAGTCTGAGCTCACGATCAGCTGCCAATAAATTACCTCACGCCTGGCACAGCATGTGGACGTGCACCGGGTGGTGCCGACGGGCGCCAGAGCAGCACAGCGGAAATGAGGGCTGCCAGGCTCAGGCTGGGCAGGAGGCTCCTTCCTCTTTCGGTACAGGCTCTCCAGCTGGCTGCTCAGCACTGCGCTGTAAGCCAAGACCTCATTTTTAGATTGATGCAGCATGGTGTGCCCTCTCTTGAGCCTGCTTGCTGCTGGGCAGTGGCTGCTTTTCCCCGCTGTGGGCTGCTCTGCCTGTGGAGGGAACAGAATCTTGTGGTCTGCAGAGGCTGGCACTGCACTGTCCTGCAGACAATCCGTCTCTGCTGGCAGCCCCTGACCCTGGCCAGAGGAATGCTGCTGGGGTTGTGCTACGTGCAGGGGCAGGATTGTAACACATCATGATTACGTGCTGTACAGCTTTGATGTTCCCATAGCTTTTTGTGTCTTGTTTTGGGTCAGGGAACGTAGGCTTAGTACCTTCACATCATCCTTTGTTTGCTGCCTATTCATTCCAGTGTCCTGGACACCTCAGAAGGGGACCATGTGAGACAGGGGGGAGTGTGCTCACCCTCTCACCACATGTACTGCTCATAGGCAGACCTTTGTCTGCCACGCTACAGCTGCCCCTCGCTCAATACTTGGTTTCTAGCATTAGTGCTGCTCATTTCTGCCTATGCCTTTCCCCACATCAGCCAAATGGACAGAACTGGAGCTGCCTCTTCCACTCCACCTGGCTTGCTCCTCCCAAGGGAAAAAGCAAAACTACTGCATTCGCACCCTGGACACAAGTATTAAGCTGCTTACAGTTCATATGTACATATGGTGTACTTTATTTTCAGTAGAGCATTACATAGTATGAAAGTGTTGGATTTTGTACAGATGTCCCTGTATGTACAGAACTAAATAAAACCAATCTCTTGGAATGACACATCTTGCTCCACCTCTGATATTCCAAAACACAGACCCTATCCTGAGAGGAGGGGCCCTCGCTTGGACAGTGACTTCCCTGGTACTGTCAGCATGGGGACAAGTCCAGTGTTTGTCCTGAGGGAATCTGGGCAAAGCCAGCCAAGCCCCATCGCCCCACATGCACACAGGCATGGAAACCAATCTACCTTCTCAGAGGTAGAGGAAACCAACACAAGGTCATCACATTGAGTTATGCACCAGCCAGAACCAAGAAAAAGGAGTGGGAAGGAAAATCGGACGATGTCAGTGGGACAAACGGGAAGGTTGATACTGGCAAGTCCTGTCAGGACCTGGCTCGGAGGCAGTGGGCGCTTCCAGGGTGGAGGGAGGGCTGGGGTTTGCAGCCCCTGTGCCGCAGCTCAGCCCTCAATTCCACTGAGACCGAGGGCCGCCGAGGCTCTGCCGGGCCTGCAGCGTGCGCTGCACCACGTCCTTCCACTGCTCCTCCGAGATCTGGCTGGCCCAGGCAGGGATGCCCAGGGTGGGCAGCTTCACGCTGGCCATCGTCCTCTTCACCAGCTCCACATGCTCTGGGAACAGAGAGGCCGTGAGACCGCGGCAGAGCCCCGGGCGGGTGCTGCCGGAGACGCGGTTACCTGCATCCATGGGGATGGAGCTGTGGCTGCTCTGAGCCGCGGTTACCTGCATCCATGGGGATGGAGCTGTGGCTGCTCTGAGCCGTGGCGCCTTCCGCCGCCTCCTCGTCGTTCTCCTCCTCGCTGTCCACCGGCGGGTCGGGCAGGTGCAGCCTCAGCATCTGCAGAGAAAGGCGGGCAGCGGGGGTCGGGGCCGCGGGTGCCTCCAGCCCCGGCCCGGCGGGAGGCGCTGGGCGGTACCTGCAGCCGCTCCTGCAGGCCGGGGCCAGCGTCGCCGAGGCCCTGCTCCGGTTCCTGGCTCAGAGGCTGATACAAGTACCCGCCGCCTTCCTCCTCTTCCTCCTCCTCCTCCTCCTCATCGCCGCTCCACCCCGCCGCGCCGTCAGGGCCCTCCGGCGGCCCGGGCTCCCGGGGACAGACGCGCTCGGGGCCCATGCTCCGCACCACCGCCATGCACCAGGCGCGGCGCCGAGGAGGTGCCGCGGCCGCCTCCCGGAACCGCCGCGGCCGCCGCGGGGCAGTCTGGGTGTTGTAGTCCCGGAGCG
>VZRO01003877.1:142031-167322 GCA_013397915.1 Daphoenositta chrysoptera
GGGTGGCGGGTGGGGGCGCGGGGCTGCACTGAGGGGCTCGGGCTGGCACGGGCGGCCAAGCGTGTCCAGAGTCGGGCAGAGGAGCTGCTGAAGGGTCCAGAGAGTCAGTCCCACGACGAGCGTAGGGGGTGTTCAGCCTGGAGAAAAGGAAGCTCAGGGGAGACCTTATCACTCTCTACGACTGCCTGAAAGGAGGTTGTTGTCAGGTGGGGTCGGCCTCTTCTCCCAGGTAACGACTGACAGACAGGTCAAGAGGAAATGGCTTCAAGCTGCACCAGGGAAGGCTTAGATTGGATATTAGGAAAAAAATTCTTCACGAAAAGGGTAGTCAGGAATTGGAACAGGCTGCCTAGGGAAATGGTAGACTCACCATCCCTGGAAGTGTTAAAAAAACCTGTAGATGTGGCACTTTCAGGACATGGGTTGTTGGTGGGCCTGGCAGTGTTGGGTTAATGGCTGGACTCAGTGATCTTGGTGATCTTCTCCATCCTTAAAGGATTCTGTGACCCACGCATCCCTATCCTCCCCTGACAGGTCTGTGTCAGGGAGGCTGCCCTCCTGACCCTCGCCCTGGCATGACCTCTGCTGCACCTTCTCTCTTCACCCCTGTGGGCTCCTGTGGTTTCGGACCGTTTATTCTCTCACGCAGTCATGGCCAGTGGAGGGCTGCATGCCTGGTCTTCCCCAGCCCCATGTGCCAGGCAGAGGGAAGACTGGCACCTGTGAGCCTGCCCTGTGTGTGCCCAAGCCCAGCAGACCACTCTGCCTGGGCATCAGTGTCAATACAACAGAGGGGCAGGGAAAGAAACTGATGTAGCCCTGTGTAAAGCAAGAAATGCCCCACTGGGTGTCAGCTCGACTTTCCTGAGCCTGCTTTCCCCCAGGGGCTGCCCTTGGCATGGCAGAAACAGCTTGACAAGGCTGAGACAAATTCCTTGTGGGGCAGAGGGGGTCAAGCAGTATCTCTGAAGCTTAGGCACACTCCATAGAGAAGCTGGGGTTTGGAAGGCAAGGTGAAGAATAGAAGCCAGCTCAGGAGGTGCAGAATCTCAGCTAGGCTTTAGACAAAAGTAAGTCAGCAGTGGGCAAAATATTTGGTGAAAAAGAAGGAGATGGCGAGGCTGGCTGCAGCGGGGGCTACTGGGATGAATTAGTGCCTGAGCAGCGTGGTCTGTGATTCCCGTGGCTAACATGAGCTTCCAGAGCAGGCTCGGTTCATGAGCTCAAGGGCTGTTCTAGCACCGTCTAGTTTACCGGGGCTGGAATTGCATTGTGAGTGTCCGAGCTGTTGAATGTGCAAGCTTGCAGTTTGACGCTGCCTTAGCACAAATACTCCAAGCATTAGATAAATGTCAAGCACAAGTGAAGAAAGCGGGTTGTTCTCGTGTTATCTCTAACAGTATGTTGGGTGTGCTTGAAATAGAACTGTCTATATGGACTGCTGTGAACTGGCTGGGCTATTTTAAGGGTTACTAAACCTTGTGGCTGGTGTCTTTTGGGAGGCAAGACTGAGGCAGCCACACGGTAGGATTTGCTCTCTGGAGCAGCTTTGCAGGGTAGGCTGCTCTTCTTGGGGTGCTGCTATAATTCTGGGGGTGACAGAACGAGTCCTTGAAAATCCAGGCCACTTGCTGCTGGGTTTCTCCACCTTGCTTTGGGAATTGGATGCAGCAGGGCTAATCTGAGCAGCTTTTAGAAATGGCTCTAGGTTTCCTTCTGTGTGCATAGAGGCGTGAGAGAGCCCAGGGAACTCCCTTTGAACAAAGAAGTGGATCCAAGGTGTTGCCAGAATAATTTTTGCTTTTATATTTCCTTCATATATATTCGTAGCTTGGCAGCCTATTATTGTATTTGCCTAGCCTAGCTCCAGTACTTTTCCTTACTCTACCTGATAGGCAGAAAGACAAAACACATCCCAAAAGGTTCCAAGCTGGGAGTCCAAGGCTCCTATCCTATCTTGCTTCTTCCTGGCAACCAAGGTTGAGACCAGCTCTTTGAGACATATATTTATAAACAAAGTTTAGTTCCCATCTGAGGGGGGGGGAAGATTTAGAAAGGGGTTAAACTGAGGGGGAATTACTTCACCACTTATGTCTCTAATGGGTGATTTTTGTCAGTTATACTTGAATCGCTACTTTGCTAAACTTATAAAACTGTATTCACCCTGTGTGGGGGGGTGGATGTTTTGTGGACATTTTCCATATCTGCTCCTGGAGGCCTCCAATAAAAACCAGCCTTTATATTACCTCCTACACTAATACTATCTCAAAAGTATGTTGTTTCATTGTTAGATTCTTTAAGGCATCAAAGAATATATGGGTTTAAGATTATCACCTGGTTACTGTACTTGGACATGCTCAATAGCTTTCTATCTTGAATGAAGTATTTTCATAACTAATTGTAGACATTGAAAATACTAAATGTAAAGCCAATAGGACAAACAGTTGAAAAATCTGACTACAACCTATGATTACTGGTTTGGAGTTTTGTTGTTGTTTTGGGTTTGGGTTTTTTTCCTATCTATGCCACTGTGCTCAAGTCACCACAACAGTTTTGGAAGATATGCTAGTGAGAGATTATTGAGTGATATTTTTGTTGATCACAGATGTCTATATGCTGTGTTGTTAGGCTCTTGTTAGGTGTAAGCTGGAGCAGTTGGGATGAAGGTTGTTTCAGGCATTAAGTGCATCTTCAGGCAACAGCACAACCAGAGATTCAGGAGTGCTGTCTATAGGTGCTGTATTCAAAGAATTCAGAGCTGAATTAAATCTGATTGTTCCCTGGCTTAGCAATGAAATGCTTCAGGTGCTTTGTGGCAGAGGAACAACTCACTGCTGTGCTCACTTAATTTCCAGCATCATCAGCATCAGGTTCTTCAACAGTAAGTGAAGCGTATCCTGATTTTTAGAAATGTTTTTAGTCCTGGCATTCCTGGTTAATGACAGGACCTGCCAGGGTTTCAAAATTTCTCTGCATCCTCTGTGCTTTACTGTATCTCTTGATAGATCATGGCAGACAGGGAAATGGGGAGTTGTGAAGATTGCATGGTTGGAAATAAGAGATCTGATCGTTTTTGGAGAGGGAAAGTGAGGTGCTAACGTGAGTCAGTGGAAGCAAGAAGTGGCTTAAACAGAAGCTGTGATTTTATGATTCTACATGTCACATCCTGCAGTGCTCTCCCAGTTCTCTAATACAATTTACCTCTGTCTTATCAATATTTTTGTGTTTTATAGCCTACATCACTGTTGCTGGTGTCCTAAATGAGAAACTACAGAATGTATTTTGCATAATCTAATATTGTACAGTTGGGGGGAATTTTTAGTAAGTTGTTTCTTATGAATGTTGCTGTTTTCCTCTCTCCTTGGCTGTGTCCTGTGTGATCTTTAAAGAAATCTAAGGCGTAGCTTAATGTCAAGTGCACTTCTCCTACTAAGAAATCCTCATGGGAATGAGGTTGAAAAGTGGTTTATTTATGTCCTCGTTTATATAATACAAATTATCATTGGAAATCAAACTTTAAATGGAACTTAACAGTGTCCATATGTATAGGACAGAAAATAGTTTTTTCTCAAAATATGTGTCGAGCTCATATTTGCAGATAGTGCACAGAGGGAGCTTGGAGGAGGAAAAAGCTTTGGGACAGAAGACTGGTCTAAAGAAACAATTGTAAATACGGCAGAAGAGGAGAATCTGGAGCTGGGCACAGAAGGCATGGGGAGGAGTAGGGGAAGCATCCTCGGGAGACAGGGCTGGGCAGGGAAGAGGTGAGGCCTGTGTGTGGCTGAAAATGGGCAAAACAAATTATTGGTGATGGCAGGAAGATGTGGTAGTTCCAGGGTAGGGTTGTGGCCAGTGGCAAAAGAGGAAGATGGGAGTTTGCGTGGATGCTTGTATTACAGTGTAGAGAAGAGCACTTGGGTTTGGAAAAACCCTGACAGCTTGTTAAATCCTGTGTTTTCCCACGGCTTTTAAAATAATGACCCTGTAAAGATTACTTCACACTTCTGGTCATTCTCTCTTCATGAAGTGTTCAGATGAGTGTTTGCTTTTCTTGGCTCTGAGGAGGGGCAGCAGGAGGCTGTGCTGGCAGAGCTCTGTGTTTGCTCTAAAGGGGTATCCCCGGACAGAGCCAAGGCCAAGCACAGCCAACTCCTATCCCATTGCCCTTGCCACCACTCCAGACCTGCCAGTCACCTGGGAAGCGCTCGTTTGGGGAAAAACTTCCCCAATAATTGTAGGAAACAGCATTTCAGCATTGTTGCTTCAACCTCAGCATCTTCTTGCAGTGCCAGGGGCTGGGCCCGGAGCTGCTGGACCAGATTAACCTCTTGGGATGAGCTGCCTTCTGGTTGGAATAGCAGAACTGCTGGGGCAGGGTAGCCAGCTCCTGTGGCAGTGACAGGACCAGCATCCTTGCTCCTGGCTCAAGTGAACTCCCAAGGGCGAGGAAGAGTTTTCCAAGCCTTTCTGGCAAAAAAGGCAGGGGCCTTGGTACAATGCCTGCCTGCCATGCCAAGCAGCTGTGCTCCTCTACCTCAGGAGGAACCAAGGAGGGAACTCGGAAATAAGATTCATCCGCTTGGTCCTCCTGGATTGGGCTCAGTCTGAAGGGTGTTGGAAATATTGATGCTGGTGATAAAGACCAGTTAAGCTCCTTGAGAAGTCTTTTACAGAATCATTTAAGCAAGAAGAGATTATGAGGAAAACATTGGTTAGGTTTTTCAGGAATAACTTGTGACTGAGGCAGGAAACAGATTTAGATATGTGAAGCCTTCAAAATAGCTTGGAAGGTGACTTTGGTGGGTTCCATGGAAACTCATCTGTTCTGTAGCTTTGCAGAGGACTTATACAAGAGTGCTGCCTGGCTTAAAAAAAAAATAGTTTCTTAAGGAAAAAACCTCAAACCTGCTAGATCTGAAATTGAATCATGGCCTGTAGAAGATGGGGGCTGTTCTTGGGCCCTTCTGAAGCACCTCTGCTGGAGCAAAGCTTGCTGTGACTGTCAGGGTTACTGACTGCAATTTAGGTGAGGCTGGTTGCTGCAGGAACAAGCAGGTTTGCAGGAGGGACTCCTGTTATAATAAGGCTGCAGGATGGTCTCTGTTCAGGCTTTGCACATGTCCTGTCGCTGTAACTTTCACATACAGAGCATGAAAACAACTCGAAAAAGAAATAACTTTAAAAAGAAGCTACTCAAATTTTAATGACATTTGGGAGTTCTGGAATGAGATGACTGGTTACTGAATGGTTTTGAACTGTCTGTGGAGTCAGTGGATGAAGCTGGAAGCTCTGCTTCATGCCAGGAGCTCCTTGTTGGCAACATCTCTTATTCTTCCTGCAGGAGGGGATGAAATGGGAGTGTGTGGGTGGGCTGGGCGCTGGGGTGGTCAGGCTGCTGATGGGCCTGGTTGGGAGCAGTGACTCCACTGGACTAAAGGGCTGGGGGTGGCCAGCTGGAGCAGAGCAGCATGGCCCTGACCCTCTTGCTGCCCTCCAGCTGCTTCATAAACCTGAAACAGGAGGGAAGTCCTCCTTGCCAAAACTCACTACTTTCCAGAAAGAAAAGGGACAGAGTGTAGGAATTTTATGTGTAGAAATTTAGTCCTTGCTCAAAGGCATCCCCAAATTTCTCTGGATTCTGCAAATGCTAAAACTGATTTTGGGGTGGGAGCATGCTGACTGCATCTTTCCATAACCTAGAACCAAGAAATAAAAGAGGCTTTTATTTATGCTGTCTGAAACGCTGACATCTCTTCTAATGGCTGTTTTTCAGCTGGGAGAAAACTGTTAAAAATCAAACTGACCTGCTGTTTCAGAAGCACCCAGGCAGGACTGTGCTCTAGATTCTTGGATCCAAAGGAGAATCTCTGCAAGAATCAGCTGTGGTGACTTCTCTAAGATATGATCTAAGCCATCTGTTAGAGGAAAGAAGAATATCAGTTGCTTAACAAGATATGATGCTACGGAATTTTCATAGTTATGCCTGGATTTGCTGTGGGAGGAAAAGACCTTTTCTGAGCATTAGCAAAGAGATTTCTACCCAGATTAGGGGGTTTCTGCTCTCTTGTGGCTAATTAGATTGAACCCTAGTGCTCAGATCAATGAGTCCAAATGCTAATGTTGGCACCCACCCCCATAACGGGAAGTTGGTTGCTTTATGTAGGGGTGGTTCTTGGAGGTTTTTTGTTGGGGATTTTATTTTAATATTTTCCTCTGCTGTTTCTCAGAACTGATCCAAAGAGCACGCTCTTCCCTCTGGGTCTGTTCTTTTCACCTTCACCGTCGGCTCTCGCTGTGTGTTTTCGTTCATGCAGACACACGGTTGTGACTTGTACACGATGTGTGCGCGGCTGGGCGCTGCCCTTGGCCGCCTTCGCTGAAGGTGTTTGGCTGGGGCTGCCTGTGCAGCCACCCCGAGGCGTTTTGTATGCCAGGGCATCTCTGCTTGCTCCTCTGAGCCCTCCCCCCGTGTCCCCTGTGTCCCCTTTCCGAGAGGAATGTTTCCAGTTGGGAGGCAGATGAACGAGGATACAGCAAGGTAACCCTCGTAGCTGGCATTCGAGGAAGATAGGAAGACCTGCGAGATGGATGATGTTGTTTTGGCATTGTGTCTGTGTTGCAGAGCCAGGTGACACCGCGGTGGCCTCGGAAGCATGCGGCTGTGGCACTGGGGGCCCTGAAGACCGCCTGGCTTGCAGGGAGGAATGCTACGGTGGGCAGTGCACTTGGAAGGGGGGCCACGGAGGGTGAACCACGCGGCCGTGGCTGTCGGGCACAAGGTCTATTCCTTCGGTGGGTACTGCTCTGGAGAGGACTATGAGACCCTGCGGCAGATCGACGTCCACGTTTTCAATGCAGGTAAACATGTCCTTGTGTGGCACAAAGGACTTGGCTTGCTGGGCTCAGTTACTGCTTTTCGTGTCTGCTGCTGCCTCACACGTTATACTCTGTAACATGCTGTCCAACTCTAATTGCCAGCAGAAGTTGTCAGAGTAGGTGGGAGCCTCTCTCTCTGTGCAGCCTTGCCACTTTCAGCTTCAGGGGCAGGACACAGAAGAGCTATAGTTCATCAGACTGCTAGGGTAAGGACTCACTGGAGTAGTCACTTAGCCAGTGGCTTGGTTTGTCCTTGTTCTCTGTGAACACTAACACAGCCAGGTGCAAAGAGGTGATAACAAGCTGGCTCAGGTCCCCCCTCCAGTTTGCAGCATGTCCATGCTCAGCTGCCCACAGTGTGGAAGGAGTAGGGTGGGAGCCAGTGCACTCGGTTGACTCCAGGTGTAGATATCTGAGCTGTTTCCCTGCGGGGGCATCTGACAACTGCTGCACCATGGAGTCGGTAGGGGCATGTGGCTAGGAGGGAGGCCTTCCCATTTTTGCAACAGCTATCATGCAGATTCACAACATAGCTTAGAAAAGCATCTGCAACTGGAGCTGTTAGTGTAGGGTAGCCAGTACCTGTCATGAGGCTGAGTTGGAGCCATGGTTGTGCTGGCAGAGGCTGTATTTTTTGATTGAGTGCTCTTTGAACTGAAGAGGTTACTGAGCTGGTCCATGAAGTATTTCCCTGTAATTAGGCAGGTGGTTGAAAAACTGCCCAGATGCTTGGGTGGGTCCAGCTAAAAAGAGCCAAGAACACAGAACCAATGCCCAGTTTTGGAGACAGGACAGCGTGCTGAAAGCTCTGCTAACACCCACATGTAGACAAACCTGGTTTGTCTGTGAGATGCAGTGAATTCACTCCTTTAAGACTGATGTGCATTAGGGATAAAAGCATTGGTTACAGAGGGCTGCCAAGGTGACCTGCTCACAGTGTGGAGGGGGTAGTAGCTCAGGATCACTGAGCAGTGACATTCACCTCTGTCCAGAAGGGCTGGGCTTTCACACTCAACACAGCTGACTGTTGCAGAACGTGCCAAGTAGAGCACCACTCTTCTGGGGAAGCATAATGACTCTGCCCTAAGGAATGCTCTTGTGTTGTCTTTCCTTCTTACCACTCCCAAATATTAAAGTGTCAGAATGCTGCAGCCACCACAAGGGAAGTGACAGTGGCTTCCCAAGCCCTTGCTCAGCTAGCATTGTCAGGTGCCAGTGCTAAAGCCAAGATACCAGATTTTGAATGATCTCTTTTCAATCTTCCGAAGATGAAGACTGTGTTTTAGGTAGGAAGCACCCAGTCTAGCTTGACTTTAGCGTTGGATGTGCTTCCTCAAGGGCCTTTCTGCCTGTGGGGTAGATGCTCACCTTTTGAGATGCCTGACTTTTCCCTTTCCCTAAGTTAGTATTTCAGAGGAACTGCAGACTGTTTTCTGCTATATTCTATGTCAGCTCCATGTAGAAAACAAACCTGGAGGCTGTATGTGAGGCAGAGGGAGGGTGACTGGTCGTGTTATGTAATGGCTGTGTAACACTTGCTCTGGCTCTTGCACTGTCATTAAACCCTGTAATACCTGTTGACTGTTCTGGCTGCTGCTGGACATGGCACACAGGCTGCCAGGAAGGGGAACCTGTAATCACAAGGAACTCCTGTTAGTAATACAAGTTTAGGAGGGAGAACTTGGGTACAGATGGGGGTAAAGGAGACAGACAGTTACCTCATCTATAGCTTGAAAAACAAAATGAAAGCAAACAAACCCTGTTCCTACAAAGCTGCTGTGTTGCTTTATTTAAACTGTGCTCCTGCAAGTCCAAGTGATGCCTTCAGGTGTGTTCCCTTGCATGTTACTGTAGTGAATTATTCTTGTACTGCCCATTCTTTCAGCTCTAAGTATCTCCAGCAATCTCACTAGCTTGAAGTAGTGTCTGCATTCATGGTCACCTCCACACTTCTTTTTTTCTCTTTCCCTATTTTTTGTGTGTGTGCTGTATCTTCACTCACAGTCTAGGATGAGCCAGAGTGGAAACATTTTCAGTGAATTGTTGTAGAACAGAGCCTGTTTTTGTACTCTGGGCCTCCAGGGGACTTCCTTCTGTATTTCTTAATAGCTACTACTCGGGGTCAGACACAGCTTTCTCTTGTTTACTCGACTGCTTCTGCACCTTGTCACGGGGTAAAAAACACCGCACAGGATGGGTTATGAACTGTGAGCAATTTAGCAGGCTTAGCATTTGACATGGCTCAAACTTGTGTTTCCAGTGTCTCTGCGCTGGATCAAGTTGCCTCCAGTGTGGACAAACAGCCGAGACCACGTGAGGGAGGTGCCCTACATGAGGTATGGGCACTCAGCAGTGCTCATCGACGACACCGTCTACATTTGGGGTGGTCGCAACGACACGGAGGGAGCCTGCAATGTTCTCTATGCTTTTGATGTCAGTAAGTTCCAGCTTCTCACTCTTCCTTGTCACAACTGTTCTTGATCAGACCTTCTTTCTACCCCCGACTCTGCTCCCCAACTTGTTTTTTTGTCCCTTGGTGGCAGGCTGGAGGAAATGGTGTCACTGTCTGTTTCAGCAGTTTTAGAAGTGGAGCAGGATGGCCGTTGTGTCTGCATGCTTGAATTTCTGTAAAAGCCTTTGAACAGAGATCGCTGATCTTGTCTAATAATCAAAATGGTTTTAATTTTTCTATCAGCTTTGTGAGCTCTCTCTGATAGTAGCTACAACTGAAGTGTTCTCTCTGTGTGATGTAGTATTCCTTTATTGTGGCTGAAGGTTGAAGCAAGAAGGGGCTGGGCTCTCAAGGATTGTGGTTCCTCTCCAGTGTGGTCCTTCTTTCTGAAAGCATGAAGGAGAGCGAGGAATAAAGCACAGAGGTAGTCAGGGACAGGATGGCAAAATCAGGGAAGATATGAGTCAAGTTAGATAAATCTGAAAAATAAACTCCTTGAGCCTTTTGGTTGGCTTCTCCATAGCACTGCTGGAGCACCTCTGGAGAAAAGGCACCATCAGGAACTGCATGCACACGAGTGTCAGGAAAGAAAAGGAGTATATCTGGATTCTGGAGGCAAGTCCATCTAAATACTGGCCAGTAACTGTCTTGCTGGACTTGCAAGGAAATCGCTTGCTCTGGTGCTTGGTCAAGGCGTCTCTTCTTTACCAGGAAATATCTTACAGCTTGGGGCATAGGGTTTCCCCCTTCCTTCCCCTGACACATGAGAAGCAACTAGTAAACCTCTGCCTACACAGAGGCATTAATAGTGGGACCTGCCTAGTCTCCCTGGCAGCTCCAGCACTTTAGCATTAAGTGAAAATTAACAGAAAGTCCTGCTCCAAACCCTCTGCAGCTGTCTGTACACACAGGCTTACCATTCCTGGAAAGTAAGGCTGGCAGTCACAGTCCCGTGTCTGCAGTGTAAGTTCCACTGTAGGAGTCACATCAGGCTAAATAAAGTCTTGTCTGAGTGCAGTTTTGTCCCTGGGGTGCTGAGCAGATCCCAAACTGAGGTCTTTTCCATCTCTAATTTATGTTGCACTTGGGTCAGCTGTTGCTGATAGAGTGTGACTGAGTTTGGAAGCAGCCCCAGGAAGAAAAGCAACTCGATAGCCCTGAGGTGTCTCTCACTAGAAGCTCCCCAGGGATTCTGCTGACCTTGCAAGACCCTTTGTGTGGTGCCAGATGGAGCATAGGTGGACAGTTGTGTCCACAGGCCAAGTTCAGAGAAGTCATCCTCGTGCTTTGGCTCCAGTGTTAGGACTTTCTGAAATAAGCACTGCTTTTGGCAGCCAGCAGCAGTTAGGGAGGGTGGGGGAATGTCTCCTGCAGCCTTGAGGCTTATCTGTGCCTTTCTGAGCTCTTGGGGCAGGTGCCTGTTTGTGCTTGGCAGTGGGTCGCTGGCTTGGCTCTGTGTTGCCCTGGCATGGAGAACAGCTCTGGCTGGATTTTAAGTCATCTTCTAAATCAAGCCAACCCCTGCAGTGTGCATGCTAAGGGGCTGAATCTGGCTGGTGCAGGCTCACAGGGAGCACTGTGAAGGGTGGAAAGTGAGGAAGAGGGGATGAGAATGTAACAAGGGGAGCAGATAAGACAAGGAGAGCTGCACCGCAGAGGTGGGGATGTGCAAGACAGTTAAGGAGAGCTTGTGGTTAAGTGATTTCTATCTGGGTTTGAGAGCTGTTTTTCCTCAGTTGTGCCCAGTTACTGAGCATCTCCACGCCATGAGGTCAGTTGAGCCACTTAGCATTATTGCTACATTGTCATAGAAACTGTGAATGCAGAGTTGGTAAGTGACTCACAAGTACACTTTGCAAGAGATTCAGTAAAAATAGCAGTGCTGTACTACTCACACTTAAAATGTGAGCTCTTTGTCTGGTCAGGCCATCAGTGGCCGTGCCCAGAGGCTGAGACTTCTGTCACTGTGTCCCTCTGTGGAGGCTCAGGCAGGTAGCCTTGCCCAAAGAAGCTTGCAGCCTCTCTGGCAGAGCAGGTGCTGTGTGAGAAAGAGAGAATGATTTTTGCCGTAGAAATTAAGAACAGTAGTAATAGAGCCAGTAATAAAACACCTACTGCCTTTTCTTAGCATTGCCTCTTGTTTTGTTTCAGACACGCACAAGTGGTTCACGCCAAAGGTGTCTGGAATGGTCCCAGGGGCAAGAGATGGGCACTCAGCTTGTGTCCTGGCAAAGAGCATGTTTATCTTTGGAGGCTATGAACAGCTGGTGAGTAGTCTCTGTAACTGCTAATTGGTGAGCCCTTGGGAAAGAGGGTGTTGATACCCAGAACACTGATAGAAGCAGGACACGGGGGCGTGTTTGTATTCATAGTCACTGTCATTTTGTCACTTAGCAAAGTTATGGCATTAGTACCCAGGTTATGCTAACTGTTTTGTGGAGAAGATGGTTGGAAAAGCAAGTCCAAAAAAGTGGTGGATTTTTTTTTTAACTTTCACAAAGCACATTTACCATGAAGAGGTAAAAATACATTTTTTTTAATATATAGTTTTTTTCTGGCTCATTTCTCAGCCAAATGTAGATACATAAATACACAGCATTTTAAAATAAATATATATTGAGCTACATTTATTTTCATTTGGCTCAGAAATGAGCCAGAAAAATCACTTTCTGCAGTGTTGCTGTGAGGTTTTGTCCTAGTCTGGTGCATGCTCCCTGTAGTCTCTACCTGCTCTGACATCTTCCTGATCCATTTCAGCAAACACTTGGTTGCCTTCCCGTTAAGAATACCTTGAGCCAAAGTTCATCCTGCAGTAGCTCTCAGTATGCCTAATGCTCTTTTGAGCAAATCCTTATGATCTGATCTTAATGCATCGCCCATGGATCCCCAGGGGCTGTGGGTGGATCTCTGCATCCCCTGTGGGCTGCAGGGGCACAGCTGCTCTGATGCCATAATGATTATTTGCCTTTTCTTTTATACCTCTTTTATACACCTTTATAGCCTTTTGTATTCTTGGTGTCTCCTATTAGCCTACATTCCTAGACTTAGTGTTTTGTTGAGTTAGGAGACTAAGCATCTTAGAAGCCTCAGACACCAAGGTCCTCTCTGGAACACATTTTGTAAACTAAAAGATAGGTCTGTCCAGGGGAGGGTCCCTGGGGAGGGGCGTTCGTTTGGCCTCACTCATTGGGGAATCTTTGATAGATGTGCTGATTTGTAACACCTATAATTTTATACCTGATCTATCATGGGGGTACATTCTGGGGTGAGCATTTCAAGGTGCATGTTCGGAGTGTTCCACCTGGATGGAGTGCACCAGGGATCCTTGAAATAAATACCCAGGGAAAAACCCCCTTTTCCCTTCTAACCGTGTTTGGCTCTGATTTTAAGAACAGGGATAAGGCATCATTAAGAAGTAGGTAAATACAATTTCAGCCTATCACCAGGCTCCAGAAAAGCTGTGCAAAGTCACATCTGTTTGTTTGGAAGAAAGCTGGGGCTCTGTTACAGCAGTCTCTGAGTTATTCCCTCTTTTCTTAGAATGATAGCGTGCCAAATCCATTATATTGATTACAGCAGCAGGAGCAGTTCACATGTGTCTTGTTTTTAACCAGGACCAAATAAACCTCTGGCTGTCTTGCTGCTCTCTACCTTGCCTGGAAGAGCAGGAGTCCACATTGTTTGTGTGAATGCAATCTCTTCCAGACAGCCAGCTGCAGATGGGTTTTGGGGACCTCAGATGGGACCTCAGAACCTGGAGTGTATTTGCTCCTGGATGTTCAGCTTCCCAGAAGGAATTTTAGCTTCTGTGTCTTATCAGGTGGCCTTAACAGAGCCAGTTTGACTGTCCTGCTAATGCCTCTTTCTTCTGCTGCTACATGGAGAGGAGGCAGGTTCCTGCCATGAATGTATTGTGTGCAGGACAGCCTTTGGGGGAGGAACTGAGCATCAAGTAAATGGGAAAGCTGCAGGAAGAGATAGGACACCTTTGGGAAGAAACAGGCTTTGCCTTTCTCTCCTTAAGTGATAAGTGCTGCCTGAGCAAGCACCTTGTCTCTTTGGAAATACTGACTCCAGAGGGATGCTTCAGGTCTGTAGGGCAGCATCCTTTCTGGGGCTGGATGTGATCAGGCTTCTCAGTCCCCTTGTGAACAAGCTGCTTGTCTGTCTTCCAGGCTGACTGCTTTTCAAATGATATCCATAAATTGGACACCACAAACATGACGTGGACCTTAATATCTGCCAAGGTCAGTGTCTGCTTTTTGCTTTGGTTTGTGGAGGAAGTTTTGCATCTCCTGTTCTCTGGGGTAGCTGCCCACACTTGTCTCAAAGCTTCTGGCTGGTGTGGCTGGGATCTGCAGGATGGGAAGTTCTCCAGGAAAAGGCAGCCACCCAACTTCCCCATCAAGATGTGTCCTTTCTCTGGGTAATCTGCATTCTTTCTTTTGTCTTTGTTTTTTACTCTGTCCTTCAGGGTACCCCAGCTCGCTGGAGAGACTTTCATTCAGCTACCATCATTGGAACAAAGATGTACGTGTTTGGTGGCAGAGCTGATCGTTTTGGGCCATTTCACTCCAACAATGAGATCTACTGTAACCGCATTAAAGTGTTTGATACAGAAACCAACTCCTGGCTCGACTCCCCTCCCACTCCTGTGCTCCCGGAGGGCCGGCGGAGCCATTCAGCCTGTGAGTGTGGGTCTGCTGAGGGTGGAGGATGGTGGAAGGAAATTTCTGCCTGCCTTAGAAGGGGTGTCTGCTCTGCTGGGTGGGGCTGTGGGTTAGCAAGGGGTGCAGAAAGCCCAGTTTCTGTGCAAAGCTGCTGCCCACAGAAAAGCCTTGCATACCATACTGCACGTGAAGGTGATGTAAGCAGAGGTGGACAACCAGCACCACTTTGCTTTGTGTTTGATGTTGGGTCAGGGAGCTGCTGAGTGGCCCTCTGATGTCTTTGCTTACTCCCTGCAGTCAGCTACAACGGGGAACTATATGTATTTGGTGGCTACAATGCACGCCTCAACAGACACTTCCATGACCTCTGGAAATTCAATCCAGGTATTTATGCTTTTAACTTGTTGCAGTGATAGTGCTCCAGGCCCTCAGGCATGTGAATGCTCAGAGGAACATAGTGTCCAAGGAGTACTGCTTGGGGGGGAGTGGCTCTTGGCTCTTCTGACAGCAACTTGCTACTGTGCCTGTTCCTCCTCAGGATGTTTCCAAATCTCGGTTAGAAAGTGGAAAAGGAGGTCTTGCTGAAAGACATATTTAATTGGAAAAACTTTGTCTTGTTCTTAAATATGCAACACTCTCTTTGGCAGAACAGGAAATATGGGGAAGCAATGGGGTTAGGGGAGGGAGAAACTGTAGCTGGGGAAACCATTCAGCTTGAGCTGCAGGATCACCGTCTCTTGGTACCAGCTCAAACTGTGCAGCAGAAGGGGTGGTTCTTCAGCTGGTACCCTGAATATCAGTCAGCTGTGAGCTGTTTTGGGGTCCTCAGTCCTCAGGCACATTTCCCTGTCTAGAGTCATTTTGTTTGCTAATTGCTTTGCATAGTGAAGTTACCTGAGAGCAGCCAGCCTGCTGCTCCCCAAGCTGATCTGTGAGCTGGTGTCAGAGCCCCTGCAGGTTTCAATCCTGTGCACTGTCGCCCCCCTGCATCCTTGCCACAGAGAGCAGCAAGAACAAAGGCTGCTGTCTCCGTCTCGATCAGTTCCCCACGCCCTCCTCCCGCAGCCGAGCTGTCCCAGCAGCTGATGCGCTTCTGCCCGGGTGCTCTGCGATCACAGCCTGCCAGCAGATGGAGCTGGTTGCTGGGTCTCCCTCCTCCAGATCCCCACCGCAGCAGGTTCTGGGGAAGGGAGGCTGCCTGTCTGCTCCTGCAGCTCTGCCCTGTGCAGCTCCCTGTGAAGTCGGACCCGCTGCCGTGGCAGCCTGTGGGTCCTGGTGCTCAGGCTTTGCAAGTGAAAGGCCTTGATGGGCCCCTGAGCAACCTGGTTGAGTGCAACGTGTCTCTGCCCGTGGCAGGGGGTTGGAACAAGATGGTCTTTAAGGTCCCCTCCAACCCAAACCATTCTATGACATGACCTGCAACTCCTGTCTCAGCAGGCAGAGCTCCAGGACTGTGACTGGCATCCAAGTGGCACTTCAGTAACAACCTCATAGAAGTGCATCATTTAGCCACTAGTGAGGAGGTCAAGGGGGAGGATGGATATTGGCTAGTTGGTGTCTGTGAGGTAGTGGGCCTCTGCTTTTCCTGTGATCTGTTTAAATTCATAACCTGTTTACAGCTGGTTTTGGCCAGGCTCTTGTGACAAGCTGCTGCACTCTTTTTCTCCCATTAGTTTCTCTTTCTTGGAGGAAGATTGAACCCAAGGGAAAAGGGCCATGTCCTCGCCGCCGGCAGTGCTGCTGCAGAGTGGGGGACAAAATCATCCTCTTTGGAGGTACCAGGTGAGTTGTATGAAGTGGCTCCTTGAGAGGCCTTGCCACTCCCTTCAGCACAGTGTCCCTTCACTCTCTGTCCCATGCTGTATCAGATGGGCTTCAGAGGCACATGGCAAGTGTCAGTTTATCTGAGAAGTGTAAGTAATCATGTACATCAGGGCTCCTCTGGAAGAAGGCCATGGAAGAGAGTGAAGGTACCATGTAAGCTTGTAAAGTATCTGGTGACAAGCCATCTTGTACATGTAGAGACAGAAGGGTGTAACAGGCTGTTCAGGAGGGGTTATGCAGTGCTCAGGCTTTCTGTGAAAGAGGTGGTGGGGATGAGGAGGAGATCCTGCTGTCAGGAGGACACATATCTCAGTCTGCTATGCTAGAGCAGACCTCAGACTGACTTATCTTCACCTCCATGCTGCCCTGCTTCTCCCACCAGAGCTTCTTTCTTCCATTGGCAAGTGTGGGTTCACTGCCAAGCTGCAGTAGGATGTCAGCTCATCTGGGAGCTGTTTGAGAAGCCTACACACATGACAAGACAATGTTGCCTTCTGTTCCTTAGCAACATTTCCATTCACAACAGGGACTTGGTGTTATGGATGTAGCTGTCAAACACTGGAAGTGGTACTGTCAGGGTGCGGGGCAGCTGGATGTGGCCAAGAGCCTTAACAGCTGCTAAAAGAAAGGAAGTGGCCTATCACCAGGACACACTCTATGCTATCTGGAGTGACAAATTGCAGCTCTGGAGCACAGTCCTGCTTGCCGAGACATCTTAAATGCTTTCAGCTCTCTACATGGTTTAGAAAGCTTTGGGGCTCTCCCTGGGATCCTGCCAGTGGCTTTTTGGGGATGCTTCTGAAGCCAGCTTGGGGCAGTGGACCAAGCAGGACAGGTTCTGCTGATGGCTTGACCATACCAGTGTGTGATGGGGTGAAGTGCCTTCAGGTTCCAGGGGTTCAGGGGGAGTGTGCTTAGCTGTAGGATGTCCATGTGACTGTGAGGGAGTGCTTAGTGCAGGTGAGCTATGCAGAGGTGCTGAGTTTATCCAGTCTTCTCAAATGATACTGGGTGCTGCTCAGTACAGTGAAAGGCTTGGTAGGGCCTTATGGGAGTTTTGGGTTGTACCAGATGTTGTGCTCTGTGTAGATTTGTGTTACAGCAGCAGCTGAACTCTGATGTTAAGCCTTGGCACTCCTGGGAAATGCTAGCAAACCACAACAAATTTGACACCAGCTTTTTGGAGTTTGCTCCACCCTTGCCAGGCAATGCAGCAGTGCCTTGTCTTCTCCACTGAAACACTTCAGAATTCAGCTCGTTTCTTAAGTCAGGCTCAACGCCAATACAGGCACGTTCATCAGCACTACTGTGGGCTAGGAAGGGCTGCTGTCAGCCAGGAATGCAGCCTGCTTGAGCTGGAGAGAGAGTCTTGCAGGCTGGAGAAGTGGGAGGTGGGGGTGGGCCCGTGCTCGCTTCCTGTAACAGTTATCAGGTGTATTCTGGAGCTGCCTGGCGAGATAAGAAGTTTTCCAGGAAGTCGTTGTAATGGAGAACTCCCAGTGGTCTGCCTCCTGACCTGTGCTCCTCTGGCTGGGAAGGGGGAGGGGTCGCACAGCACGGGCTATCCAGCAGGCATTCTCAGAGGATGAACCGGCAGGCTCGGCTTTCTAGGGAGCAGCACTGGGGGATGGGCAGGCAAAACCCCTTTGTGTCCTGCCCGCCCCTCCAGGATTCACACATCCTGTAGGCTGCTGAAGAGGCGCTTCTGCAGGCTGCTTGCTCCTGTAGCATCCAAAAGCTTTGTTTCTTTGGTAGTCCTGCCCAGAGCCTGGTCTTTTTGCCCCAGCTCTGGTTCCTCACTGTGGCCAGGAGCAATCCATCACTTGTGTCCCGTTTAAGGGACCAAGAAGCTTGGTGTTCCCATTAGCCATGGCACAGTTGTGGCCCTGGTTTGGTTTCCTCCCAAACCCACCAGCAATTCAGTGTGCAGAGCCCATCCACAAGGAAGAAGGAGGGGTAGAAGGAATGCTATAAAACAGTTTAGCTGAAGAGATGCTTATTCAGATTTGGCTTCAGACTCTGTTTTCCCTGACAAGGCTTAGAAATCCTGGCTCTGGTGAGGGAATAGGGGCTGTCACTGAGTGCAGGGTGAGTTGTTTTGCAGCTGGAATGAGCAGTTTTGTTGGGCTCTGGCTGGCAAAGGCGTGCCCTGCACCCTGCTGCCTGGGGGCTGCAGGGGGTTGCCTGGTCGTGGTGCTCAGGCTCACCCTGCTACTTGCCTTTTGGTGATTAATACCACAGACGTGGGGCCTGCTGGCTTTCCTTTGATAGATAAGAGATGGTCTAGGGTTTCCTGTGACGTGGATGTGAGATTAGATTGTGGTGTGGTAAGCACACGAGGTGGAATTAAGGGGGCTCTTGCCTGTATCCGGGCAGATGGGTCCCATCAGCAACAGGTCTTCTCTGCCAGCTGTGAGCTGTGCTCTGCAGTTTGGCCTGGGGTTTTGGGGACCTGGGGGAGCAGGTACCCCATGTCCCATGAGGTGTGAAGCTTAGTGGCTCATAGGTGGGGAAACAAGTGACACTGGGGCAAGGAGTCACTGCATGAGGTCGGTCCCAGCTAAGAAGTGAGGGCACACTAAGTTGGTTTGTCACAAAGCAAAGCAGGACTTAAAGCACCTTTCCTTTCTTTCAAATTCTCCAAACAACCATCAGCCATGGGAGTGCTTTCCCATTTCAGCACAGGCTGATCTCTCTGTGCAAGGAGATGTAGTGTCCAGTCTCTCAGGTGCTTTGGTTGTTCCATCAAGACCACTGTGGCAGGAAGCCATAGGTGAGACTGTTGCCTAGAAATGCCTGATGTTGTAGTTCCTCATTAGCATTCCAGGACCAACATCAGATGGGAGTATCAGCAAATTGGAATTGGTTTAAAATGACTGCTGCACTGCTCAGGGCTCAGTTACAGTCTTCTGAAATGCCATCCCCATTTTGGCACAACAAGTCCAGCTGAGGCTGGAGTCCAAAGTGATTCCTTAGTTGGACTGAGAAATGTCTGTGCTTGCCCTGCCATGCAGATGTTTTCTAGCTGCTTTCTCTACGCTCCTCTTACAGCATCTTAGTGGCCAAGCTGAAATAATTGCAGTAGATCTTAACTACATGAGAACAGGAGTGATGGACAGGTGAGGTGAGGGGGAGGCTCATGGCTGGAATCATCATGGTCGTCCATGAAAAGGAGGCAGATCCCCCATGCCCTGCAGAGGAAATGGTGTGGGTTTCTGCTCCCTGGCTCTGTGCAGCTCTGCCTACTCTGCAAGGAGCTGGGAGTGTGATGACTTTGGGTGCTGCTTGGGGTGTCAGAGGGGCAGGAGGGATCACAGGGCCCTTGCATGGGACAGGCAGGCCACAGCATTCCTGGACTTGCTCAGGCCTTGGCGAGCTGGTGTATAAGAATTTTGGCACTGACTGACACACTGTGCTTGGTTTCTGCAGCCCATCTCCAGAAGAGGGAATGGGTGATGAATTCGACCTGATGGATCACTCAGATCTCTACATCCTCGACTTCAGTACGTGAGCACTTCCTGCCCAGCCTGTACCTCTTGCCACAAGGTGCCCTGTGAGCAGGCCCTGCCATGAAGCACCCTACTGTGCTCTCCATGGCTCCAGGTGCCATGTCCTGGAGCCAGACAGCTGTGTCTGACCAGTGTGCTTGGCTTAAGGCAGAGCAGCCAGAGGTGCAGCCATGCTTCGTGCACCCCTGCATGCAGACCTCTTGTGGGAGCACAGAAACCACCCCAGCCTGTCCCTGGTGGGCACTCTGCCTTGTCTCTCAGACAAGGCTCTGCCCTGTTTCCTGTGGCACTGACTGCATGATGCTGGAGCCTCCATGGTGTCCAGTCAAGGCCTGCTGTAGCTGAACTGCCTTCTTTTCACAGGCCCCAGTCTGAAGACACTGTGTAAGCTAGCAGTGATTCAGTACAGCCTGGACCAGTCCTGCCTTCCCCACGACATCAGGTATGGTGTGCCTTGCTGGGAGCTCACTCTGTGGGTGCTCCCTGACCTTTTGAGGGCTGCCTGGGGCCCTTGGCACTGTGCACCTCTGAGGCAGGCTGGGCTGGAGACTATAGCTGAGGCTGACTTGAAGCAAAGCTGCTCCATGCCTGGGCACTGTGTTTGTGCTTTATCTCAGTGTATCCTCTTGGTGTGTTACAGATGGGAGCTCTCAGCCATGACAACAAACAGCACCATCAGCCGCCCCATTGTCTCCAACCAGGGCTGAAGACAACTCGTCCTTCTTCCACCCTGCCCTCACCCCTCCACATACTGACCTCTTGCTCCACTGCCTGCATGAATTTTTAGCCCTTTCAAGCAAGGAATGTGTGAGCTCGGTTTGTCTTGCCCTAGCTAGGCCTCCCTCTGCCCTTGTCACGCTTTGGGCAGCACGAGTGGACAGGCAGAGCTGGCCACTGGGGAAAAAAAAACTGTCTGGCCCCAGCAGCACAGCTGTGAGCCCTCTCCTTGCTGGTGGTTCTAGAGCTTCCTTCCCTTTGCCTGTGGAACTGCAGCTGTGCTGTCCGGTCCCTGGCCACTTTCCAAGGGCCTGAATCAACTCTTACCACCAGCCATGGCCCTGGGGTTGGTGTCAAGGTCAACCTGAACTGTTCCTGCATTGCCTCAAGAGAGCAGGAACCTCTACACCTGCTCCAGCCAGCCTTGACAGCTTCCTGGCACTAAATGGCAGGCCCCAGCTCCAAGCTGAGTCCAATGTGGGGGTCTGGGCCCATCTGGACACTGCCCAGCTCCCATTGTAAAACAGCAACTGGGGGGAGTTTTATAAATGGTGAGGCAGACGTGGTTTCTGTGTGTCCTAGCAGATGAACTGGGGGAGAAAAGGTGCAAGATGGGAGAGACTGAGCCAGGTGCCTTCCCCTGAAGCTGCAGGCCATTACTGGCTTGTGGAAGCAGCAGGCAGTGGCTGATGTGAGCCACAGCCCTGCCTGGGATGGGGAGGGGATGCTGGGCCCCCCAGCAGCACTGCCCTGGGGTACCTGCCTCCTGCCCGGAGTTGTGCTGTCCTGCAAGAGGACAGAAGGAAAATGGTGTGTGTCTCCTGGGCTCTGCTGCCTCAGGTAGGTGGGTGCTCTGTAGGTTCCTGCTTCAGGGCTGGAGGTGGAGGGATGCCTGGGATGGCCTTCCTGGGTGGCACAGAGGGCTGTGCTCAAGCCCCTTCCCACCAACATGAGGCGTCTGGTGTGAAGAGGAGCTCCAGTGGCAACTGTAGTGGGGCTAGAGTAGGGAAAGCTAGGGAAGCACTCCGGGTGTTTCCTGGGATGTAAAGTCACAGAGATGGTGGTGGCTGCATGCCAGGAATGGGTGGCAGAGGGCCCAGGCTGTCTCCCCTGCCCTGAGGGCTGGCACACAGCCAGGGTCAAGTGCTCATCCAGCAGCACAAGGCTGCAGAGGTGCCTGGGCTCCTCAGCCGCAGGAGGTGGCCAATGCAAGCACAATGGAGCAGTCTGGAGTGGCATGAGAGCAGTGAAAACCCCGTGGCAAGAGAACGGAAGGCACCACAACTGCGACAAGAGCTTGTTCTTCACACGCTGGCAGCACCTCACCGTGATAGGCGATGAGCATCACTGGCCTGGAGGGAAACAGGGTGTGCTGTGACAGCACATCTGGCTGAGGGAGAGCAGCCCCAGCCTGGGCTCATCCTTTGTGGTCCTTGGCACCTGCAGGTGACCCTCAAGGACTTAGGTGAATATCTACCCTGTGTTGTCCAGCAGCTCTAACTCCCCTCCTCAAGCCTCAGCCACAGGCGCTCTCTCAAGCTGTGAAATAAATGGTGGAGTTTTTTTGCCGTGCACTGAAGCACCAAGCTTAGTCCCCTTGCAGGGTGCCAGGCGCTAGGAACACTTGGCACATTCAGGAAACACCTCCTGAGCACCCAGAGTCCCTGGGCTGGGTCAGGCGGTGCTGAGCACAGAGGCTCCCCAGTTCTCTCAATTCTGTCCATGAATGGCTGTCGCTGGGAAGAATCACAATCTCTGGGGCACCAGTGGAGACAGTAGGGCCTCAGAAGGGCTCAGCACCCCATGCCAGCTGCCTCTGGAGAGCAAAACTATGGGGGGCAGAAGTCTTCTCGGAAGAAAAGAAGGGACTCATCAGGGAGAGGGGTCACTGACACCCCACTCCTCTTCAAAGGTTCTCTTGGGTTCAGGGGTGCTGTGGCTCTATCCTGCCTCTGCCAGGACCCTGCTTCAGGCCTGGGCATGGGACACTGCTCACCACCTTGGTCCAGCTGTCTCCAGTGCATTTTCTTGGCTTATCAGCTCCTTCTCCCAGCACCCAGCTCAGTCAGTGGTGCTGGAGAGCAGCTCCTGGCCAGGCAGACTACACAGAGGATGTTCCGCTGGGCTGGCAGGAGCTGGGCAGATGTGTGTCCCACAGGGGCATCCCTGCTGCCTTTGTCACTGCCCCCTCCTGAGCGGCAGGTTTGCTTTAAAGACCTTGGCTTCCTTTTATTACTTCCCCTCTCAAATTGCAGCTGGCTGCAAGGGCTATTTTTAGCAGCCTGCCTTCTAAAAATAGCCCCGAGCTGTTTGGAGTTACGTCACAAGAGGTAACTTCTCTCCGTGAGTGGCTTGGCCTCTGCACCCCAGGAGGGTACAAAAGGAGGCCAGGAGCAGCAGGGTCAGCAGGTTCAGCCACAGCCAGAGGCGGAGGAGGCAGCGTTTCCCTGCCAGCTTCAGGCCATCCCAGCCCAGCAGCATGACCATCTTCTGCAGCCACTGCCACCGGCCCCTGCAGGCAGAGATGAGCTGCCTGCCCAGGAGGGCCAAGCAGGCGCCCACTGCCTCGAGGCCGTTCAGGTGAGCTCCCTCCTGCCCTCCCTCAGGCCTGGGATGGCCTCCCAGAACGCCGGGACAGCTGGTGTAGGGTCTGATGGCCCTTGCAAGGTGCTGACACCAGCCTGGGACAGCGGGAGCACCAGCTGGTGCATGGGGAGGAGGTTGCAGGAATTTGGAGGGGCAGAGGTATTTTAGGTAGTTTAAGAAGAAAGGCATATTGTCCTGGGCTGGGGTGCACATTCCAGGAGTGGATGCAGTTTCCATCCTTGGGTTTGGTGGGGAGGTTGTGTCACATGGGCTCCCCACCAAAGCACAGGTCATTGTCCAGCCTGGTGCCCAGCAGGAGAGGCACCAGCCATAGCAGCAGCGTGTGCCCCTGAGCACCTCTACCTATGCCCCCGAGGTTTGCTCTCCTAGAGCCAGCACTTGGTGCGGGTGCTGAGCATCTCCCCTCCATACCCCCGAGCTTGCAATTCTTCCCACAGTGAGAGGCAGGGAATGCCGTCCCTTTCCCTCCCTGGACACGTGTCCCGGATGGCTGGCTTTGCAGGTCGACCAAGAGTGCCTCCAAGGCTCGCCGAGACCAGATCAATGCGGAGCTGCAGGCGCTGCGCTCCCTGCTGCCCATCTCTGCACAGGAGAAGGAGCGGCTCTCCTACCTCCACACCATGGCCCTGGTGTGCCTCTGGCTGCGGGGGGCTCAGCTGTTCCCTCCAGGTACCCTCAGCACCGCTGTACTCCACACTGGCATGGCTCTCTGTGTGTGGGGCACCGCTCCTGCCCCATCCAAGACAGCACTCCACCCCTATCCCCCCGCAGGCTTGGCTCCTCCTGCGGGTCCGGCCCTAGGCACAGAACTACTCTCCCTGCTCCCGGGGTTTCTGCTTGTGCTCTCAGCCGACGGCAAACTGGTCTACATCTCAGAGAACGTGGCTCAGGTGCTGGGCCTCTCCATGGTAAGGCCTGCTCACGGGGCATTTGCATCACTATCCTCATACCCATCCTGGTGCCTTTATTGCATGCACAGCACGCTGCCCCAGCAGAGGCTGGGCTGTGGCTCCAGCAGGCTCTGCACCCACGGTGCCAGCCAGGGCCCGCTGAGACGGGCACAGTCCCTGAGGGCAGCCCCCTCTTTGTCAGGTGGAGCTGCTCGCCCAGGGGGACACGGTCTTTGACATCCTGGAGGGGCGAACGGGAGAGGATGTGCACAAGAAGCTCCTCCTTGCCCAGGCGGAGCCAGGCAGGGGTAAGGGAGGCCTCGGCTGGCATTTCATGGATCGTGCCACCCTGCTCTGGCTCTTGGCTGGGATTAGAGAGCCAGGACCAGCCCTGCTGGGAGCAGAGTGCGGGAGCCCCTGACCCACTCTGAGCGGTTTGTTTCCCTGCAGAAGTCACTTTTGTCAGTGAGATGCGCACGTCCAAGGCCTTCCGGCTGCAGCACGGGGGGAATCGCGTCGTGGCCGTGTGCGGGCGCTTTGTGGCCCTGCGCTGGCCACCCTCCCCCTCCACCACAGCCTTCCTGGCCCTCTGCACACCCATCGTGCAGTCACCCACAGAGGGCGAAGCTGCTTCCCAGGACGACGTATTCCAGAGCATGCATCTGCTGGACATGACATTTATTGATGTCACGGAGAGGTGAGGGGTGTCTGCTTGCACCACAGTCCCAGCTGTACATCTCAGGCAGCAAGAATCATTTCTCTTCACCAAGCCTGTGTATGGGATGCAGGCTGGATGCTGCATGAGCACTGAGACTCTCACAAACACTTCCCAAACCTCGTCCCTCATTCACAACTTACTTCTGTACTTCTGTTGTTTCATTCTTCATCATGCAGCAGCTGCTCCTGGCTGATACGGCGCAGGCTCTGTACAGCACTCAGTTCCCTCTCCCCTTGTCTTCCCCAGTGTCACCTACCACCTAGGCTACCACAGGGAGGAGCTGGTCTGTCAGTCGTGGTACAGCCTCCTGCACCCTGAGGATGCTGACTTGGCAGCTGCCCAGCACAGGGCCGTGGGTGAGTGTCAGGCCCGGGAACGTGCGTGCTGTCCCCTGGCTCCCTGCTCTGGTTACGCCTGAAACGCGGCTATCCAGGACAGCAGCGACAAAGCGAATTCAGTCCTCCCTGTTGTGACTCCCTGCTCCAAAAGGATGAGGCAGGGAAGTGGTCCATACGCTGTCATACACACCCCATACGCTGTCTCTAAGTAGTTTCCAAGCTGGGGGAGGGTATCCTGCTTTGCCACAGTATACAGAGGAGGGACAAGCCCACTTGAATCCCATCTCTTTGGGAGGGCAGGAGTGCTACGGATCTGACTCTGCTCTGTGTGGGTCTGGCACTAGTGACCGACCCCAGAGCTCATCGGGGCAGCCTGCGGGCTTTACGGGCAGCCTGGGGCCGTGCCCCGCTGCCGGCTCACGCAGTCCCTGCCCTTGCCCGCAGCGCTGGAGGCCGGGACCGCAGCGGGGACCGCCGTGCTGCGAGTGCTGCGCAAAGACCGCGGCTGGGCCTGGCTGCGCGTGTGGGCGCGGCGGGACGGCGGCTGCATCACCTGCGCCTGCCGCTGCCTCAGGTGAGCGGGTCCCGGGCTGGGGCTGGGGCTGCATCACCTGCGCCTGCCGCTGCCTCAGGTGAGCGGGGTCCCGGGCTGGGGCTGCATCACCTGCGCCTGCCGCTGCCTCAGGTGAG
>VZRO01003877.1:168877-181413 GCA_013397915.1 Daphoenositta chrysoptera
GAGCGACAGCAGCGAGGACGGCGGGAGCGTGGCCGGGGCTGGCGGGCGAGGTGAGGGGGGCCTGGCGGGAGCGGCGCCGGGACAGGCGGCGGCCTCAGCCCGGGCCCCGGTCGGGGCGTCACGGGCGCCCGGTTAGCGGGAAGCGACTCGGCAGATGGCTCGGTGCCCTCTCGCGTTCCAGCTCCGGCATCCCCCCTCGCCTGCCCAGCCCAGCGGCCCGGGGTCACCCGCAGGGTGTGCCCGGGAGCTGCGTGAGGCCCCTACCCGTGTTTGTGGCAGTCGCCTTCCCAGTGCGTGCGGTCACAGAACCGTGAGGTGGTTGGGTGGAAGGGACCTTAAGGATCAGGCTGTTCCACCCGCCCTGCTGTGGGCAGGGACGCAGCTCACACTAGGCCAGGGTGCTGTGGAAGATGTCACAGCTCTCGGGGACAATCGCTCTGTGCCAGTTCGGCTGTGCAGGGGCTCGAGAGGCCCTCACAGGACAGGAGGGTGGAAGAAGCAGGCGATGCGTGGCTGTGGGCACAGGGTGGGCTGAGGTTCAGTAGGTGGGTCGGTGGTTCTCATCCACAGCAGTGAACACAGTTTGGTTTCCTCATCTCGGAATGCTCGAGGTGAGAATGAAAACCTTGCAAAAAATACAGCAAAAGCCCTTGAAGGGAATTGTGAGGCAGTGGACACTGGTGTCAAACACAGGGCACAACACAGGGTGTCACAGGTGTGCAGAGTCACTGGCTGCCTTGTGAAAAGGTCTCCAGGGCGTGTCTGTGTGGGGCCGTGGGAGAGGTGCATCTCTAGAAGTGAGCTTTTGGCAGTGGGATTCAGTGGTGGGCAAGGTGCCCCACCATCTGCTGTAGGCATTTTGTTTTCCTCTGGTGAGGAAATGGTGAGCCAAGCTCAGAGAGAGTAGCACCGACAGGCACTCTTTCCTTCCCACAGCTGGATGGGAATGGGAACAGCAGTTTTGCTTTTGCCATCTGTCAGGGCTCTCTGTGATCTTGTTTCTGGAGCAGAAGGAGTTATATTAGAGTCCAGTACTGATTTTGTCTCAGCAGGGAACAACTGGGCAGATATCAGGTATTTCTTTAGGCCATCTGTTCTTGCATCCTGGACACTCTCATGTGCTCTGCAGGTTGTATAGCTCCCTGCAGGTTCAGCTGAGGAAGGCATAAGGTGTCCATGTGTCACAGGAGCCTGTGGGAGGAGAGGAAACACGAGGAGGCTGTGCTTGTGAGCAGGAAATGCCCCTGTTATCAGCAGGTAACAGTAGTTTATCAAGAGATGCAAAAAGGAGGAAACAATCCACAAAATAATGGATGAAAGGGGAAAATGGCAGGAGGGAAAATTAAATGGGCTACAGAGACAGGACAGAAAAGGTAAGTTACATTCTAAGGGGGAAAAAGGAATTTAAAAATGGGGAAGTTAAGACCTCAAGAAAGAATATAAGGAACAAGGAAAATAAGCTAATCCTGCCTTTTTAACCAGAACCTTTTCACACACACAGTTGACAAATCTGCTTCCCAGCAGTGAATGCCTGCTGGGACCATTCACTTCTGCCCCAGAACAGGCTTCTTTTTTTATAGTGATGTCCAATGATGTTTTTATCACTGTGTGTGGCTAATTCAGTCTCCTACAAATAGACAGTAGGATGTATTTCTTGTACTGATACTACTGTGTGGAAATAATTTTCCCCATTAGGTTTCAGGCAGTCAGGTTTGGTCTCCTGTACCAGTATTGAAACACTTTATCAGTGGAAACACTGCTTGCCTTTGCTCTGCCTGATTTATACCAAATCTCCTTTTAATCCTTTGCTAAATGGTGCATCTTTTTATGTGGTGTCTTTATCTCATTTTCATTGACATCTTGTAAGCCTTTGCTATTTAAACAGTATTATTTTGGAATTGCAGCCAAATGGAATATTGGAGTGCAAGTGACAGTGCCTTGTCTTCATTAAGTGCTAAGAGTGTCTTCCACATAATTATTCCTTTCCTTTAATGCTTTGTCCTTTAGACTGTCCTTTTTCAGAGTTCAGATAAGGGGGGTTTTTAGGGGAGGCAGTGCAATGAAATCATGCTGTTTTCACATTTCCTTTGTCCCTTGTGCAGCAGACTGGATAGTCACTGTTCCCAGATCCCACCTCAGAGCACTAATGAGCATCATCAGAGCAGAGTTCCTGAGCATTCAGAACAAGCAAAAAGAAAACGTTTATTGAGGCAGCTCTTGGCTGTGCCCTTTATGTTTTCTGGATGATGAGAGTAGTTTCTGAAGCAGAAAGTCTTGGTTACTGCCAGGATGAGAGTGCTTGGGATGAGTCCATGCTCTGAGCCAATGTGACTGACCTCATGTTGCTTCTTGAATTTGGCAAAGCACGTATAAACCTCACTTGTGGGGCAGTGTTTTGTGTTTGTGTGGCAAGGGTTTGGAAGTGAGTGGGCTACAAGAGCAGCTTGGGGGGCACCTGGCACCCAGCCAAGGTATCACAGACAGGCTGTGATTGTCCTTGCTGGGCCACAGTTGGGGTGTTTTGTATTGCAAAGGCTCAGAAAGACCCTGTGCCTGTCACTGCTCACAGGTGCTGGGCAGGCAAACACCACCTAAGTCAGTTTGCCAAGGCTTTCCCTTCCAGAAGGGACTCAGTGCAAACCCCTTCTTGTCCCTACAAGAGAGTGGAATGAGCATATCCAAGTGCTGACTTGAAGAAATGCTTTCAGTTGTTGTTTCTGAGCACCTAGAGGTGTAAATCTAGAATGAAGAATAGTATGATGATAATATTTTTGCATTCTGGTTATAAGAAATGTTAAAGGTTACTGACTCTAAGGGATATTAAGGAAAGGTGAAAGTGGGAAAGTCAGGACTGAGAGGTGGCCCCTCAGAATTTGCAATGACCAGTGTAGAGCTCGTACTGCTCTTTGTAAAAGCTTTCTAGTGGTCTTGTGTGTGTTGTTGAGTGGAGAGAGAAGCAAAGACACGCTGGGGAGAGGGGGAGGCTGCTCTATTCCAGTGGTGAGGACTGAAGTGGTTAATGGGAGAGGAATCAAAGGCTGAGAGATGCACTGGTTTCTTTCTGCCATGCAGTTGTACAGGGATGGCACCACTGTGCTTGTGCCACTGTCTCAAGCTCTGAAATATCCCTCTTGGTGGAGTTTGGGGGTGAGAAGTACCTTGAGAAGCTGTTGAGTTCAGATGTGCCCTATACTCTCTTCCAGATCAATCTGACATGTCTTTTGAAGAACTCCTGCGGGTGCAGAGTGATGCAAGAACGAGAGTGAGCAAGAAGGTGCCTGGTGGGAAGAAAACTGCAAAGCCTACCAAAGCTACAGTGAAGCAGCAACAAGGCAAAAAGGGGTAAAGAGGCTCTTTTGTGATCAGAAAAATGTGTATGGTGCTCTCTGCACTCCAGAAATTACACTGGGAGCTTCTCATAGCAGTGGTGTTGCCTTGGAGCTGGCATAGATCTCCTTTAATGTACTAGACAATAATGCCTGTCACTATAGTGTTTAATTTGGGAATGGTCTGGTGCTGTTTTCAGAACTCTTAATATCCTGTCCTCTTCAAATCCCCAGCAGCCACCTGTCACTTGATAGTTAAATTGGCACTCAATGCCTTTATACCCTCTGTATTAAGGCACTTGTAACCCTTGGCATGGTGTGCCTCTCAAGCTCTGTGATAGTGTCTACTGTGACCTGAAATAGTTGCCCTGCTGGTTCCTAAACCCTTTCCAGCTTATCAGTATCTTCTGCCTGGCTATCACTGGCTGGAATTACAGTCACAGACAATTGTTCTGGAATTCCATTCATCCTTCTGCTGCTGTCTCATCTGTGGCTTGTCCATGTTCATTTTCTTTTTTTCCTCTCTATAGTACTCACCATCACAGACTTTTTCCTGTACTCAACACAATAAAAGCTATCATACCTTTTTGCAGTTCTCCACAGGCCCCCATTCGTAACAGCAATACCCTTACCCCTTATTTGCAGTATTTAGCTAGTTTCAGTCCTCAGAGTGGCATCCAAGTGATTTGAATGGGTTTCCTCTGTTACACTGGCACTCCCTAACTCATTTCTGAATCTCTGCTCAATACACGAGCAGAGAACACAAAAAACATTTCTCCTGCCATAAAGAGTTGATTAGGATAATGTTTCTGCTTTACTTTTTACCCAAGACTCTAGAGAATTTTGTGTGGTGCAACATCTTCTCACAGTGTTTCTATTTCTGCCACACAGTTTGCATAATTCTGCTTTTGTTTAATTCCTCTAATCCTTTAAGTGCAGTATTGCTGTAAATCCTACATGCCTTTTCTCTCATGTTTTTGTTATGGAAGTGAGCTCCTTAAAGAAAGGGTTTCAGGAAAATCCCCTGGCACTGAGCTGGCTTCAGCAATGCTGTATAAAGCTGATTCCAGAGCACTGTGCAGGGTTGTAGCCACATCAGTGGACGTGAGAATACACTGAGTGCTGACCCAAGAGGGATTTGGAAAACCTGTGCCTGTGGGGTTGTGTTCCTGCCCCCATGTCACTGGTGGCTGGCTGTGGTGCTGTCAGCAGGGGGTTCACAGGTTTCTCATGTTTCTGATAACTTGCCTGATGTACTGACCAAGCACAGGATGCAGCACCCAAGTAATATGGGGAGAGTAATACCCTGTTCTCCCACCTTATCCTGGCCCCCCTGTATGCCTGAAACATCAAGCTGTGAAGGCCTGTGTTGCAAGGAGAATTTGTTCCCTTTATTGGTTGTCACTGGGATCCTCATGGTCCTGATTCACTGTGGAGTCCCTTTCAGGATATGTGCCATCTGCTCTGCAGCCAGTTTTCCTGGGGGCTGACTTTTTCCTTACTGATGTTAAACTGGGCTTTCTTGCTGAACCTGGCCACAGTGGAATTGGCCTCTCTTTGTGACTACCAGGCCAGTGCAGAAATTCCCAGCTGTGACACCCATGAGTGCTGAGGGAGCTGGCAGATGTTATTGCTCAGCTACTCTCCCTAATCTTTGAAATCCACCTGAATGTGGGGGAAAATTTCTTTACTGTGAGGGTGACTGAGCACTGGAACAGGCTGCCCAGTGAGGTTGTGGAGTCTCCTTCTCTGGAGATACTCAAAACCCACCAGATGCAATCCTGTGCAACCTGCTCTAGATAACCCTGCTTTAGGAAAGGTTCCTTCCACCCCCAGCCATTCTGTGACTCCATGAGAGGAATAATCAGTACAGTACATTTATTGATGCAGGTGGTGGGTTTTCACTTGATACAGTGGACCTCTTCCAGGTTCTCTGTGGGGTTGTTTTAACCACACATTGATATATTTGGTTTTTGTAGCCTTCTGTGGCTCTTGGCTGAGTCACCTCTTTTCTTTCTTTAGGTATCGTGGTGAGGATTGAGTTGGGAGAGTCTGTTGTGCAGTAATGTTCTTCTGAGGGTCCAAATGACTTCCCAGCATATTAGCCTGGGCCTCATTCTGATGTCTGCTCCTCTTAAATACATTTTTCTCGTTTTCAGGCCACTGGAGATGTCTGCCAAGAAGCCTGTACCTTTCCTGCGACAAGTCGTCGCTGTTAGGAAGAAGGTGGGTGCTGCCCCTCCCCAGTTCATGACTTCCCTTAGTGCTGCTGACAAGGCACACACTTGGGAATGGGGCTGCTGCAGATGGCCTGGGCTACCTCTGGAGAACAGGGCTGGAGCACTGGGGAGTGCAGACAGTGACAGTGTTTCCCTGGGGAGAACAAGGGGTGGGGGCAGGAGCAGCTGCAGGTTAACTTGGGAGTTTGTGACCCAGGCGTTTCTAGAAGGTGCAATGACTGCCACCAGTGACAGTTTCACTGCAAACCATGGTCATTGCTCAGTACTAATCCCAGAAGTTCAGATGTCCATCTACTTATCAGTCTGAATGTAACTTTGGATTTATCATTGCTGGATCGTCTGAATATGGTAATTTCCAGAGTTAGAGACCTCTTTTTGTCTCTCCCTTTTTGCATGACCTGACCCAGTTAATCTGTGAAAATCTAGATAGGTTGAGTTCCCAAATCCATCACCTTGACAATATTCAGCCAGCTCTTGGTCTGGGAGTTGCAGGTGTTTGGAGGCAGCACTGCTGCTGCTGTTCCTGAATATTCCTGGGTGGCAGACTGGCATATGGAGATGTCTGTTGCATGGTAAACTGGATGCAGGCATGACTTTGGGAATGCCACCTTGGCCATCGTACTTGATCTTTGCCAGCTGCAGATGTTTCAATGGTGGAAACAACATTGCTGGGGAAAAAAATGGCTGATCCATGAAGGGACAGTAAGCAGGCTGTTAACAGAGTAACACTGGCTACAGCTCTTGCCTTTGGTTCTCTGCTTTCAGGTCCAGAGAGACCCTCGATTTGATGACCTGTCTGGAGAGTATAAGCCTGAAATATTTATGAAGACATACAGCTTCCTGGACAGCATCAAGAAGCAGGAGAAGGAGGTGATGCTCTGTGCCTGTCCTTGCCTGGAAGAACATTACTTGGCAGGAGCTACTTCTTCAAAGGTTTTTCACAGTGGAGGTGACAGGCAGGCAGTCATGCAGCTTTTTTCTCTCTTCTTCAGATGGTTCAGAAGCAGCTGAAGAAATGCAGGAACGTGGAACAGAAGGAGAAACTTCAGCGGCTCCTGAACCGTATGGTGAGTTCAATGCCACATCTCCTCTCTGTGAGGCACTGGGAGAGAGGACGTGTGACCTGAGGTCTGCCTTGATGCTGACACAGACCACCCTTTTTGTACAGACACAGCAGGAACAGGCACAGAAAAAACAGCAGAAGTTGAGAGAGAGGGAGCTGTCTTTGAAAAGACAACAGAGGGAATTGGCCAAGCAGGGAAAGAAACCCTTCTTCCTAAAGAAATGTAAGTACTCGGTGTGAACATGCTGCAGGAAGATGCAGAGGGAGTACTGCTGGCAGGAATTCAAGCACTGGAAGCAAAGTGTCCACTCTATTCCACAGAGCTGTGGGGGGATTGTTCTAGTGCTGGTACTCAAGGGACAACCTAAGCCTGGACCAGGGAGGGAGCAGTGAGGAGGGGCTGCTCTGCAGAGATGTTTTGGGCTTCAGTACAAAACTTGACTTTCCTCTCCTCTACAGCTGAGAAGCGGAAATTGGAATTAGCTGAGAAGTATGCAGAGCTGAAGAGGAGTGGAAAGCTGGAGAGCTTCCTGAACAAGAAGAGGAAGAGGAATGCCATCAAAGACAAGCGCCATCTGCCCCCACAGAAGAACTTGTGACTGTTGGACAGCCATGCTGCTGTCTGGCACAGGGACTCGTTCTGCCTTGGCCAAGCCTGGAAGATGGTTCCTGGTCCCTCTTCCCAGGATCTGCCTTCCACTGTACAGTGATGCTGAAAGGCAGCAGAGCACAGGCTGAGCTGCAGGAAATAGTGGGGTTTTTGTAGCTGAAGTATCGTCTTTGCTTGTGGTTTAGATCATGCCTGGGTGGTGACAAGTGTGTCATGCAGGTGCTCATGGTGATGACAGCTGTCTTTGCCCTTGCACCTGTTCATCTCTAACTCCAGCAAGGAAAGCGTGAGTCCTGCCCTGCACTGCTGGTTCTACTCCATTTTTTTTTCAGACTTCCACTGAGGCAGAAAGGGATGTGGGACAATGCCTGCTCAGAGCAGCATCCCTGACTTCAGATCAGGGCCCAGGGCTACTTTGGTGTGATCTGGTAATGTCCAAGGACAGATGCCCTCACCTGTCTTGGCCTCTGCCCTGCTGCTTCAGGTTCTCAAGATGGAATTTTTTGTCCCTTCATCCAGGAAACCTGCCTGGTGTTAGTCCGTAATCACTGTCTTGTTCTCAGTAAAGTGCCTGGCTCTGTCTTCTCAGCAGCTTTTTCACAGGTCTGAGGGGTAGGTGGGAAAGGGGTGCTCTAAGGTCTCCCCAAAGCCTTGTCTTCCTAAGGGTGAATAAATCCTGTTCCCTCAGCCCTTCCTAGCAGTGCTCCAGCCTCTGACAGCTTTCACATACTACAACTGGAGTCAGACCAGACAACCCACAACTATCTTTTTGTGGCCCAGCATGGATCTATATCTGGATGTAGTCTCACAAGAGATGAGTAAAGGTAAGAGAATCAGTCTGCTCCACATGGGCTGCTCCTGGTGATGCAGATCTAGGTATAGCTGGCCTTCCTCATAGATGGGGCGTGCTGTGACTGCTCAGGTATTGCTGCTTGGGACCTCTCCTTCAGAGCAGCTTGGTTTCTCAGGAACCAGAGTTATTAATGCTTCTAGGAAACTGATCCTGTATTAAATAAATTACCTTGTTTCCTGTCAGTGCTGATACAGTCAAAAGTGTTTGAACTTAAAGGAGTCAATGCCTCTCTCCAATATCACGTTTGAACACCAGCCCTCTTGCTTGTCCTTGCTCCGTTTGCTCCTGTCTGCCATGGCTGTGCTGACAAGGTGACCCCAGTGTGACAGGTCAGAGTGTCCTGGGAGAGAGCCTGGGGATAGCTGTGCTGTGTGGGTGCCCACAGGGGTTTGGGGGCTGGGGACAGGCCTTGCTGGGAGCAAAACATGGAACAAGGAGCGGGTGAGCTGGCCTGAGGGTGTTGCTGAAGCACTGAGGTTCCTGTGGGTGATGCAAGTTCTGCTCTGGTGACAGGTCTTAGTGGAACTGGGGGAAGGCAGTAGGCATGGGATGTTTACAGCTTGTCTGGAGACCTGCTGCCAGGGCCTTGCTGAGGGATCCCATGGCACTCCTCAGCATCCCTGAGGCCATGTGTCCCTATCCCCTGCTGCTTGTAGGTCTGGTGCAGCAGGTGGCACGGCTGGTGCACCCCCAATGTAGTCCTGCTTTCCCCTCCTGCCCCTCTGGAGCTAAAGGTCTTCCTCCTGCTGAGGCCTGTGCCTGCCTGCAAGGAGGATGTCCTCGCTGGGATGTCACCTCCTTCTGCTCAGCACGGTGGCAGTGAGCCCGTGGCCTGTGTGCCTGCCAGCTCCTGGGCCCAGCACCCCGCAGCAGGGGAAGCCCTGGGGCATTGCCCAGCTCAGCGGGGGTGAGGGGACACTGGGTATTGGGCTGGCAGCAGCACGGCAGCACCAGCTCCAAGGGAAGGAGATGCTTCCAGCATCTCCAGAGAGCTTCCTACTGCTGGGGAGCTGCTCTTGCCAGTAGCCTCCCAGCCTCAAGCAGTTGGCTGATTTTCCTTGTTTCTAAGGCGATTTGGGCAGACCTGCACTGGTGTCCCTCTGGGTGGAGTGTGGGGACTTGCAGTGGGTGTCCCCGGGCATGACTGGTCCCAGTTGATGTGACTGCAGTGGTTGCACAGGCGGAGGTGTGTGACAAAGCTGCCACGCACACCCTGCCAGTGACACCCTCGGAGCCCACCAGACTCCCAAATGATCTGTGGGCCAGGAGGAATGGCTCCAGACCCAGTGGCCTGGGATGCTCTCCCCAGGCCTAGGTGGTCACTGAGCGAGCCTCTCCACACGCTCTGCAGCTGGACACCCAGTCACACGAGGGACAGGCCCCCACAGGAGCGGGGGCATCTGCCTGCTGGCAGGGACACAGACATGAAAAGGCTGCAGGGCTCAGGTCTTTTATTGCAAAGAGGGAGATACAAAAAAAGGACAGTCACCCCTTTTTGGGTCCCCCCAGGCCTGCAGCTGGCTGAGAGGGGTGACAGCAGGGGGAGGCCCAGGCCTTGCTCCCCCTGCATAGGGACCTTGGCTCACACAGTGGGGAGCAGGCTGCTGCCAAGGTCCACACTGGAGCCAGGGTCAACCACAACTGCAAAGTGGGTGACCCGCTGTGTCCCCGTGTGGCACCCTGGCTGGCCAGAGAGCAGTGCTGTACGGGGAGCACCGGCAGGGAGCCTGGCACAGGGTAGGGCTGCCTGGCCTCACCCACACACAACTCACAGCAGGCGACGCTGGCCTCCTCCTCTGCTCTGCTGTTTTACCAGGTGGGGTGCTGAGGTTCCAAACTGCTCTGCAGCCTTGCAGAGGCTGCCGTGGGGGCCCTCGCCATGCGCCCCTCGGGGCCCCGGGCAGCTTCGCCCAGGGAAGGAGGGAGCAGGGCCGTTGCCCTCTGTCCAGGCAGGGAGCTCAGCCCCGGGTTTGTAAGGACAGCCAGGCGTGGGGATGCCCAGGCTGTAGCTGCTGCTGGCTCGTCACGTGTTGTCCTGGGCCAGCTCCTCGGGGCAGGCAGGGTGGTCCCGGGCCTTGCGCAGCCCCGCGGGCGGCTGGGCTGGGGCGCTGTGCTGCGGGTCCGGCCCCGGGGGCGTGTGGTGCTGGTGCCGCTGGTACTGCACAAACATACAGACCTTCATCCCGATGGCCAGCATGTTCTTGCCCATGAAGATGCTGGAGACCCGGGCATCCCTGAAGAAGACCATGTTGCTGCCTCGGATGAAGATGGTGGTGATGTTGACGGTGAGCATGCTCAGCATGGGGTACAGCATCATCCGGTGGGGCACGATGCCGATCCCCTGCATGCTGATCTCGCACAGGGACACACACGGCAGGACCAGCAGCAAGATGTAGCAGTAGAAGAACATGATGCCCTCGGCCCAGAGTGGCAGCCCCTTCTTCTGAGGCTCCCACAGGTTGGCCTGGATGTCCAGCACATCCAGCATGTCCACAATGACCCAGAACAGGCGGTTGCGGAGATCTTCCTTCTTCTTGAATGTTCTGACGTACTCCATGTGCTCTGTGGCCACCAACAACACGTAGAGAGCTGGGATGCAGATGGAGAGCAGCAAGGTCAACGCTTTGCGGGCTATGAGATCCAAGCTTTTCCGGTCAGCTTTATAATTCTGGTACACAAAGTAGACTTTGATCTCCAGAACGAAGACGTACAGGAACCAGAGGATCATGGCATATCCTCGCTTAGCTGTCTTTACCTCTGCCCCAACCCAGATAGCCACATAGCGGAGGACCAGCAGGAAGCATATGTCACCCACTGCCACCATGACACAGATGCCCAGCTTCCTGGAGCCCTGGCTCTGCTCCACCAGGTAGGCATCCATGAGGACGAGGCTGGTCATGATGAGCACAGTGGAGAGGCACACATGGGGCTTGCTGACAGGTGGTGGGGGAACCATCCTGCACAGAGGAACAGGCAGGGTCATCAGGGAGCTGCTGAGATTTCCTATCCCCACCCTTGAGCCCCCTTCTGCCACCCTCTCCTCAACAGCTGTGGATGGCTGAAAGAAGGGAGGGGAGCCATTCATAGATTTCCCCCATCCTATGTGCCTGGCTTGTTCCAAACCTGCAGATTTCTGGCCAAAGAGCTCCTGAGACTGACCAGGCCATCCTGGTGGCACATGCTGGCCAAAACCCAGCTCCTAGGAAGCACATGGTGGGGCAGGCTGGACACTTGGGACACTTCAAGCACTTGGGCTCCCTTTTGGTAGCTTATCACACTGAGTAGCCTCTGCCACCATGAAGGGTACGTGCCTTATTTTCCATAGGATTTCCCAGATGGTGGTACTGCTTATATTTCTCCCCCCACAAGGCATGTAAGACCAGACTTATGTGTTTAACCCAAGCAGGCCCTTAATTGCTTTGACCCAGGACCGCTCTTTTTAGTCTCTTTATTTTCATGTGCAGCACAAGACGAAGCCTGGCTTTTTCAGCCTGGCTGTCCTGTGGGGTGGGAGGGAAAAAATTGGCCCAATATTCAGTTTCCTTCAGGTTCACATTCCCCAAGAGCTTTGCCTAGAGCTATTTGCCAATGCCCACCCTGCCCCAACACCATAAACTGAAAGCAAGGAAAAGCAGCACGAGCCCGCCCACAGCTCCAGGACACAAGGAGCTCTGCAACAGGCCCTGAATTTCTGTGGGATGCTCAGCTTTCCTGGGCTGGGGCAGAGCAAAGCACTGTCCCCAAAAGCACCCTGCCTGCCTTGGACGGCACCAGGGCTGTCAGACTCCCTCCCCCTGGCCAAGCACAGCTGCAGGCAGCTGCCTTCAGAGGCAAAGAGGGAGGACAGAGCCCGGGCCTCGCCAGGCACAACTTGGCAGCTGCTCTGGAGGGGAGCCAGCCCCCCGGATGAAATGGAGGATGAAACTGGGCTGATGACTGTGTGGCACAGTGCTGCACGAAGGCTGCCCACGCAAAGCCCGCCTCTGCCACGCCTGGGCTGTGCCGGGGCGGTGGGACACCATCCTGGTCATCCAGGGGGCAGCGTGCAGCTGGCACTTGACCACGGAGCAAGTGCTTGGGAGCAGGATCGAGGCCGCACAGTTAATGGTCACCCCTGCGCATGGATGCTCCTGGTGCTGAAACTGATGGCACAGGGCCCTGGGCACAAGCTACCTGAACTCCTGCATTTTGGCTGAGGGAGCAGGTGTCCGGCGCAGTCGTGCATCCCTGGGCCCAGCAGCATCCTGGCACGTTGCGGGAGGCAGCGAAGGCTGAACCTGTCAGACACAGGTGCCTCTCAGGGGGAGGGATCAGAGGCTGGTGGCCATGGGGGAGCCCGTGGATGTGGCACACCTGGAGGATGCCACACGGCCGGGGGTATGCCACTCGCCCGCCTGGCACCCCACGGCCTGCCCGAGCCTCCGCGGGGGCCGGGGGTCCCCCA
>VZRO01003877.1:189094-258212 GCA_013397915.1 Daphoenositta chrysoptera
TCCCCGCCGTGCTCCCAGCGGGAGCGGCCCCGGCGACCTCTGGGGCAGGGGGGGACAGCGTTGGAGCGCGGCTGCGGTGGCTCCATGCTGCAGCCTCTGGCGAGTGTGTGCCGCGACGGCCGTGGGTCTCAGAGCGGGGGGTATCATCGTGGCCGTGCTTTGGGAAGCTGCCTCTTTGCCCCGAACGGTGATGGCTCCACAGCCGCTCCCCCGAAGCCAGGCAATGGCCACCAGGCATCCGTGGGCCTGTGTCGCCTGCATTCCAGACCACAGGGAACAACAGGGACGATTCGCTGTGCTGCCATCTGAACTCTGAGTTGTATCTCTGGCAGAGCTGGGCGACAAGCTGAATGGTGTAGACGTCATCGCTGTCTGTATGGGTAAAGGCATGGTCCAGGCTAGATGTGCTTATGAACACCTGCCTTGGAGCCAGGAGGTGCCTGATGTGTTAACGAGGTGGATGTCTTTTGGCCCACTCATCTTACCAGACTCTGATCAGGTCTTCTCATGAGAGTTACAGGGCAGATTCAGGAAGTCATCCTGGTTCCTTGTGTCTCTGGGCCGTGGTGTGTTGTCTGCAATGAGGTATTCAAGTGCTTCACAAAAATTAGAGGCATAAAATTCAAGAGTGGGTGAAAAATAAGTGTTCCTGTAGGGCAGCAGGATACCAGCCTTTGTGAAAGGGCTTTGCTAGATGGATGTGTTTGTAGGGAGAAACTCAGTGACTGAGTGGCCAGATGGGCTGGAGTAGTAACGTTCTGAAATACTCCAAGCTAGTAGAGAAAGCCTCTGTGATTGTGGTGCCCAAAGGAGGATTGTGGTGCCCAGGGGAGTGCTGGGCTAGGCAGGCAGCAAGTGTGAAGGATTTTGCAACATGTGTCTGCTAAAAGCCTGTGCACCTTTTGATGACACATGCCGAGGCTGTAGTGTGGAGCAGGAAGCAAGTGATCATTTCATAGCTTTATAGTGACTTGAGGTGTTGTTCATTTGTGGGCAGGTTACTCCCAAGCTGGAATTTGGAGAACGGGACAGAATTACCAGGTTGACTTCCTGTAGAAAAAATTTGCATATGCAGACCACAGAACTCAGCGATGGTGAAGGATGTGTATGCACATAAGCTTCACAAATGGAAGTGCTCCAGGAGCTGGGGAGAGGAGAACTGCTTTGGGCAAACCACGGACAGAATGACTGAGAATAGTGAGACCGAGTGTAGAAGTGTGTAGCAGTGGGTTACATGGGTGGCAGGATGCCAGTGGGTGAGAAGTGATGTGTAATCAGTCTGAAAGTTGTTTGTAGAACTGGTTTTTGGCCCAGTGAATCCTGTGTCTTTTCAGAAGGACAGTTTCCATTAGCATTGTGTAGATGCTTGTTCTAATGCACGGCCTTCTTTGTGTGCTGATAGCCCCGGGGGCAGCCATCTGACACAGCTGCTTGCAGGAAACTTCTGTAGAATTCATCTGAAATTTAATCTCTGGAATATCTTCAAACGGCTAAGATGGGAAGAAGCTAATGGAAGCTGATTCTTCCTTCAGAGCCCATGGCTCTAACATGATGTGCTGTCGTGTCTGTAGAGTCAGCAGGTCTGGAGAAGTCCTGCCAGTGGTCACAGTCCACAGTGACCACTGTGGGATGGTACTCCTGTGTTTTCCAATCTTCAGTTAGCCCAAGTTTTTCTGAGTGAGCAGGTCACAGGTGGGCACCTGTCAGGCAGGTGTTTTAGTTCAGTGAAACTAAAGGGAGCTCAAGCCCCAAACCTGAGCTGTTTTAATGGTGTTTCTGTACACTGTGCTTCCTTATTGCTTGTCCATGTTCTTTGTCTACTGATCTGCTTGACATGTTCTTCATAGAGTTTTGACATGTTCTTCAAGGCAGGAGTGCTGTTGTACTGTCCCAGTGGCCAGCACAGGTGGTCTCTGGTCTCACTGTGCTTCAGGGGTGGTAGTGGTGGCAAAATAATTTCCATTCAAGGGCAATAAAGCTTCTCCCTTGGGCTTCTCTGTCTCTTATGCATGTGTAGTCTTAATTTTTTCATATTTTTCATATTTTCATATTCACATTTTCATATTTCATATCATATTTTTTCTATTATGCAGAGAGCCAAAAGGAAGTAAACACTTGGAAACTAAACAAAAAGCTCTTTGCATCTTCAGTGGGGCTACCCATTGGCTCAGAATGATTGGCTTCCCATCACAGTGCCTTAGAAGGAAAGTAAGCCTGATTGATTCATGCTGTAGGGTATGAAGCATGCTTTGGCTAAAATAGTCCATCAATCAGCCTTAACTTCTGCTCATAGTTATCTTAGTAGAAGTCTGTATAGCAGTGTTCTGGGGTGGGAGTGTTTTTATTGAGATGCCTCGAAAATAAGTCCCCTTAGGGGTAGCAGCAGGTTTACATTGTGTAGAGACTGCAAGAAGTGAACTAGAGATTTGCCAAGGTAAAATGTCTGTCTGCATCGAGGTGATGTCTTACTGTGTTTTCATTGTTTTGTATGTTGGTCAGGCAGTATGTTGGGAAAAAATATGTCAAAGGCCTTTGTGCAAACACACTTGAGGTCTTGTTATTTCCACATAGTAGTATTTTCCACCTCTTTAATAGGACTGCTCTTTTTATTTTTTTTCTTTTAACATCTGAGCGTCCATAAATGCAAGTTCTTAATTAGGAAACAAGATAAGATTGTGTGACTGTGTTCACTTTTTCCATGACACAGCTACTGTGTTCAGTGTTATGTGGATGTTGTTTCAGTGATAAGTGGTTGTATTTCTAGTTAGAGGTGAGAGATACAAGTTGTATGTTGGCTGCTGCGTCAGTATTGCTGAGGTCAGGCTGCAAAGGCAGATTCTACCCGTACAGATTATGCTGTGAATGGCACTGCAAGGATTCAAATACACTGCATTTCATCCACAGTATCTTGTATCTCAGTACAATGCATGAGGAAACATTCCAAGTCTTGCTGCCACCCACCCACACAGTGTGCTCGAACACCCTGTCTCCTGCTTATGGTCGTTAGAAAAGCATTGATTGAGGGAAATGCATGTGTTTTGGGCTCACTTTGTGAGACTGTGTATGTGCACCTTCAGGATATTACATTCCAGAAGGTGCTCTGAATTCTCTGTCATTATAACTTGCAAACTTTTGTTTTGGAAAGTTACAGCCTAATGAATGTCTTCTTGGAATGAGAGCAGTTGTTGCAAGTACAACTGGAAATATCCCAGAAGTGCCAGCTAGGGTGATCCTTTGAAGTTCCATGAGGTGAATGCTCTTGTCTCTGCAACCTCATTTTCCTGTTTGGGCTGACAGCGTCCATTACCTGACGACTCGTGGAGAGTGGGTTAACACTTTATTTGTGCAGGTGGGATTGCATTCTTTCCACTGCCTGAGGTCCAGGAATCCTTTCAGTGACAGTTCCTGCCGTGTGGTGTGAAGGAACGTGCTCTCCTCTGGCACAGCTGCATGAAGAGGCTGCTGTGGGCTCAGGGGTCTGTTCACTCTCAGCACAGAGCATTGCCTGTCTTTCCTACTACCCCTAAGAGTTTCGTGGCAGTAAAGAGCCTCTGAACTGGGTGTTCCTTTAAGAAATGCTTGTTCCAGCTGGAATAATACGTATTTATCTGCCTGAGATGTTCTTGAGTGGTTTCCTGGGTAAATCACACATTTTCATGGTAAACTTCCAACCTCAGCAAAATCTGTTCTGTTTGGATAAGCTACAGAGTTGCACCTCTGGGAGCGTTAAATGATTCCAGATTGTTCCTTGAAAAGACGCTGTGGTGCCGTGACAAGACCGTGTAGCTTCAGACCCAGAGTGCTTGGGAGAGGCCACAGTTTCTCGTAGGAAAACAGTCTCTTATAACTGGTGATATGCTGTGTTTGAATTATGATTTCCTTTTAGTCCTATATAGAAAACAAAACGTTGTAAACAGCCATCAAATTGCTTGTTATTCTTAATATTGTGGGCTTGGCTAAAGGCCTGCAGCATAATATGTCTCATACACTATCTGTAGCTCTCTGTGGCAGTGGAGCAAGTTTGGGATTTCTTCTCTGGTAGTGTTTTGTTTTCCTTCTGTGCATACAATAATTGAGCAGAACTCAGGACAAGTGTGCCCTGCTATTATGATTGACTGGGGGGTGTGCTCCTTGCAAAATTTTGATAGTGACTTCCCTGAGGCTTTAATTTTATTTGAAGGACCTGTCATGCTTCATCCTAGCCTTGAATTCTGGTGCTTCATTTGTTAGCCATGCTGTGTTGCAACAGCTTATCAAAAATGTTGTATTGTTCTTACTGTGCTAGTACAACACGAGTGCACATTCCACTTCCTCTGGTGTCCTCAGTCACTTGTGGCTGTTCATTAGCAGCCATGTAGTTTGTGTACAGTGCACCCTTCTCTGGGATCAAGATCCCCAGACCTTTGTTCTGTCAAAAGAATAAACTGCTGAGCACCAACAGCTTATGAGGTTCCCCTAGTGATCCATTCTTTGGTTAAATAATCTGTGCTGATGCTTTTGTGTAATTGTTTGCAATGTGGAATTATTCTAGATTGAAAGCTGTGTCTCCTGTCAAGTTTAAAAGTTGTTTCCAAAAAAGAGCCAGAGGTAAAAAAACATACTGCATTTTATAGCATGCCGGGTGAGCATATGGACAGAGCTGTTTTCCAAATACCTTGTGTTATTTTCTGGTCCAAGCTTTCAGTGTCCCAGCTGATGGGGAAGCTGTGCTTCTGTTGTGGTTTGTTTTGGTTTTTTTTAACTACATCAAAGCTGGCGAATACTGTTTTGGGAAACAAGAAGTGAGAGTGTCTTACTCCTCTGCGTGGGATGTGGCAGCAGGAACCTGTCTCTGCTTCTAGGAAGCAGACAGCTCAAGTGATACTGCTCTTGTAGCTAGAAGTCTCTTCGATAAATGAGGCTTTGTTTGGATACTTCAATATACTCATTACAGTGGACTGGGAGGAGAGATGCAATATTTCAGGTGCCTGAACACATTGCAGCTGTGGTTACAGAGACCACTCCCTGCTCTGCAATGTGATTCAGCCTCAGTGCACACAGCCCAAAATTACGCTGGCATTTTCTGCTGGCCTGTTGCACTGCCCTCTCCTTTATCATGCTGCCTGCTGCCATCTCTCATGCTCTTTCAGTTTCTCTGTATCGTGGTCTAACTCAGTGAGAGGTTCTGTTTAGTAAATTAGAACTCCCATTGTCCTTTGTTCTGTTCTTCTTATTTACCTACTCATGGTGATTTTTAAACTTCCCCTTCTTATCATGTTTCTTATTCTTCACTGCAAAAATATGTTATGTAGCATGAAATCCAAAGCCAGTGTGTGTGGGACCATCTCCTGGACAAAAAAAAAATGTCCAGGTTCCATGCCCAGCTAAGTATTTTTAACTGTTTTTCTGCATATGTGATAAATAAATTCTCATCAGTGTAGGCAGTTCAGGATGACAGCAGAACTCATGTCTTTAGTTCCATTTTCCAAAACTGAAAACAGCTGACAATTAGGTGTTGGACTGTTGCAATAGTAGCAGGGTTAGAATAAGAGTAACTCCCTGGTAAAGGATTCTGCTACTCTTTTTCTGTTCTTTAATACCTTTTCTCTAGTAGGGGAGAAGATCCTGTTCATGCAAAACCTCTCATTGATTCTTCTGCTGTTTCATTTTCAATAACAATTCAAGTAGTGTCTCTGAATCCATATTATTTAGATAAGTGTCACTTAAATTTACATTATTTATATACTTTTAGAAGAGCTCCTGTGTATTTAGTATTTCCATCTGTGTTCCTTCAGCTGTCTTCTAGTAGTCTGTTTTCTGCCTTACCGATACATTTACTTTTTTCTCATTGCTTCTTTCCCTCAAAAGCCCTGCACGTGCCTGCTGATACTTTTGACACCGTTCTCACGATTTTTCCCTTGTTTCTGTCTTGACTTGCATACCTGTAATTGAGCAATCTTTCAATCCAAGTCTTAATTTTTCCCTTCTCAAAGTAGTTACATTTTTTTATCATAATTTAAAGACTATTCCTTGGGAAGCTGTAACAACCATATCTTGTTCTTCTATGGCTTGTATTTTTCAGCTGAACTATGTTCTCAATCTGCTTGGGTTGTTTTTAAATGGCTTTTACGTTTTTTCACTGTTAATGAATATCAGCTTTTTTTGTTTTCTGGACTTTCTCAACTTTCTTTTATGTGCATCCCTGAAATACAGTCCCATATGTTGACATTTCTTTCCGTTCTCTCATACCTTATGCTCAAGGCTGCTTGTTCCAGGTATTCCTTCCTTTCCTGTGTGCTCCTTTGTCAGAAGCAGACTCTGGATGTCCCATTTGGATTTCATCTACTGTGTGTATGAATAATTTATTAAATTTCTCCTTGATGTTTGTCAAGTCCCTTGACATTTCAAGCTTTTTTTCCCTGCCTCTTATGTTCTGTAACCTCCAGTCAGACAAAAGGATAACATTCCCATTGCTCTGCATTTACACTGTGTTCATCTCATCTGTTTCTTGCTGAAATGTTAATATTATTTAGAGGTGATTTCATCTGTTGCCATACTGATTTATGAAAGTATGGACAAGTCAGCCTTGTTTCAGGCTCCTGGTCCGCCCACAAAGATCTGAGGAGAGAACTGCATTGTACAGGCACTGGTTATTAACAGCTTGTGTTGATGAAAATCCTAAGCACAAATTGGCCAGCTTTGGTAACCATCATTCTTTAGAATGAGGAATCTTAACTGTGTATTCTTTAAAATTAAACTTTTTTAAATGTAATTTTTTTCTTAATTTTATGAAGAAGCCTCAGAAATGGATGCCCATGCTGATTTGACACTGTCTCTGTCATGGGCTTGTATCACTTCACTCCCTCCCCTGTACTGTTGTCCCAGGTGTAACTTAACACGGTACAATGTTCCTGAGCCTGCAGGGATTCAGATCTAAGGTGCTTGCCAGCTCAAGATAAAAGCAGAGGAAGTGGATGGGATGACAGTCTTGTGTCCGTGCTTCTTCAGGAGTAGCAAGCTGTAATGAAATGCGAACTTTACATTAAGCATTGGTAGGAAAATTGTTAACTGTGCTTTAGGGAAGCTGCTGTGTGGCACACGATTGCTTTTTGTCAGTGTGTGTGTTGATCCTTACCAGGACAGTCTGGATAATGGAAGGAGTCGGTGTGTATCAGTGACCTAACCCTGACCTCATTTCACCATTTTTCCCAGCTTAGCTGCGTTGGCACAGCAGACTTGGAGGTATATCCCAGTAAACTCTGCCAGGTGACGAGTGTGAGAGCGTGGTCTGTTCTGCATCCCCATTAGCACTTTCTCACTTGGTTCAAAGGTACTTGTCACAGTGTCTTAGGCACTTGTGCTTTCTTTTCTGCAGAAAAGGCTGCGAGTGGTGTTTTTGTAATCACCGCTTTGTGGTGGTTACTTCGTTAACACATTTTATTTTAGCCTGGAGACAGTGAGTGAGCTGTTTAGCAACAGGTACCCGACAGGCTGCTCCAGCTGCGGAGGCTCGAGCAGCTGCGGTGCATTTGCACCTTGCCGTGCCATTGACTGCTGCTCTCTGCTAAATTGGCACTGCAGCAGCTTTTGTTAAAGCAGCCTTGGATCTGGGGGCAGCTGGTGCAGCAGTTCCGCTGCATATGGGGACAGAAAATTTCAAAATCTGTTATATTTGTGAAGAAAGTTCCCTGACATTAGCCATGCTGTTGCTGATGCCTAATTTCAGCATGGCTAAAATGAGAGTAAATCAGTGTGCTGCTGCAGGCTTCCACTTTTTTCCTGTATGTCCTGAGGTGGCTTTTGGGTAGATGCCCAGCGAAGAGCTGGAAGGTTTAACACAGTGATTTTAAGTAATTTTATGATTTAAAGCAATGAACAGGTAAAGATGGGATGTTTCCCAAGTAATGTACCCCTTCTATTGCCTAGAAAAAAAAATTTTTAAAGTTCACTGCAGCATTTTACCTCTGCCCTGTGGATTGGTTAGTAAGCTCTTTTTAAGGTTTCTAGGGAGGCTGTTACTCATCAGCAATGAATTTGGTCACGTGCTCTTTGTTAAACAAGTAAAAGTTTAAAAATGTTGTTTGAAGATAAAGCAGAAAGATGACCTTGTGGTTTGGACACTGAAGTGAGGCTTATATTCAGATCCTGAAGTTGCTTGCTCTTCTTCTAGTTGAAATAGCCCTTTCCCTCCCTGAAGCCACAGCTATGACTCGAGTTCCTGTTCTCCCTGCTTTGTTCACAGCTGTTTCCATGCTGCACTGTTGCCTTTTCCTTGCATGGGATAGGCTGACTGTGGAGAGAAACCACCTGAGAGCGAGATCACTAGCAGGGTTTCTGCCTTGCTGCCCAGTCTGCCAGATGGGAATCCCCTGGGAACTGGTGGAGTCTACACTAAGGTCTGGGGAGCAGTGTGTGGAAATTACTTGGACTTTCTGCTGAGGTTTTAAGGTCTCTTTGTGCTGAGAAAAGACACTGTTCCTGGTTGAGGCAGTGAATATCTGCATAGCTTGCAGTGGAACATGAGAGAGGCTGATGGCTGCGGGACTGGGGAGCATGCTGTGCAAACTGGGACAGGCTGTTTGGGCAGATCCTAATGCTTCCTCAGGAGATGCTTCTTGACAGTGTCCTTATGATCTGGAATTCAGCTTGTGTGACAGGATGTGCCAGGAGGCTATGGCAGAGTCTCACGTCCTGTTGTGGTATATGCTACATGATGTGCCACGGTGAAATGTTGCTTGTTTGTGGGGGTTTTACTCCATGGTTTAGCTAAACATGGCTGAGGGGGAAGCAGAGGTGAAGCAATTCATCCAACAGTTAAAAAGTGGCAATGACAGATTAAATATTATGTCTCTGCCTGAATCCAGATCTTGACTCTAAATTGCTTCATTCTAAGAGCAATAAAAATCTTGCTGTAGCAGGGCCCAGGAAATGTATTTATGTCACTGCAAGTCTCCTGTGCACATGGTGGGGCAACAGTTGTTTGGTATGGTTTGTCCTCAGTTAATTTTCCTTTTTATTTTTTGTCACTCCTTCCCAAATATTTGCGTATTGTGAACAACACAGCCAGTGAGTTGTAGGCTCACACAGGAAACTGCTTAAGAAAGTACACAATGTCTGTCCAGCTCTCTCAACTTCTGATCTATTTGCCCAGTTTTGTACTGTCTTGTCAAAGGTAACTGCCTCAAAGAACCTCAAAGTAGTTAAGGGGAACTTGGAGGTCCTGTTAGGTCCCCTGTGATGGAGAACTTGGCTGTCTTCCAATCCCCTATTTGCTGGCTGGGTGTGCTGTGGAGATAACCATCCTCAGGGTTTGCTGCCTTTTGTCTAGTGGGGTGGCATTGAGAATCAGGAGGGGGAAAGGAGGAGAGAAGACAGCCTGGAAAAAGCTGATATAAATGCAGGAAAGGGGGTGGGAGAGAACAGTGCATTTTCAGGCTAAGCTGTTTCATCTGTGTTCTCTCCAAGTAATGCATCTGTGTGGGTTTGTGGTGTGAAAGGATGCAGGGTTGAGAGATTGGTTTCAAGGAGTCTGTTTCATTCATGGTTTGTGCAGCAAGGTGCAGTTGCTCCTTGCATAGGTAAATGTGCCTTTAAACCAATGAGTAGGAGGCAAAATTAACAACCCTGAACACCCCTGTTAAACAATTGGAGTAGGAACGATTTAACAGCCACCCACTTGCCTTGTAACTTCTGCCTACTCACAGCCTAGCCAAGAGGAGGGAAAGGAAATCTCTTAACCTGATTATTGTTGGTGACTACAGGAAGCAATCCGGTTACAGCAATACTTTATTCTTGACACTGTTGGATCCCACTTAGAGCAAAGAAATCTTGGTTTCATACCCTTGCAGGCAGGGATGTGGTGTCTGTAAAGAAAATCATCGAACCTCCTCTTGCCTGGGCCTGAAGAAACTGTGATGAGGCTCCACACTGAGCACTTGGAGTTTGTCCAAGGAGCATGAGAACAGTCGGCCCCAAAATTTGAGTCCTGTCTGTTTAGGTAAGGAATTAGTTCCTTCATAGATCTAAGTGTCTTTTGGGGGAAGTTTGAAGCTTTTAGCAGATGTTGATAGTTCTGTGCTCTTGAGAAGAGGAATCTTGAAAAGCATTTTTGAAGGACCACTTCTGCCACTGCAACCATGGCTATTTCTCCTCTGGGTAGCTGAAGAGCTGTGAGATTAGTGAAGAAACCAGGCTGTAGACTGTGCCAGCTTGTGCCTGTGAGAAGGGAATGGTGTTCTTTGGGTGAGATGCAGAAATGCAAAATGGTTGGTGATGGGCTGGCAAAAGTGGTCAACATCCCAGCTAAAAACACCTGTGAACAGAAGGCAGAACAGGTATTGGCCCCCAGAAGATTCTTTTCTCTTCTGAGAAATGATGAGGCACTTGCCTTGTGTGCAGTCCTGATTGTAGCAGCAAACACTCCTGTTGACATGAATATGAATAGGTTTCAGCTCCCAAGTGACAAAAGATTAATAACTCTGCTTAATTACAGCCTAATTTTTTTCTAATACTATGAGAGTAAATGACTTTTCAAGGAGACCTGACTGTGAGATGCGCAGGATATCCGAACTCTCTTTGGGAAGAAGGCAAAATTAAATAGATCAAGGTTTAAAATCCAGGCAAAATTTGTGTGAGAGAAGCTGTATGGTCTCTGCCTTCAGAGTAGGTGTGTTTTCAGGCCAGACAAACTTTCAATTGAGGTTAGAAGTGTTCAGTGTAGATCTGTCCCAGGGTGGTTACAGCCTCAGCTGTCCAGGTCTGTGCCTATTCTTCCTTTTGACATCACAGTGCTCCCAAGGAGATTATGAAAAGGAAGTGTAGAGTTATGTGGTGTTTTGCCAGCACTAATTATACATTTTATTGTAGAAGTAAAGCACGTGAAGTTTTAGAATTCAGTTCCCCTTATCCAGAGCAAACATTTGCTGCTGATAGCTCTCTAGAAGGATCTCTGAGTTGTTGACAGCACCAGTGAATTCATATGTGATATGGTTTCTCTGTCTTAAGGGCAGACAGCAACAGGGGGGACTTTCTCAGAAGCAACAGGTACAACAACAAATGCTAAAAAAAGGAATTTCCTAGAAAGAAGGAAGGAAGACAGAAAAAAAAAAAAGAGAGAAGAGAATAGAAAACGAACAAGAAAGAAAAGAGATTGTTTGGTGACAGCATGAGGAGTTTTAGAAGTACCTTTTGAGTGTCCTGGCTCTTACTTGTTGACTATATGAAATGAAGCCATTGAAGAGGAAATAACTTGATTCATTCTGGGGCTGAGAGAGATAATCTCAGGCTGCCTCAGAGAAGACTTTTGAACAACTTTTTATTCCCTTATTTTGCAGTAGGAAATCTCCCCACAAAGTAGGTGGTGTGTGTTCTGTAGAGCATCTATTGCTCTTTGGGCATGTAACTGAAATACACGTGCATGTGCACACCCTCCCCACTGCCCACCTGAAAGACAAAAACTGGACCTCAGTGACAGATTATCACCCTTGTCAAGGACACTTTGGAAATGCCAGCGCTGCAAAAGGCTTTTGAATTTGAGCTGTGGTGGTGTGACTGTTAGTCCTTCCTGCTTCTCCCTGTACCTGCAGACTCGTCCTGCCTCTGGACTCTTTTTGGAGTGCCAGCTCTGTGAGCATCCTGTAGGATGCTCATGGGGTTGCAAGTGGCAGTTGCTGCTTCTGAATGGTACCTGGTGAAGAGGTGGTGATGGAGACAAGAGCACATGTCTGTGCAAAATACCTGGTTCCACCAACGTGCTTGTCCTGGGCATTATACCTGCACTGGGCTCTGCCTCTTGCTCATCATCTCTCCTTCTCCTGGGACAGAGGTGCTCAACCTTTTAGAAATGCAATAAATCCATTTAAAGCAAACAAGTTGCAGGCTGGTGTTGTCCATGTCTCTGCTTCAGGTCCACGGAAAGGGGACAAAAATGGAGGAGAATTTCTCTTCTCCTATGCTGTTGAACCGGAAGACATTTTGCAACTGTGTCATTAATTATATAATTGTGTGAAAACTGTCAACACCGTAGGAACTCAAGCCTGTGCTATTTCCTTATTATCTCCCTAGTTCTCCCAGTTCTCAAGTTTTTCACTATATCCTACAACATGTAGATTATATAAAAGGACAGGAGAGGCCGAGTGAAAGCCAGCCATGTTTTGCACTCGCTAATTTTCTTCCCTTTATATTTTCAGGTTTTGTGTTACCTAGAGATTTCCTGTATTTCAACTATGATAGAAATATTTGGAAGGATTAAGCCTTAATGTTTAGGATTAGATAAAGTGGGTGTTGATGGAAGGAGTCTGTTTTGTTATTGGTGGCATTGGTTTTGTGCATGGTCAGCCTGCAATGTTTGGGAGGAGAAGCAGCTCCTGAACAAACTGCTCATGGACTAGGTCTGCTAATGACAGATGGTTTAGAGTGGCAACTGCCTGGTAGTAGAATGACCAGCCCAGTGAAATGAGATAGCAGAGAGATTTTTCAGGCTTGGGAATTTGTCAGTGGTTGCGTGAAACTGATTTAAAAATGATTTTAAGTCTTGTACTATGTTGCAGTTGAAGCTGCCAAAGTGCAACCGTTGCCAGTCTCAGATCCCCCGAGTTTGGTTTTGACACGTTGTCTTAAGATGTACGGACTGAAACACAATGATTTGTTGCTTGTGCTGAGTTTCACCACTCTTTCACTGTCATTAAATTGCCCCAATGGAAGATAAACTTAGAGCAAATTCAGCTAAGCTGAATGCTTCCTTTCCTCTGATTTACACCAGCTTTGCTTTGGGAAGTGAACCTGATAAGCTCTCTTGCAGTTATGTATGCAGGTATGCAACAAATAGGCCATAAATATGATTTGTTTTTTCTTCTCTAATATAAGGCCTTGAGGTATTAGGAACTAGGAAGAAATCCTGCTCTTCGATGTGGACACCCCTGAGAACAAAAGTGTTTAGAGTTCCCTGGGACCCACAGCAGTATTTCTTCCTTTCCCATCTTTCTTCCCTGCTCTTGCAGAATTTGGCGTGTGCTTTCTGTTGCAGTGATAGTAGGAGGTTTCCTTTAAAGCTTTGTGATTATTAAAGGCAGGCTTTGTTTGCTTTTTACTTTGCCTGCAGAGGTTGTGCTTTGGAGGATTGTCATCCTCTGAATAGCAAGGCTAGCAGTTTTCTTCTCCTTAAGAATAAAGATCTAATTTTGAAGATGTATGCAGATTTCACACTGAAGGAAGATGTCTAATAAAATAAGGAATTTTCTGTCAGGACAAGCTGTGTGTTCCTTCGTGGCTGCACCTACTTGATGAAATGGATGAGATATTCCTAAAGTATATGCCTTAGAATCAGATCTGTCTGTATGCTGTGAATTACTGGGCTACATCCAGTGATAAAACTGGATGTAAAATCCTGCTCTTAACTCCGGACAATTCCCGAGGCCACAGCTCCAGAATGTACCAGGGCTGAGAAAGCTGAACTGTGAGGTGTATGGTTGAGTTCTCCCCCCCTCCTTGTCCTTTCGGATGCGTTTCAAGCTGTTTCTCAATGGCTCTTGGCAGACTTCCAGCCTCTTGCTGCCTTGCTCAATCATCTGCAGTGTGAGTAGTTTAGTAACACATGAGAATTACAGCAAGCATGAGGTGGTGTGGCTGCGTTGAGTGGAATGCTCTGCTGTGCCCTGGGAGTTCAGATGGAAAGCCTGCCTGGAAATGGCCTTTGGGGTTACTGGTTAGTATGAATTTGAGTGCAAATCCAGCGCTGTCTCCCAGCAGCTGACATCTCCAGCAGGGGATAAGTTGGTAGTAGTTGTTTTCTCTCTTCTGAGTTACATTTCTCACCAGTCCAAAGGAGAATGGAGTAATGTGGCATGGATGCTGAGAAGCTGCCCTTTGCAGAAGAGCATTGCCTTTTTGGGACTCTCTGGAGGTAGCAGCTGCCAGAGGGCAAAAAGAAGGTGTGATGAAAATCTAAACACGGCTGCTGGAAGGATGCTATCCTTTTGGTTTCTTCAGCCATGGTAGCTGACTTCCATCTTCTCTTCTATAGATCTGGTCTAGTACGTTTTTGGTAGAGAGGAGACAATCTCCCAGCTGTCTAAGGCAGTCATCAGTCAGTGGGTAGGTGGGCAGAAATGCCAACTTTCCAGGCAGTGATGCTGGCCATGAACACCCCTCATCTTTACTCCTCCCTGCCAGGAGATATCTTCCAATGCACCTGTCCTCCCTCATTTTTTCCAGAAGAGATGGGAATGAGCATGCAGACTATCTGTGAAGTACCTACTAGAGTTATTATCTCCCATTGTTTGCTTCTGGAGGGCTAGGTAATTATAAATTTTATTTCTTAGAAAAGAAAAATCCCAAGTTTTCTCAAGCCACTTCCTCTCAGTTGCTTCTTCCCTGGGCATATGGAGAAAAGAAGAGCTATTTGCACCCCTTCTGGAAGTTGCCTGAGATTTTGGCTGACTGTGGTGTGGAGCAAATCCTACAGATGCTCTGATGTCCCTTTGCAACATTGTTGGTTCACATGCTTCAGGTGTTAGGGGAGTGTGTTAAGATATTTACAGTTCAAATATCATCTAATATCTGAGGTGCTTTTTCAGCTGTGTTGCCTTATTTATTCTGTGGACATACATCACAAAAAGGGGGGTAAATTTCAGAGATGGCTTGACACCAACCCAAGTTTTGTTGCTCGCTGGTAAAAGATGGACCGTTTCTCTACAGGTTTTTGGTGTGTTGCCATTTCCTCTTTGCCTGAGGGAATATGTTGTTTGTGTATGCTCTACAGGAGGTCAGGCCAGACAGACCCAAAAGACTTATGGCCCTCCTAATCTTAAAAAAGTATAGAAAAAAACCCAATGGGAAGTCTTACATGCTGAGGTTCAGAGGCTTACATATTAGAACCTGACACTGGATGGTTTTCTCATAAGTATCTTTTCAAGTATCAACTTGTTGGGTTTTTTTCCCAAAGAACATAATTTGTATGGCACCTTTCATGGGCTGCAATGCAGGTAGCTGGGATGCATGACCCAAAGCTGTTGTGTGAGCTCTCAACACAGCACAAACAACGTTTTGTCAGTAGAAATCTGTGCAGCAGGTTGCAAGATTCAACACAGGACAAAATAGGTGTAATAAAAGTACTCAAAGCCAACAATGGTGTCTTCAGGAAGCTGCATTAGAAATGTACTGAGGGAGAGAAAGGTGACAGGCACCCCAAAGTGGGTAATTGCAGTTATCTTAACTGGAAGCCTCCCTGAGTTGCATGCCTTTCTGCTGGGGTGCTGGGTGATGGTATGGTGGGCATTACAAGTGCTTCCTGTGGGTGATTCATGCATTGATTAGGTTGTTTTGAAAGAAGGTGGGAGAGCTTTATTCCTTTCTCAGGCCCAGTTCAGATCCTCTCTACTTCCACTCGGCAGGCACACCTGGGATCACACGCATTGGCAGGCCAGCCTCACAGCGTTGGACTGGCACTGGTTCCAGCACATGCCCGATTATGTGGCAAGCTAGCTCAGTGCTGGCCTGCAAGGAAACAACTCATTGTTTTCTAGGCTCGTTCTTTGCTGGATTAACAGGTTGAGTCAATGTGTCATGTGCTCAAACACACGGTGGTGCTGGGAATCACAGGGAGTGAGGGATACGCCATTGGCTTCTGCTGCTGGGGCTCGGTTCTCCAGCTTCTCTGCTTACACCCTCTGAGAGGGATTGTGAGTGTTTCCAAAGAACTGGGATGTTCCCTGATTTTTGTGAGCATCTCTGACAAGGGCCTGAAAGTGAGCCTGGCAGGGAACTGTCCAGGCTCCTGTGGGACCCCTGGGGAACCTGGTTATGGGCAGTAAGGTCACCCCAGATTCCTGGCTGCTCCATATGCCCTTTGTGTGCTCTCTGACAGGCACAGCCTGTAGCATAAGGTTCATAAAACAGAGTCATGCTGTTTTGTCCCTGGGAGGAAGGCAGTGGTATAAGGAAAAGGTCATTCTGACTTAGTGCTAGTGTAAACAGATTAAACCCTTCTCTTTATTTCTTCACTTTTTTTTTTTCTTTTGATTAATGTGGATAGGTAGCCCTCTTTACATTTTGTTTTGTGCTGGTTTCAATTAATAGTGATTTACATGGATAACTGAGTAGAATAAGGTATTTCTCACTGAGTGCCAGCTCTAATGGGGATATTATCAGATGTTCTCTTTCCTGGCACGTTTTCCAAGTGGCTCCTTACAGAAAATTCTCTGCAGAGAGGGAAATATGTCTTTAACTGAAAGAAAGGATCTTCCAGAAGCACCAAAGCACAGTGAAGTTCCACTGAAGCATAGGGATTTCCAAGGACACTGCTGCAGTGCGTGCACGTGTAAGAAATCATCCTTCTGCATTGTGTTTGAAGCTGGTACAGAATTTCCTGTGCACAGATGTGTTTCAAGCCTGAATTGCCGTGGTGGATCTGGGCTCCAAGTAAACATCATTCAGCAAGTGAGTGGCAGGGATATTCACAGGGCTTTGAAATCTTATGCTAGAGACAATTTCATCAGGAGTGCAGCTCTCAGTCAGGGGGCTCTGCTGGACACATTATCAGCAGTACTCAGATACCAGCTTTATCAAAAGCAGTGCAAACTGAAGAAACAAGTGCCAGAAACAGCTAACAAATACCTCCACAGTCTTTGTTCTATGATTGAAGTCTCCCCTTTAAGCCTTTCTTTTTACAGGGGGGTAACTGACCTTGAGTCTGAAACCCAGTGCTTCAGTGTCTGTGAGCAGCTCTTCTTTGAGCAGATAATACAAGTGTGTGGGAGACTGGCTCAGCCTGCCTTTTGAGGAGTAAGCAGCATTAATCTGTGGAGGTGGGGGGCTGGTTCATACACAGGGTGTGCACACAGAGCCTGTTCATGGAGACCCAGGGACAGGTACCCTGTGCTTTATGTAGCCACCAAACCTGGAAGCAGAGGTGGCTGTAACTGATGCAGGAGCTTTTCATAGTCATGTGTCTCATCTCTGTCTTAAGAGACACCTGTGTCTTCTGGAATTTTCCTTCATATTTCGTAGCTGTTCACATTGCTGGGTTAAATCTCTTTTCTTGCAGGAAGAGTTAAGCCATAGGTCATATGTTTTCTCTGTCAATGAAACGTGTACGTTTGGGGTTTATTATGTTTCACCTGTATTCAGTTGCAGAGTTTTGCCATCCCACAGCATCACCAAAAGTGAGGCTGGACTTGCTGTCAAATCCGGGTATTCCAGAGGGAGGCAAAAGCCAGACTGACAGAAATGCGAGTGGTAGATTAATCTCTTGTTTAGGTTATGTCTATAATTATTGGAATGATTTGATCTTTCTCCCGTGGTGGTTACAAGCAGTCAGAGGGCTGACAAGAGCAATTGCATTAAGCCTACTAACCCTTGCTAATGCTGCGAGCCAGAGGGATTGCAGTATTATCTGACTGAGGCTTAAGTCAGTTGTTTAATATCAGGTTCTTGAGTTTAGGTTTTCAGAGAGGATATAAGCAAGAAGAAAGGGAAAATACCCAGTTTTATTTCTGTGATTTTGGAAAATGCTGGAAGGCTGCTCTGAATTATTGTCAGCCTTTATAAAGTAGTTCTGAGGATTACTCACTCCAGTAGGTCTACTTTTATGTTTTTGTCGCCTGTTGTGCTGAAGCAACTCAGGCTACTTTTTAACAGAGAACAATCTGTGCTGCACACCACATGTGTGCTGCTCTGAAACTCACGTGTGTAGATCTCCAACACGTCGTTCCTTCAAATGGAAAAACCTGGGGGTTCAAGCACAATGGCAGTTCAATGATCTGCCTTACAGTACCATCACAGCTTGGCTTTGCTGGATGCTGAGCCTGCACCGGGCGTGCCAGCTTTCTGGTGTCCCTTGGAGATCTTCCATTCGTAAGATTGAGCTGGGCTGATCTTACTTAGGCTTGCAATCCTGTTGCCAGAAAACGGGATAACTGGCTGTCATCCAGGTGCTAAAAGGGCTTTGCTGTCAGAGTTTTCTGGTGGTCTCCGGTGACATGGGTTTGTGGAGTTGCTGTGGCAACCTGCAGAGGTTTCCTCAAGCCCCTGCCTGGTTTCTGGTTTCTAAATTAGCTTCGTTATTCATCCCACTTTGGAGAAGAGAGAGTGGGGGCTGGGCCTGGGGGCAGTTTGCCTGCTGGACAAGCAAAGCAGCCTCTGAAGAGGTGGGGGCAGAGAGCACCCTGGCTGCAGCACGGTGCCTGCCTTCCCTCCAGCTGGGCACATGAACGAGAGCCTCTGCCTCTCTGCAGCCTCCCTGTTGTCTTTGCTTGCTTATTCCTGCCACAGTTGTAGTTTAAAGGTAGTTAAAGTTGTTGTGTCCTTGCCCCATTGCGTTAGGTCAGACTGAATTGAAAACCCTATGCTGTTTTCATTTTAGGTGAAAAAATATTGATAACTTAAGCAGAAGCATGACTATTAAAACAGCGCTTGCTTCAAGGGAGATCATTCCTCTGAAGTTTATTTGAGTGGAACATAGGTCAAACAAGGCCTTGAGTGAAGCCTTTGGAAGGCAGAATTTTTCAAGCTTTCGAGGTAACTTAGGGCCTGATGCTTCCTACCTGGAAGTCCATCCCGCTCCCTGGAACGTGCAGCCTTGCAGAACCATCCCTTTCACTCCTCTGAGCTCAGTGTGCAGCACCGTTGGCTCCACATACCTGCAAATTTTCTACTTGAAGCTCCATACCTTCTCATGAGGATGCCTACAAGGTCCTGGGTGAATGTCTCTTTGGGTGTGAAAATATGAAAGGGAGAAAATGAAACTTCCTATTTTATGTGGATAGCTTTTAGCAGGTAAGCAGCCTAATTAATTAAATGCTATACGCAGCTCTAATATAGGAAAATTAAGGATTGGAGAGGGATAAAATTATCTCTTTTTTTCCTTTAAAATCATATTTTAAACACATCCTTATTATTATCATGCATCATGGGTTATTATATGCATGTCTTGATTTAAATTTTCTCATCTTCTCCTCAGGATCTGACAACCCATCACCGTATAATAGTCTTGTTTTCATGTTTCTTGTGAGGTGCCCAGCACTACTGTGTGCTTAGTGTTCAGGGCAAGCTAAACATGCAGTGTTCATCAAAAGCTGCTCTGGTTTTTATTTTTCAGTCCAACAGGTCCTGCATAACTGATATCTTGATTAAAATACAAAGCATGTATTTTTCTCCTATTTATGTGAAGTTTAGTAGCAAGTGGGGAGAAAAAGATAAGCTTAGTGAAATGCTACTTGGAGTTCTATGACAGCAAGAGTTGCTTAAATTTTGGGCTTTATAAGCACTTGGATCATGATCATAAGAGTTTAGAGTTGGAGGTTCTGGGCTGTGGACAGCAGAAGTGCCTTTATATTGTACAAGTCATGTGGTTCACTTTAAGTAACTTTTGACTTAACTTTCCACAGCCTTGAGCCTGAGATGTTCTGAGTATTGTCTGTGATAAAAATAACAGAGAAGCAAATATGTGCTCAGGACTGGGATTGTTGCAGAACTGATAGTGATCTCAGAAACCACAGGAGTGTCTTGTTACTCAGTTCCTAGATGGGAGATGCCTGGAAATGCCTGTGTGAAATGCTCCAGGGCATTATGAACCTGGAGCCTGGGTGCTGCAGAGACCATACAAGGATAGAGAAGAGCTGTTTATTGAATGGTAACACAAGTTCTGATGTTCAGCCTGGGCACAGGACTGTACATGTTAATGTCTGTATAGTTAACTCACTGTGAATTGGGAGTGTGTAGGGGAGCTCTGGCACCTTTGAATTGGGTTTGCAGCCTACCCTGGGTCTCCTGGATATACCACAAACACACCTGAGTATCCATTCTCAAGCTCCTGTGGAGGTGATGAGAAACATAGTAGATGAAGGGAGACTGGGAGTGATGCTGGGGGCACAGAATTGCTTTTCCTTGTTTCTGCTTTTGCTCTTTGAGAGTCCTCTTAAATATTTGTATTACATCTCATTGCATTCTGCACCTTACTTGCCAAGACTGGTTGCCTTAGTCACCAGGGCTGTGGTAACTACGACAACAAGATTAAGCAGGCAAATGTAGAAATAATGGTAATAACTTTCTCAACTCTTCCTGTAATTGGCTTGTATGAACAAATATCGTGCATGTGGGTGACTTGTGTCAGCAGTCTGTTCTCCCCTTCTCCCTGACACATCCTGAAATCCTGCTGGTAGCACTACCCTAATTGAGCTGTGGTGGTACCCTCCTGCAACGGGACATAAGCCTGTCAGGGCCATGTGAATGTTGCTGTCCACCTCCTTCCTGCAGCATGGCAGCCTCTGCTGGTGCTGGAGCAGAGGGCAAGGGACACTAAAGGCCAGCTCTCGGGGCCAGCACTTGTGTGCACAATAGCTTGGTGGCAGATTCTGAGTGGGAAGTATGGGACCAGTGTGTCTCCTGGGAGGGGGAGGCTGCCTTACAGTGCTGGGAGCAACCGGTGACTTCCATGAAGTCACTTTCTTCCATAGGTGTTGTCCTCTCCTGGAATAGTTATTTGCATGTTGATTTGTTTGCTCGCTGTCAGACTGAGGAGGGTCTGGGAGACAGTAATTGGTGTCCTGTCTCTTATTCCTCAGGATACTGTTTGCACTATGGGTATGGTTGGAGGTCAGCTTTTGATGCAATTTTGCTTTGCTTTGCTTTGAGAGCAGGCTGTTTCTATCCCAGCAGGTAAACCCAAATCCTGACGTGGGACAATGAAGTTGTATCTCCCACCCCACCTTTGAAACCCGTTGCTCCTGGAAGATCCCACCGAGCTGCATCTTGCTGTGTCTGTGCCTTTTGTCTGCCCCTTCTGCAGTAACAAACCAGTGCTGTGTTCTCTCCTCTAGAAAGCTCCCAGCTCCATGAATTTGTTATAGCAAGGCACTCACCTAGTATTCCTCACTGCTCTGTGCATTGTTTCCTTCTCCCTGCTTGTTTTCTCTTAGCTGAACGTGATAGGGAGTCGCAGTGAGCACAGTCAAAGGATTCCCTGGATGCACGGGCCTCTTCTTTGTGGGCACCCAGTGCAAGCTTAATAGGCTCTTTTGAACACTCTTGACAATCTCTGATTGATCTTTCATGTGGGGGAGGAGTAGGGCGATTGCATCCAAGGAATTGTGCTAACAAAAGACCCTGTGCTTTGGTACCTGCCTTCCCTGGGGAACAGCTTCCTCTGCCTCTTCTTCATATGTGATTATCCTGAGGAGGGCATTCACCTTTCCTTTGAACTGGCAGCCTGTTTATAGCTGCAAGCAGCATTTCTATTAAGGAACTGTTAGATATTTCTGAACTAAGTTTTTACTTTGAGTGGTACCCTTTTGGTATATCCAAATCCTGTGCCTTTAGTTAAGCTTCCTTCTCTGATGTTGCTTTCCCTTGACTTTCGTCCTCATAATTTGGCTGGAATTTCATAGTGACTTGCAGACTTACTTTTTGCCCTTACTAACCACTGTTAAATAGAATCAGATTCAAAGCTGTCCCCTCATGGCTGTTTTAAAAACTTTCCAGTATTATTCCGGGCTGGAACTAGCTTTTATTTCTTTTATAGGCTTGTTTTACAGTTTGATCAGTGAACCAAAAAAGGCACGTTTTTGTCTCTTCTGCTTCAGTTGGCTGATGCAGAGCTTCCTGTGTGCCAGTCTCAAGGTAGTATGTACACTGACAAATGTTTTTCTAAAAGCTTGTGTACAAGAGCTGAGGACAACACAGTACAGAAATGCTTAACAACTTCCTGCATAAAATTCAGAGTACTTAAAGAGAAAACAAGAATGCTGCATCTGAACATATACAGGACGGCATATGCCCAGGTAATGAGCATAAAGGAGTGCCTCTGTTGCACCAAGTGGTTTTGTGTGCACCTATTGTGCAGGAAATCCTTCACTTTAGCCACAGATCCCTGTGGGTTGGTGGGAAGGATTGTGTGATAAATTACCTGTCCCTCCGTTTCCTGAGTTCTTCAGTGGGCATTCTCGTGCTTCAGTGAGCACTACAAAACTGTGCTTTAAAGAGACAAAGTGGTTGGTAGGGTGTTGAACTTTTAAAGTATGTTAAAAATTCAAATTTTCTTAGCCAGGATGTCTTTGGATGGCTGCCTATGCCCAGTGTGGCTGTAATACAGGATGTGGTAAGGAGGCACACCGAGTTATTTATGGACCCTTTTGCGAGGTGAAATGTGTGCTGTGATAGCTCCTGGCTCTGCTTGTAGCTTCCTGAGAAGGCAAATGAGCACAGTGATCCTTTGAAAGAATGTCCTGCTCCACTGGGACAGCATCTGGAAGTGAGCAGTTGCAGGTGCATGGAGTGTCATCTGTTCAGTCCCTGTGCTGCTCGCTGGGGTCCCCAAGGGCCCTGCCAGCCCGTGAGTGACTGTCTGACACTGCTGAGCCCAGGCTGCAGCACCTTGGAGAGTAGGTGTCCCTACTGCTGGACAGCCTGGCAGCCTGCTGGGAAATCTTGGGGTGCCAGGGAGCAGGAGTGACTGCGGACAGCAGCAGCCTGCATGCTTTGCCTGCAGAGGGCCCTGAGGGGAAACTGCCTCTGCTGTGGTCCACTGGAGCCCAGGCTGCTCCCTGGACACATTTATTTTCATGCTTTTTGATGCCTGCTCCCAGAGAGCCTGATGTTACAGGGTCAGTGGACCTGGACAAAAAGCACTATTCTATTGCTGGGATTTTCTGGTAAATGCTATGGTATTCCTGAGCCAGGGAATTTAGTGTGAGCCATAGCAACGTGTACTGCTTTCTCACTACCACTGCAGCTGCATGGGTTGTGTGGCATCCCTGCCTCAGAAAAGCATGCACAGCTGGGTAGAAACAGCCCAGAAGCTTTGTATTGCAGTACATGTTTCAATGTTTCAAGATGGATGTCTCTGCCCAGAGGGCCTATTTTTGAAGCTGACTGGTGAGAAGAAGCAGTGCACACTGGAGTGTTTGCAGGTACCCCTATGCTAAAAGGAAGGCTGCTCTGTGGCACCAGGTAAGCTGCAGCTCCTTGCTGTGGGGTGTGGGATAGCTCTGGCATGTCTGTGTTAGTGACAGGTTAGAGCAACCAACAGTGTCTTTCTAGACAGATCTCAGGTTTTTCACTCCATCCTCTGATCTTGTTTTTGTCACTGAATGCACAGACTGATTGCTCTTCCATGATTTTAACAACTGCCCTTTCATAGCTTCCCCACTTTTCTGAGAACGGTTTGTTGTGTGTGGTCTGCACAGTGGCCTGACTGCACTGTGGTCTAGATCAGTGGCTTAATAGACCTGTGCAACAGAGAGGTTTATAAACCTGTTGAGAAACAACTCTGCTGGGCAGAGCTCTATATTGAATTCTGTCTGGAGAGAGGAGACTTGCTAGGAAGGGGAGGCAGGAATAGCCCTGCCAATGCTGACAGGCAGTGCTCATCCTGTTTGGGAGTTTGAGGTGCTGAGTAGGTTTGGCATGACAGTAGCAGTTGCTCTTTCTTCCTACAGTGGGACTAACCACATTAGCAGGAATGTCCCCTGAGATCAGGGTAGGAAGGATGGATGTCTTGTTGTGTGATCTGCCCTCCAGGCTGGCAAAACACATGGGAGCTCTCAGTCCACAGCAGGGAGGATCAGGAGGAGGTGGTCCTCAAGTCAGGAGGTGGCATTTAGGTTATATATTGATGTTGGCCATCTCTCTGTCTGTTGCCTACAGTGTCCCACACTTTTCCTAGACACAAGTCCATAACACAAACAGGTAATAGGCCAGACTGGTCCACTTCTTTTTGAGGCTGCCTGTATGACTGAGTCTGAAACTGTGGAGCTGTCTGTAGCTATGGAGCCTGTAAAGGACAGTTGTGCTTAAAGAAATCTGCCCAGGAACAGGAAGGGAGCATTTCATAATATAGGCTTATCTTTGACTTGCTTCTGCTATTGTGTTTGAATAGGTTTGAGACAGGACTATTTGTCTTGTTTAGAAACAATTTGCTTGCAGAGATGCTGGCAGACGCTTCTCCATGTGAGGGAGGCACATCCAAACATCAGAGGATGATTCAGCTCAAGAAGGAGAGCACATGTACTCTGGAACTGTTGGCTGCAGGCCTAATCAGAGGGAATCCCAGAGATCTTTGCTGGTTTGAGAGTGTCACTGCTGTCCAAGCAGTGGGGATACTGGAGAAAAGGGAATACTCCTGTATGGCCTTGGCCAAACATTTGTGTGAGAGCTGTTTTTCTATTGCAGCCAGGCTTGCTCTGTCGTGGTTTGGGATGTCATGACCTCTGCATCGGTGCCCTCCTGCTTGGAACAGCCTCACTATGCCATGGGCAGCAAACAAGCAGGGGGATCTCAATGTTAGCTACTGTCCTGAGTAGCCATTCTTTCCCTGGAAATGCAGTGTTACGAGTAGTTCACATCTTCGGTGTGCACTGCTAGAGTTGTAACATTTTGGCAGCACAAAAGCAGATGAAAGCCTGTAGTAGATGTAGCATTTTGGAAAGAGAAGTGCTCTCCACCCTGAGCACAGCACTGCTGTTGGTCCATCTGCCACTCCTCCTGTGAGTCCCTGGGTGTGGGGCTGGTGTACACTCAGTGATGTGTGTTGGCTGATCTCCTTTAACAAGGATGTTCCTAAAGCACAGCCTGTCATAACCTTTCTGTGAAGGAGACAGTGGCTGGTCCAGGAACAATTTTGACTACAGTTTGTCTACATGTCAGATACCAGTGTTGAAAACCCCGAGGAAGAGGATGATTTTGTACATCTTGTCAGGTATTTAGAAAGATTTTTATATTCTCTTAGATAAATCCAACAAATCTCTTCTGTAATGCTGAGTGAATCTTAGGTCTTCCAGACAAAATCAGTGAATCCAGTACCTGTCTGGGCTTTCCTCCCTTACACCTGGCTGCTTTCACACTGGTAACAAGCAGCTCTGATGGCTGTTGCTGGTGATCACTAGCAGCTACTGCTGCTGGCTGAGACATGCATAGTGTTGATGTCCTTGTCCTTTCTCTGAGCCCCCTTATCTCGTTGGTGCACCTGACCCAGCCTGGAATGCCTGCTATGCCTTGTCCTGGCTGTTGTGTCTCTGGGATGTGACCTGCCCTGTTCTCTGCCTCTGTTGAGAGTGGCTGTGTGCTGTCTCAGTGGTATTGCAGTGCCATGAAATACGTGTCTGAGCACAGAGGAGTGCTGCGAGCTTGTGATGGAAGAGAAGATGGTTCCTGGGAGGCCTCTGGGTGGCACTCAGAGCCCCTGGGCAGAGCTGTGTGTGGTCCCTGCAGCGGGTGGGAAAGCTTTTTCAGAGTGTTTAATAGAGCAGCTGGGTGCTGACCAAACCAGAGATCATCTGCCCTGAGAATAAAGAGTTAGGCACTCTTCCAGGGGCTGATTGGAGCAGGGCATGCCTGATAAATGTGCATACACAGTGAGATAGTGACGTTTGATGCAGTTAAGAATGGCCTGCCCAGTAAGATGAGAACAGCAGGGGCTGATGGTGTGGGTTTTCCCTTCCATGGGGATAGGAAAATGAAAAAAATGAGGTGCTCCAATTCAGTACAGTGGTGCTGAGGTCCCATTTAATGTACTGCACTGGCCTCTTTTCAGTGACTGCAGTCTATCTTGAATGGCCATTCCAGGGGGGAAATGCTAACCAGGACACAAGGCTGTGAGGAAAACTCTAGGCAGCTGCAAGCAGCCAGCCACCAAGGCAAGGAAAGGTAGATCTATCTATTTGCAGGACACTGCTTTCTTCCTATTTGCCTCCAGACTGAGGATGAATTGCTTGATGATACCTTGCTCTTGGTAATGTATACCCTACTGATACTGTTACTCTTTGCCCTCCCCAGCATGACTTTGCCTTCCTCCTCCCCTGTAGTACAGCCAAATTGCTGCTGTGAGAACAAGAAACCCCTTCCTTTGCTGTTAAAACCCTCAGAGATAAAAGGAAGGAGAGTGTCATCTGGTCCTGTGGGATGTCTGAGCTCTGGCTTTGGGTTTGGTGTCTAGAGGCACTTAAAAGGAGATGGGATGATGGAGGGGAGGAATAGTCATGTGGGAAAACAGGCTGGATTTCTTGAGGCAGGCAGAGCCATAAGCTGTGAAATGCTTCACAGGAAATGAAGGGACATAACAACCTGGGGAGGTTTTGTCTTCTGTCCTTCGTGCTTTAGGATTTCCTTTGTGAATGTCACTTGGGAATTGGGATAAGTCAAGCCTACTGCAATTTGCTGTAACAGAACCCTGCTCTGGATCCAGCAGCAGGGCAGAGGTTCTACTGGTAGCAAGCTGCTGTCAGCCAGGATGTAGATGAGCCAAAATGCCTCTCTTACAGCAAGGAGAGGAATGCTGGTTGGCACCAGGGCTGTTGTGCTGCATGCCACCTTGCATAGCTCAGCTGAGGGACCTGAGACACAGCAAGTGTTTGGTGGCTCTGGCCCTAGCTCTTTCCTTGGTGATCCCAGGAGGGTGCTGTCATGGGTTTTGTTCTCTGCATCCTACTGTGTTACACCTCTTCAGTGCAGCTTCCTTTACGTGCCCTTCCCAGGCTGCAGCAGTTGCGGTGGCAGGAGGGCAGAGTGGCAGGAGTGTGCTAGCAAGCCCTGAGTCCTCTGTCTCTCTTTCCCTTGGGGAAGCTCTCGAAGCAGGCTGATGTTGGCTTTCATCCCAATCCATCTGTAATTGGCCCACCTATCTGTCCTGATGCCTGATCTGCAGAGCCTGATGAACCTGCTGCTGTCCCAGTTCATTGCTCCTGTTTGCTGGCAACAGGGACTTGGCTTCCGAAAGTGGAGTAGGTCTCTCCTCCCCTCTGCGTGCATCAGTGATGTCTCGTGCAAACACTCCACTTGGGGCTCGGGGAGGATCTTGCCTTCAGAAAGCTGTGGCACATTTTGGGTGGCATCTCACTGCCGGCACACCCAGTGTGCTCTTCCCTTGACATCTGCTTTGGCCGCCATCAGAGGTGAGCTCTGTGGATGGACACCCCTCTGATCAGAGGGAGTAAATCTGCTTTTACAAGCTGCTCCATGAGACCAGCCAGTCTGCAGGGCGTCCCGGTGTCCCCGGGTTGTGGTCCTGGCCGGCTGCCTTCTGCCCTCTAGCGGGAACATGTGTCGGGAATAGGTGCTGCTCCAGCACTTGGCAGGGATACGGGAGCGTTCCGGACATTGTGAGACCCGTGGAAATTATGGCATCCCTCCAGAAGCTCAGTCTCAGAGTTTAATACCACCTTGAAGAGAAACTTGAGCTGTCAAAATCAGGAAAAATTTTGAAGAGCAGCTAAACTGACACTGTTGAAGGCTTAGTCCACGTCTGTGCATCTGGTAAGGGTGGTAGTGCTGAACAAGGATGCACAGAGGGTCAGTGCTGGGAAAGGTGGATGTGTTCTAACATTAGGTGGCATGGGAGCTACAGGAAAACCCAAGGTCCTTGGCTGCTGCCACTTGGAGAAATCAGTGCAAATGCCCAGGGAAACGGTCTTGTCCAGAGAATGAGCTGCCACTCATGAGAGGTTGGTAAGCCAAGCACTGAACAGCCCAGGATGTCAGCAGAAAAAAATATACCACCTCCTCTACTGTGCATACATGTGTTTTCATCCTGTTTTCCTTCTCTCCCTATGAGCCTTAGGAACTGTACCTCTGTTTTTTATTTCCCTGATATCAGGGGCTTTAGAGATGTGTAGCATTCACTGAAACACTGGCATTGAAAATGCACCAATAAGGCTGTTGAGGAATACACCTAGTTCAGGTAGCTGGGTGTGCAGCTGCAGTGCGAGCTGCAGGTTGTGCCCTGGATGGCAGGAAGTGTCTTGGAGCCCCAGGACAGGAGCCATGAACTAGCAGTGACCTGTTGCCTAATGAAGAGCATTGTCATCTGAGGCACTGGGTGGCCAACTCACCTAGAGACTCTGAAAAACCCAAATACACAAGCAGAAGACCCCAGACCAGGTATCACCATTCGACCAAGAGGCAGATGTAAGGGGCACAAAGAGCATGAGAGAGGCACACAGACTGTAAGGGTGTAAAAGCTCAGGGATTCCTTTGCTGACCCCGTGGATTCCAGCTCAAGCTGTTCTGATGTGTCTGCACCATGATTAAACTACTTGAGGAACCAGATGTTTGGGACTTTGGGAAACCTGGGGTTGAGCTGCTGAGGGAAACTCATCTGATGGTGAGTGTGGTGTGTGTTGGGAGCCAGGCTGGGCACCTGGGGGTTCTCTGGAGCTGCCTGCTGCAAAGGGGCTTTGGTCCCAGCGGTGAAAGTCTCGGGTGGTGAGAGTGTGACTGCCAGAGTGGTCCTGAATGGTCAGACAAGAGAGATTCCCAAACAGTTTAGTGACCTAGATGGGACCCTAGGTCACTACCTTTGGAGCTTCTCTTCTCCAAACATCTGAGTGACCAATTGCCAGCACCATTTGAGTTCAGTTGGATCTTTGGAGCAGGAGAGAGACAAAGGGTGAACATTAAAATTGTCTGAGCAGATTCAGTATAAATTGCCACGGTAGATTTGAGTTTCTCTGTTGGTGCAGCATTTTGTTCCGATTTTGTGAAATTACTGCAGTGAGTTTGAGTCCCTCTCAATACTGGGGAAGGTTCAGGTCCCTTCTCTGGTGCAGCCTTCTTACATGTGCACAGCCTGGTCAGGGAATGGCACACGTGGAATGGGTTGGAGTCCTTCCTCAGGCACAGCAGGTTGGAATCCCTCATAAGGCACAGGAGGGTTCAAGCACGAACTGAAGGGGGGTTGAAGAAGGTCCTCCTAAAGCACACATTGGAAGGGGGGATTTTACATGATAAAAAGCCCCTTTTAGCATGTAAAATGGGTTTTTAAATCCCTCTTAGCGTTTCAAACAATGGGAAATAAATCCAGCATGGAAAAGGGAATGCCCTTGGCTGAGGTTGTGCAAAATTGGGAGAATATGGCCAGTACAGCAGAGTTATCCAATGAGAGTGCAGTAATGCTGTGCTAAGAGGCTTGGCCAGGTATAACCTGGAGTGGAAGCTCAGCAGAATGATGGCCATCACAAGGAACCTTTGACCAACACAAATTCGCTTTCCTGCAGTGTCTAGACAATGAATTCCCCAGGTCGTGTGGATTATTGGCCTGGCATGTTGGAACAGTGTCAGTGAGAGCGTTTCATGGGCTTGGACCCTTAGCTTGGGCATAAGGACTGTCTCTGAGGCTGGGGCACAGGGCAGGGTTGGGCAGTGACTCTGGATGCACACTGGGCTTTTCCCTTGCCTTGTTACAGCTGCAGTGGGCACCACGCCAAGAGCAGATTCTTCAGATGTTGCACATCAGCTGAAACACTGCTTTATTATTTGTATGAGATTTTCTGTGGACTAGTACTTGCTTATAATAATGTTTATATATACTTTTGAAATAATTTCTAAAAGCGTGTTTTTATACATGTACAGTCATGTAGGTAAGAGGGGGGTAAACATACAGATAATATTTGAAGACTTCCCCCAGAATGAGGAGGATGTTGTCTGTTGCTCTCGAGAAGATTTGATTAGTTCTGTTCGTTAGAGGAGGGCATCAGCTGTGACCCAGCTTAGTGGCAGAGTCAGAGCAGCAGAAAACCTTTTTGCTTTTCAGAACAATGTTAGTTATTTTAGCTTGGGGAATGCTTTCATTTTCTTCAAGGAGGAAGCTGTGCAAAGAGTACTGCCCAAGCAGGAAATCATTGCCTAATGCTGTATATTACCCCTTCAGTGAAAAGGAAAGCAAAAAACTATCTTTCGTTATTGAAAAGGAAAAAATAGTAGATAAGAAAATGCTTTAATGTCCTCTTGCTGTGGTCTTCAGGAGATAGAGGATCAGGTCCATTGAATCTGCAGAGAATTTTGACATTTACTGCACTGCAATAATGACATAAAATTGAGTGAATTGGTTCTTGGATATTATGTACATGATTTGTTATTAACAAAGAGTGATAAGAATGCTTGTAAAATAAACCCTATACATTTGTGTATTCCTCTGGCAAAAAATGGGGACACCGTGCAGCTCTGGCCAGACTTCAGCTGCATCAAAGTTAAAATGTTTAGGATTTATTTTGAGGAAGGGATAGTGAATGATAGAATAGGAAGAATAGAAGCCATAACTAAACTCCCATGTCTGGTTACAGAAAAGCAGATATGAAGATTTTTCAGAATTGCAAGATTTCATTGGCTGTGGTTTCCTGGGTTAGGGGAGTTGAGTAGGCCTCTGACAGGGGCAACCAATAATGAAAAGATAGAACTTGTTGCAGGGGGCCCAGAGAGGGAACAAGATTTTAAAGCAATAAAATGGTGTCTGCTCCTTCTCTTGGGCTCCCAGATTATACAAACTTTTTCAGTCTGTAGGTACACAAAATAAAGTTACTGGAGTGATAATGCAGAAATTGTGACTGCACCACAAACCAGTCGCATATTATTCCATTCAATTTGATTCTTGAATCTGGTTGCATTGGGAAGACCAGCCTGGAATAAATCACTGGAAGCAGCAGCAGCAGTACTGGAGAAAGCTGCCCCTTTATGCTGAGACATCCCATAACAGTCCATGTTCCACACGCAGTGGAAATACTGTCGAGACAGTGTGCAACCCAAGCTCTGTTGCCACAATGGGCACAAAGGTGTGAACTGATCCTCCTAATGGCAGATCACATCATCTTAAAAGGTTGTGACATCTTGAATTCAGCGGGTCTCACACCTCTGCCTGATGATTTGAAGCTCCACTTTGAATACTGTGTTCAGTTTTGGGCCTCTCACTACACAAAAGACATTGAGGTGCTGGAGCGTGTCCAGAATTGGTGAAGGGTCTAGAGAATAAGTTTATGAGGAGTGGTTGAGGGTGCTGGGGCTGTTTGGCTTGGAGAAAAGGAGACTCAGGGGTGACATTATCACTCTTTACAACTCTCTGAAAGGAGGTTGTAGTGAGGCAGGGCTTGGTCTGTTTTCTCAGGTAACAAGTGACAGGACAAGAGGAAAAGGCATCAAGTTGGACCAGTGTAGGTTTAGATTGGATATTAGGAAAAAGTTCTTCACTGAAAGGGTGAAGAAATGATGGAATCAAGTGGTGGAATCACCATCCCTGGAAGTATTCAGAAAACAAGTGGATGAGGCACTTGTGTGCATGGCTTACAATGTTAGTGGTGAACATGGTGGTGCTTTGTTAATGGTTGGATTTGATGGATTTTCCAACCTTAACAATTCAACTATTCTCTGATGGAGGACTTTGCCTGTGTGGTGCATATTTCAAATAAAACCACAGACTCATTTAACTGACATTCTCTTATGTTACCCAAATCTAGTTCTTTTTGCACATGTTTTGTCCTCCTACCTGCTAGGACAGCTATGGGCTGGGTACACTGTGCTGAGCCAGGTTAAAGTAACAGGAGCAGAACCACGCTTAGCAGGGATAAGTGCACAGGGAGCAGAATTAGTAGCCTTGGCACATGCAGCACCCCTGAGAAGAGGAGAAATGAATTAACATCTCTATGGACTCCTGGTGGCTTTGGGGTGTGTCATGCAGCAGGAACGCTACGGAAAGAATGGGGATTCTTCACATCAGCAGGGAAGAGTCACATCTATTCCTTGCAGAAGAAATATGCAATTTGTTAGAATTAGTACAGTTACCTCTGGGTCCTGAACGGTCAGACAGGAAAGCTTCCTTAGAAATAAGCCTCTGTGTGTCCTCTGTGACCGCTTGATTGGATGCTTTTGCAAACAACCGCTGGAGGCAGTGCTTTGCTGCTGGCACTGAATTTCACAAAATGCATGTTACAAGAGCTTTCCTTTTCAAGATAACCGCAGGCCAGCTTGGTGAAAGCATTTTAAGTGTTTCGATCAGACTTCAGAGCAAAAGCTCCAAATTCCTTACTTAGTGAGGGAAAGAAGGCAGCGTTTTTTAAGCTAATACCAGGGAAAGGTGAGTACCTCTCTCCAGTAAAGGACCAGTAGTGGAGTGTAGGAGTACGGAGGTTCCAGGAGGTTGTCAGACTGCCCTGTTGGAGCTCATTTTCCTTATTGCTGCCAGTCATTGTTCCTATCAGAGGGTTACACAGTCATATTTACCACAACTCAGTGTAGTGGAGGTTACTGCAGTAGTTCCATAGCTCAAGAGCAGTTGCTGCTTGTTCTGTTTAATTATAGGAGTAAGTAAATCCAGATTCATAATTTGTCTACCAAAAAGTGATTTGCAGGGATCACACTGTGATCAGTTCTGGACAAAACCATGGGGTAGTTGCTGTGGGATTTGGCTGAAACGTTCAGAGCAGCATCTGATCCCTGTGGATCAATCCTGACCTGTGGATATATGCAGAATTAGTGTGAGACCCTCTGCTGCCCTGTACTGGCACTGAACACTCAGCACTGATGATGTAAATCTGGGTGATGCACGGATTGGTTAAATAACAGATCAAAAGGGGATCATCAGGGACAGCCAAGCTGCTTAAAAATTGTGTGCTCTTGTGCTGCAAGTAAATTCAGACTCTAGAGCATGCATGTTAATCCCTGTGGGAGGGGTCGTGGTATTTTAGAAAGCACTGTTTTCAGAAGGGTTGGAGCTGCAGGGTGCAAGCTATACCTTTGAGCATCACACATCTTTGAGAGCTGCAGGGGAGGCAGAGAAGAGGGTGGAAGGGGGAACTGCCTTCTGGCACGTGGTATGGGAAGAACCAGGGGCAGACTACAGTGTCTCTCACTGTGTAAAATAGATCTTGAAAGCTAGAGAGGGATAGAAAGAGAAGAAGCTTTAGAGTGCTTTATCAGAGATGAAAGAGCTGCTCAAGTGGGCAGAGCTGACCAGTATGCATTCATTCTTCCCTGAGAAAAAATACCAGATACTGCCTCAGAGAGGAGCATGAAGGGCTGAGTGAATTAGCATGAGTGAATTAGTTTGGATAAGGAATGTGTTTCTACAGGGAGAACAACTGCCAGGTAGAATTATAACCTTTCAATATCCTCCAATTAAGACTGAATATCCTTATGTAAGTTTTAATCTTTCATGGGTAACTTTTCCCTGCAGGTAACTATCATGTAGTGCTGTAAGGAAAATTTGAGTAGATGTACTGTCCTTGTCTTACATGTTCAAGCCTCATTTCTCTCCATGGCTTGTCTAGGGACAGTCAAAATCAGCACTGATTAGTGGTGGTTGTTAGCTAAGCTTAGTTTCTTTGCAAGCTTTCCTTTAGTACATCTGATGTAGTTGCTGTACCCCATTTTCTGGTGAGCACTCAGTGTCCCCCTCCCTGCCTGAGAGGTGCCTTGTTGTCTTTGGCCATGCTCCCTGCAGCTCACCCCTAACTAAATATTTCTGGGGAGGAAGAAACCTGCCCCAGGTAATAGGGTTTTGCTCTTCTTACAAACAGAGGCTCAGAGGGGAAGGGTGGACAGAGATGGGACCACTTTTTGTGGTGCTGGGGTGCACAGAGTACGAGAGCTCAGGGTCTGTAGCCCTGGGTTTTGGCTGGAAGAACGCAGCCATCTGGCAAACAAGAGTGCAGAGCTTCCCTGCACACCCAGCTTCCTGACTTCTGGTCTCTACCAGGAGAGACCAGAACACGAAGGGCAGAGCAGCAGGGTTGCAGTCACAGTCCAGGAACCCTTCTGCACAAGCTAAAATTATTTTAGAAGGGAGGACAGGGACATGGTAGGAGGTGAGTGCTTGCTAAGCCCTAAACCTGTCCTGCAGTTTGGCTCTGTCCTTCCCTTTTCACTATCATTCCATCTCTGGGATTGTTCTGCACTGCTGCTGTACATCAGCTTAGCAAGAGCAGATTTTTTCCTTTAAAAATAAATAAAACAGGCCTTCAGAGAGCACAGTGTGTCAGACAGAAAGGTATTTGGTAGTGGCCAAATCTGTTCTCCAGGAACGGTGGCCGGAATCTCAGGTCCAGCATGCTGATATCCACAGAAGTCCTGGGAACCTGAGTCTGCAGCAACGCAGCTGTGGAGCACAGAGGGTAACTTGCAAAGTTTTAGCGTGCTCTTACTGCTGGTCTGGCCCTGCTCCCTGACACAGAGTTCCTTGCAAGTAGTCTCCATGGGAGTCCTGCTGCAGGCTGCTAGGCAGGAGATCGGAGTGGCTGGCTGTCTCAGAGGCACTGACTAATCCTTCGAGCAGCAAAAGTAGCTCTTCTCACGTAGCCTCAGGATCCTTCCTAGCTTTTTCCTGGAAGTGCCACTTACCGTGCTGAGTCCCCAGGATTTGAGGTTGTCAGGGTGGCTGAAGCCGTATGAAGCCTCTTGTGGGGCTGCTTCCCAAGTCATCTCTGTGTGGTACTGTGCAAGAGAAGAGCTGAGTTGTGATGTCTGCATGGGAACATTTGCCTTAACTAAGTCCAGGATAAGAGTGGATTTAAGTGCTTTGGTTTATAAATAAACAGTGCTGTGGCCAAGGTAGATTTAAGCAGAGCTGGCAACAGCCCTGCTTGGGAAGGGATCTCTTTACCACATGGCCTGCTGTTGGACTTCCTGTTGCATGCTAATCCCTTAAGCCTGCTTTAGCTCTGTTAATTTTCCTTCTTTCCTTTTTTCCCCGACGGGCTGTCTCCGTGGCGCGTGAATGCCAGCGTTCCTAGGCCAAGCTTGTGCCTGCGACTGGGCCAAGCATCCAGGCTGCCTTCCGACCCCCGGGTACCATGTGGCAGGGCCCCAGGGATGGTGGTGCCTGAATGTGTCCCATTCTCTCTGTCTTACAGGCTCTGCAGTCTGCGCCTGAAGAAACTCACGGTGCTGAAAGAGCTGGACAAAGAGCTGAGCTCTGTGCTTATCGCTGTGAAGATTCAGGTAGGCTCCTCTCCTTGCTGCTGCCGATGGCAGCAAGCCAAGCCCATCCTTGTGCCCTCTGTGAAGTGCTGGTCTGCATGTCCCGTACCTAGTTACCAACCAACCCCTCTGTCTCAGCGTGCTTAGGGAGATTTTGGCTCTCAGGCAGGTGGGAATGATGCCCCAGGGACCGAAGCAAGATACCTGGTGCTGGCTTGTGTTGGGAATGAATTTGGTCAGACACTGGGACAGAATGTGTCATATCTCCCTGCCAGCCTCAGCCAAGGCCCTCCTCTCAAACTGCTCTTTGGAGTCTGGCATCCTGCTGTTCCTTACCCTTTGAGAGAGCGTCAGTGCTGGATGATTTCAGGCAGTGCCTTCCATCCAGATCACTCCCTGGGGAGGGAAGGGTGGGAAGGGAAGGGGAAGGGTGCAAGGGATCAGCGTCTCTGTGCATAACGTTCTGCTGACATTTGTACCCTGTCTGATCTCACAGTTGCCTCTACTATCCCTTCCCTTTCTCTGTGCATCCCTGCTAGGCCTGGTGCCTCTACTCTGAACCAGGCAGAGGGGAGGGGAGAGGATCTTTGTCACCAGGGGGACAGGGAATTTGTCACTATCCTGATACGTGCGATCCCCCCACCCTCTCTGCAGCTGGTAGTGAAGAGATGGGTTCCTGGGGGTGCAGGCACATCCTTTCCACCTGCCAAAGGACATCATGGAAACAAAATGCATCCTTGAGCATGCTGTCCTGGCCATAGCTTCCCTGACCCAGCTAGAGTGCTGGTGTCCTTCCTTCATTCTTGTCAGCTGGCACGAAAGCAGCTGATCCCGTTGAAAGCACCACGGGTCAGGAGCTCAGCAGCTTTGTGCTCCCACAGAGCTCTTTGTGCCGCACACATTAGGATCTAAATCCTGGATTAGTGCTGGAAGCTGCAGTATTAGTGGAGCTCTGGGAGCTGGAGTTTGCCTTCATGGCAGACCTGTTTCACTTGCACAGAAGAAACTGAAAGCAAAATATGTGAAACCTGGGGCAGGGAGTGAGGACAGTAGGAGGAGGCTATGGTCCACACGCTGTTGGTCAGTGTCCCACTTTGCCAGCCTTTCCATCACAGTGTGTGTGGTGTCATTCAGGAGAGCTGAAAGCACTGGGACCCTGAGACCTGTGCCCCTTTGGTGCAGGCTTTAGCAAGGAAACGACGTGAGCAGCAGAGAGCTGCCTGGCTGGCCCTTGGAAATGTGGAAGCAATCAAGACTGGGCTACAGCTGACAGCAGCACAGGACTGGGGGCTGTGGGTCATACTTGACTGGAAGGGCTGGGGTGGTCCCTCACTTCTCCCCTGCACGGGCAGCCCAAGCTGTCTGTGCTTCTCTGCACTGGGGAACCTTGGCTTCCTGAGCACACCCTCTTATGCTGGGGCTGACATGTGCTGAGCGTGCACGTCCTCAGCTGCAGCCCTCACCCACTGCAAATGTGGGACTGCACAGTGGGACTCCAGCTCTTCCAAACAGACCACCCCCACCCTGCCACAGGTCAGTCTTGCACCCTGATGGCAGAAGAAATGAATAGGTCTCAGCAGTTTGAAGCCACAGGGGCTCCTCATTGCAGGGCTCCTTTTCCTGCCAGGGAATGGAGGCTACATTCAGGGATTTAAGTTAAACATGGTCACCTCCCCTCTGCGTGGCCACAAAGCTGTGGCTGCATGCTCGTGTAGGCTCCCTGCAAAGCTGAAGAAAACTGAAGGAGAATGGTTTTGCCCACATTACCCTGTGGCTCAGCACTCCTTGTGGGAGTGGGCTGAGTTTGTGTGCCTCCCCAGGCTGCTTCCACCTGCCTGACCAGCCGCCTTGGCAGGGTTTGGGACTGCTGGAAGGCAGATGGAAGCTGTAGGCAGCTTCAGCACAGCGTGCCTACAGAGTGGCCTCAGATGGATCTATTCCTCCTGCTCCTCTCCTAGGTAACGTGAGTCACACCAGTAAGAAACTGTTTGAAGGCTTTCCAGTGAGCATTCCATCTTTTGGATGGAAACAGCTGATGCATACAATTTATAAAGGACCTGCAAATTCCAAAGGGGGCAGCTGGGTACTAGAGGAAAGGAGAGCTATATTTTCTCTCATTTCAGTAGTAGTTGTGTTAGGGGCAGGAAGTTCCTGCTCTGAAGATTGCATGGAAACAAAGCTCTGACCCTGACTGAATGGGGCTGGCACCCAGATGATAGCTCTGGTACTGGAGACAGTCTGGTCAAAAACTGTTTGTGAACCAAAGGACAGTGTAAGCCTGTCCAGAACACCTGATCTCCTTCTCACAGTGCCCTTCTGGTCCTAAGAGACAGCTTGCAAGGATACCATGTGCTGTTACCTGCTCCTTCATCTGAAAATACCACTGTCAGAGGACTAAGGGAACTTTCTATGTCTACAGAACTTACCCATTTCCCAGAGGTGATTTGAATATATAATAGTCTGTGGATTTGAGTGAGATAAAGCCTGAACTACCGTGAAAAAGGGGATTTTCTCTCATTCACTTGAGTAGTTTTTAAACCTTTATCCCTTGTTATTTGTTTTAACAGACTGGAGATGTCATAGAGCATTTCCTTCTGTGTGTTGTTCAGTGTGGCACTGAGAAATTCGGATGTGCTGGCTCAGCTCCATAAAGCTGCAGATACCTGCCTTGGTATTGCAACTGATTATGGCATGAAGGGAAACACAGTGTTCTCTCTTGGCAGAGTCTGTAGTTCACAAACACCCTGTCGTGGGCCAGGAATAGAGGAAAAAAATCAAAGAAAGAAAGAAGAATACAAGCCCCAGCATTCCCAGAACTTTCAGCTCCTGCGACAGGTGCTGTGGATGCAGATCTTCCTGCATCTGCTTGCAGGATACAGCTGGTGACTCAGGTTCAAGCCTTGGTACTGCTGTAGAGATGATATTGGCAGTCACTACGTAGCAGACAAGAGTGTGTGCTACAAAGTAGGCCAGGCTAAAAAGGTCGTTTGCCTCTGCCAGGCCTGCTCACTGCCCCAGCCCTGCTCCCTGAAGGAACTTGGGTTTTTTTAGTCTTTCTTACTATGCAGAGTTTTCTGTTTATGCCTCACTCATGGTTTGTTTCTTATCTCTTTGTAACCACTTTTAATATTTTTCACTCCTGCCTGAGCAGTCCTAGCTAAATCCTAAATTTGTTTATTATATTAATGGGCTGTTCTCTTCCAAAATGTACCCTCAGCTTGAATTTTGGTTAGTGCTTTGCTGTCTGCCTAGTCCAGTATTTATATTAGTTCTCTCTCTTTTTCCAGGTGTGGTATACTGTTCTAGGCTCAACCCTCTTATAAACCAGACCCATCAGGACAGATTTATACCTGAAATTTGGGATTGTACCTTGCAAACCAGACCTGGGCATTGTGTGCCTGTGTATTTTAGTGAAAGCTCCTGTGTGTTCTCAGTTCTTAGGTAGTAAAAATCTGTGGCCACCACTTGTCCCTGTTGCTTTTCCTTTCCTTGACACTCTTTTTCATCTGTGATTTTCACTATAACAGTCTGATATTAAATTTTTCTTTAGTACTCACAGGGATACTCAACTGTTCTGCAGAGAAATTGATCTTGCTGGTATATTATTACTCAAGTTGCAGAACAGCTGAGCTATATCAGGTGCTTAGTGCCATGTCCAGTTAAAGGTTTGGATTTCTCAAAGGATGGAGGATCCTCAGTATTTCTATGTCCTTGTCCTTGCACTGTGATAAGGAAGCAGCCTTTGTCCCAGTCCTTGCAATCCCACATGGATGTGCACTGGCATTTCACTGAGGGGTTGGATTCACCTAGGATTGAGGCTGGGCATGTAACTTCCATAGTGATAAATGACAGTAAGGCACAGGACAGCCATGTTTATGAAACCTCCACTTCCTGGACACACACCCATGGTATCCTCACCTTTTCTTTGCCATAACTCCTTCTCCAGAAACAGCATCTTCAAGAAGAGTAATTGCACATCTATTTGTGTTTTGATGAAAGAACGAATCTTTGGTGGACAGTCTCTCTGCAACAAAGAGAAAATGGTAAATGTGCTAAAGTAAATGGTCACTGTCATTGTGACTGCCTATCATCTGTTATCAGAGAAGAGTTCAGGAAGGGTCAGTGCATTCTTGGCCAGGAAGGCTCACAGATGGTGAAGGGGATGAGCTCCACCTCCTCTCTTCCGTTTTAGGAAGGCCTTTTGCAGGAAAGCTTTGCTCCTGGCACGGACTCTGGGAACAGCATTGCAGACAGCTTTTGGGAGGATCTGTGGGTTGTGCCACCCTGCAGCCAAGAGAGCCTGGTGCATGCAGACAGCATTTTTCTGCTCCCAAGTGTCTCTGTCAGAAACCAAGATATAGAGATAGTAGAGACAGGGCAGAAGTAAAGGAAAGAGTTGGAGTGGGAACATTATTAGAATGCCTCTCTTACTGCCCTTCTGGAAAAACCCATCTCTGTAGGTGGAGAGATAAAGGCTGTTGCCTGAGGAAAAGACTAGGAGAGTTTTCTGAGACACAAGCTAAGCAAGCAGGGGGATCCCTGTTCTCCTGGACATCCTGACTTGGTCCCAGCAGAGCCATCCTGCCAGCTGTGCTTAGACAGGGATCTGCACTGGGTCTGTCTGCTTGGGGGCAGATATGTCACCATGTCCTGTCCTTTTCCTGGCCAGGCAGTATGCTGGGACCCTTTCCTTCCCTCTGGCTCCAGGAATGTCCCTCCACAGCATGGAACTGGCACTCCAGGTGCAGAGAGCCAGATTAAACAGAGCAGGCTTGTGAAGACTAAGTGCTTCCTGGCAGGTGGGCAAGGAGAAGGGGCCTCTGACAGCTCAGGGGGTACTGCAGGCTTTTGCAAAGTGTTGGCGGGCATGTGAAAGGTGGCTCTGCAAGGTGGAACAGAACAGAGTCAAGGCATTCTCTCCTTCCTTACGAACACCATTGAGTTGTGTGTGTGATGCAGTGGAGTTTGTGCTCGAGCTCAGTGTGTGTGTCTGCCAATCTTCTTGTAGGGTTCGAAGCGAGTCCTGAGGTCAAATGAATATGTCCTCCCGCCTGGGGGCCTGATGGAGACCGAGCTGGAGCTGACCTTCTCACTACAGGTACCTGGTGTAGCCTGGTCCCCTGGGCTCCCTGGCATTTTTCAGCAAGCACAACCTTGGGACTAAGTGTGAAAGGCCCAGCCTCTGTGGAGGGGCCTCCTGTGGTTGCCCATGCTCAGAGCATAGCAGAACAGATTCGCCATTTCCCCATTCCCCATAGCAGAACAGCTGCCCCATTGCTCCAGGGATTGTTTTGCTGGGCATTGGGGTTTGGAGGATGGTGGATAGGTGCAGGTGGCATTTGAGGAGCACTTCAAAGCTCAGCAGGTCAGATCCTGCTGTACATCAGCATTGAGGAAGAGTTTTCTACCTGTGTGTCATGCTGAGCCTTGCCCTCATGCTGCCATCTTCTGTGTGCTTCCCTTCCCCAGTACCCACACTTCCTCAAGAGAGATGGCAACAAACTACAGATCATGCTGCAGCGGAGGAAGAGATACAAGAACCGCACCATCCTGGGCTACAAGACCCTGGCAGTGGGAATCATTAACATGGCTGAGGTATGGGGTGCTGGGAGCAGAGGGGAATCTCACATGGCTGTCCTGTGCCAGCACTGGGCAGGGAGCTGGGCTGGCAGGCAGGGTCTCATTGCTGTGACTGTTCTGGCTTGTTGGCTGGCTATAATGTTTAGGGGGTGGGCTGCCAGCTGCCATTGTGTCAATGTCAATGTCCCCTATCAGGGAGCTTGTCTGTCTGTCTGTCTAGGTCATGCAGCACCCAACGGATGGCGGGCAACTCCTCGGCCTCCACAGCAACATGAAGGATGTGAACATTCGAGTGGCTGAAATCAGCATCTACTCTTTGTCCAGTCAGCCCATTGACCATGAGGACGGGAGCGTCCCCTCAGGTCCTAAAATCAAAGCTTCAGGTGTGTTTAGTGCTCAGACCTGCAGGCAGACGTTTGGGACACGGATAAGAGTGTGTCCCCCAGTGTTGCCAGCAATGCCAGTCCTTTCACTGGAGCCATGACAGGAATCGTGCTTAGCTGAGGCATTTGCACTGTTGCTTTCAGATCGTTCCCCAGACATTGATAACTACTCTGAAGAAGAGGATGACAGCTTCTCTTCAGAGCAGGAAGCCAGTGATGATGCTGTGCAGGGTCAGGTAAGGGAGGCCTGGCAAGATGCCTTGTGTCCTGGTCTTGTTTCTGGGGCAAGAGTCAGGGGTTGAGGTTCTTGATCACCCTGAGCTCTCTCATCCCCTCATAAACATTTGTCATTGTTTCAGAGGGCTGAGAGCCATAATATCTGACAGCAGAAAGGGCTGTGGGCTGCTGTCAAGTCCATGGTGAGGCAAGGGACTTTGGAGGGCCATAGATCTCACCCATCTGTCTTTGGAGCTGTCTGGTCTGCAGCAGAAAACCCCTGCTGAGCCCCCTTCATCTTGCACCATGATTTTTTTCCCTTCTCCCTGTGATAACAGGTCAGAGACCTCCTCACTGTCTGAGAGAGAACGGGGATTTTAGGAAGAAGTACTGTCTAGGTCTGAAAATGGTCAGAGGTGGCAGACCCATCCCAGCCCTGTGATCAGCTGTGTCACTGCTGTTTGCTGTCCTCTTATTGTGGTGCCTGTACTCGAGGCCACAAAAAGCCTTGTGGTAGGGTGCTGATAAAGCACAGGGACAAACCCCTGTTCAGGGTTGTTATAATCTGAGGGTAACTGAGGTTCTTAATAGATCCCTTGGAGCAGATTAGACTGAAACAACACTGGATGACCAGTGTTTATAGATATACATCTATATGGCAGGTTTGTTTCAGAACAACTTGGTTGCAATGGAAAGGAGCTGTGTAGCCATTTTGGTTATTATTACCTATAGTAATACAACAGTATAAAAGTATAAAGATACCACTTAGGAAAATATATAAGAAAAAGAAAGAGAGGTAAAGAAAGGATAAGTAGATACTGGTGAGGAAAGATATCACCACCTGTGGATCTAGACTTGGTTGTTTCCTGGTCATATTGATGGTCACAGTCTTGATAGGGGAAACCCCTGAAACAGAGACAATGGTTAATATACATTTAGGTTTAGGTGGGAATGCCCAGGTACCTCCCCTGAAGGGGGGAGTTTTACACTGTCTGATGTAACACTGTGGCTCTGTTGCAACACTGTGGATTAGGTGCAGTCCTCTGGTGAAAGGCCTCAGAAGTGAGTCTGGGGGTGCCTGGGGGGGGAGTCTTTGGTAGTTTGGCACCTTCTAAGACATGAGAACTCTCTCTCACTTCAGCGTAGTTGAGCCAGTTATGCCTCTCAAGAGGGGATGAATACCCTCAGGCCTAAGTGGGGGTAGGTGTGGGAGGAAGTTTTACACCCGAGCCAGTTGTGTAAGGGCAGATATTGGACTGATGAAAAGCATTATCCCACCCAGCAGGATCTGCTTCTGGTGGCCTCTTCCTTTATCTGGCTCAAACCCCAGCTTGTTGCTAAACTAAGACTGGTTTGTCGTGGTCAGCCTCTGGTGATGGGTGCTCACCCCTCTGCACCTAGGCTGTTCTTATACACATCAGAGGCTTCCCCACCACACATCCAAAAATTCTCCTCCTCCCCTTTGGTTTGCTGGGCCTCAGCAAAGCACCTGCTGCTTTTGCAAATGGCCATTTGTTCAAGTCATTGACCATTGACATTTCAGTCTCTCACAAGGGTCCTCCAGATTACCTGTCCCATCGTGCTGGGTTAATACATCAGGGGCCCATGTCCCTGGGCATTGTGCATATTGTTAAGGCTCTGGATCTCTGGAGAAAATGGTTTTTTGTGATTCATGTGCTGCGCTCTCTGAGTTAACTCTGGAAAGGAGAGAGCAGGAGAACAACACACGGGTCCTGAGGAGGCTGTGTCTCTTCTTAATCTTGCTGATAGAGTCTTCTGTGGAGGGGCCTGGGGACAGAAATGCTGGGAAAGAAGGTCTGAAGGGGGACAGTGCTAAGGAGGGAGGAGGAACTCCATAGAGAGAGGTAGCAGAAATGAGAAACTAGACTTCGGGAGCAGAGTGGATCAAAGCTTTTCAAAATGGAGGACAAATGGGTTAGGGGAACTTCTAGGAGGTGCTGCTCCCTGCATTTAGTTGATCTGATGTGCTGTGGCTTTTTGCCTGCAGGATCTGTTTGATGAAGAGGATGACTTGAGGAAAACCAAGAAGGCCAGGAGGAAAATGATCCGAACCACATCAATGACCAGAGTAACATCAGCATTTACAACACAATCAAAGGGATGGAAGGGATTCACTTTCTCCCCTCCCTGAAAGCAGTGAGAGGTGTTGAGAAGGGGGAATGCTGCCACTGGTGCAGAGCAGGGGAGAGAGCCCTTGGCTCTGAGAAGGAGCAAAACTCTTGCCATAATGAGCTAGCTTGTTGCTCAGAGCTGTATCCCAGTTCGTGGTCTGTACTGTGCTCATCCTGGCTTTGTATCAGTGGTGATCTGTGTGCAACACAGTTTTGACTTGCTGTTGTGACATGGTCTCTTTCCTTTCTTGAAGAAGGGGAAGGTAGGCACAAGGAAAGGTGAACTATTAACAGCTCCTCTGCATGTCTGCAGAAGGGAAGAGCTGCTCTGCCAGACCCTTGCTCTCCAAACCTCTCATCCTTGTTGACTTCAGCCCTGCAGATCCCTGGCCACCTTCTCCCCGAGTTTGTTCCCTGTCTTTTCTTGCTTGAAGGCAGTATTGCTCAACCAGATGGTCTGGGGAGAAATGGGATTTAAATGAAGTGCTATTCCAGCCCGTAGCAGAGAAAGTTTGAGTCCTTGCATCCTTCCTCATGTCCAGACAGTGGCTTCCTGTGGAGTACAGAGATAGTCCAAGTCCTACAGGAAATTTAAAGAGAGAGAGAGAGAGAGCAATCATAGCTGACCTTGGACCTCTGGACAGCGTGTTAGAGAGAATAACTGTGGCCTGTATGTTAGTCAGCTTGGAATGTTGTTGGATAATTTTGCTGATCTTTTTTTTCTTCCTTTCTTTCGTTTTAGCAACCAAACTTCAAGCAGAAATTTGTGGCTTTGCTGAAGAGGTTCAAAGTGACAGAAGAGGTAAGAAATAGGAAAGCTGCCCCATTTGCCTCCTGCAGATGTGTAGGTGTCAGAGTGCAGGTTCCCACTCACTGGGAGCACAAGGCTCAGAGCTGCCTTCTTGAGGCAGAAGGCTTTGGAAAAGCCACATCCTAGTCTCTGCCATGTCTCACACCACACCTTTGGCACATCCCTGAGCTCATGAGCCTTCAAAAGCACCTTCCTGTTAGGGGGAGGTGCCCAGGGAAGGAGAGTGCTGTCACTCACTGGGTCTGCACCAGGAGCTGGCATTGCAGGGGCAGTCCTGTCCAGTTAGACTGACCACAGGCTAACATCAGCTTGTGCATGGCTTGTTTTGGCTGACAGCCCAGGCTAAGTGAGCAGCACAGCCATTGAAGGTCCTCCCAAGTGTCTGAACTGCCAGTAAGTGTGATGGGTGTCTGAGACTCCTTTGGAAGTCATGCTCATGGCACCCTCCTTTGGCCCAATGACAATGTCACAGGATTCTTTCACAGCCTGAATTTGCCTCCCTGAGGTGGGAACAATGCCACGGTGTGCCTCATGACTGACAGGCAGCTTGTACCTGCCTGTTCTGGGATGGAGGTAACTGCTTATCTCTTCACTGCTGCCTGGGCTTGGTTCCATAGGTCCTGGACTCTGACCCTGTAGACCAGACCCAGGAGGTGGAAGAAGACCTGGGCTTGCTCTATGACAGCCTGGAAGAGTGCAACAACAGTGACAGCGGCCCAGAGATGGAGGACAATGAGAGTGTGCACAGCACACCCAAGCCCACCCTGAGGTAAGGGTTGCAGGGAGTCCCTGGCCAACAGCACAGCCTATGGGACCTGGAGAAATGTTCTCCAACACCTTTCTCTTGCTTGGGCTAATGCAGGCCTTGTCTTGTATCCACTCCCATTGCCATCTTCTGTTGGCACCACTGGGTCCTCACTCAAAACTGCCCATTAAATCTGGCTTCCTTCACATTTAGTCTCATTTTTCTGCCAGCCTGACACTGCCATTTTTCTGACACTGATCTGCTGGAAGAGTCCTATTTGATCTAAGCCCTGGCTGCTCCCAGCTCTTTCTGCCAACAATCCTGGTGTTCTCTGGGCTCTCCACACTGAAGCATGCCTGTCTTCTGAGCACTTTGTGACTGCTTGGACCAGTCCTTGTGAGATGTGCATGCTGTATTCCCACCCTGTGTGGAGATGTGACTAGCAACCATCAGCACTGTTCCTCATCCCATTCCCCAGGCACTGGTGACTTGCTCTGCCAAGAACTGCTGACTTAGCACAGGGGTCTCCAGTGGATCGTGCAGGAAAACCAGGCTTTGCTCCCATGTCATCTCTGGCCTCTCTGCTCATGGCTCTTGTGCTTTTATGCTGTCTTTTTGTGGAAAAGTTGTCTTTTATTGTCTTTCTACTTGGCTGCGTCATAGTGCGCTGGGTCTCTTGTAGTCAAGCCAAGCTCACTTGGCATTGTTGTTTCTATAGTTTTTATATATAGAATCATAGAATGGCCTGGGTTGGAAGGGACCTGAAAAATCATCAAGTGCCAAACCCCCTGCCATTTAAAAATATATATATGTATGTGTATATATATATATATATAAAATATATGGGTTGGAGTAGTTGGTATCCCCACTGAAGGTACTTAGCAGGAGTAGCAGGCATGGTTTGCCACAGACAAACTGTTTGAAATAATATCTGCTGGATTCTGGAACCTGTGGGCCACTTGGGAAAAATCAGGAATGTGACAGAAGTCGTGTTTTCCACAAACCCATAAGTCATTGTGAAGGAGACAGCAGGCACATGGGCAAGCTGCTTAAGTGATCTGCTTAGATTCCAAAAGGAGTTTCACATGGTCTCTCATCAGTGGAGACGAAGGTGCTGTGGGAGAAAAAGGAAGGTCTTTCTGTGGTCAGACAGTGGTTTATGTATATAAACTATGTGAATCTGTAAGAAGAGTCTATTGAGAGTATTTAAATGTAAGACCCCTACCCTGGTTCTGCAAGTGCCCACTTGCAAACATCTGGTCACTGGAACAGCATTCCAGAGTGAGTGTTGGTTTGTGCTGGGACCTGCCTTTACAGTCTTCCTGGGGTGTTTGGTGCTGTTTCTGGAAGGACAGCCTATTGGGTTCTGAGCTATTCTTCATCCTGTTCATAAAGTGTCCCTGGCTTGGTTTGGTCTCTGGTACCTCAGTTTCTGGCAGTGCTGAGTGTGAATCCCTTGAATTCACAAGGGAATATTTCACAAAATTCTGGGACTCTGTTTTTTCTAAGGAGATGTGGAAGCTGCCTGCCAAGGTGTTTTGTGTAGCATTCGTTGTTCCCAAGTGCTGTGTAGCCTTCTCAGGGAGTAAATTACAGCCCAGCCTGTAAATCTGAGGTGATCCTCACACTGGATTTCTTGTCATAGACAGCCTTGCTCGACACTGTGAAGGTCTCTCTGGAGCGAGGCATTAATGGTGTGCTGTCCTTAATGGTGAGAAGTGGCTGGTGCCCTGGATTGGGCCAGTGGTGCTGGGAGCTGATCCCTTTGATCAGCCAGGAAAGCCATGGGACATCAGTTTGCTCCTGCACTGGGACAAAACTGTAGCTGGAACTGAGGCTCTTAGGTAGGACCTCAAGGGAAAATGGATGGAACAAGGGGGGGCTAAATTCATTTAGAACAGAAGGAGGCTGTGCAGAAGGACTGGGCTTTACCTAAATCTCGGTGTGCTGAGATGTGGGTTCAATCATGCCTGCAGGAGGAGAGCCTTTAACCTGCAGAGCCTTTAAACTGCAGAAGAGCTTGTGCTTAATGTGACATCCTTGAGGGATGAAAGCTTCTGAATTGCAAGTGACAGAGGGCACAAACAAACACAGCTTTCATGGGGAAGGGTGAGACAGCCCAATTTAAATGGAGTGTTAAAAGCCATGGGAAGTATAATACAATCTAGACACATCCAATGTCTAAGAAAAAGGAAGGAATGAAGATACCTCTTTGTGGTGCCAGTGGCACCAAGGGTATGTCACATTCTGGTGAGATTACTTGGGATAGTATAGAGGAGTATGGAAGAGATGCTGATTGAGGGGTGAACTATTAGAAAACCTACATGTTTTTCTGGTTTGACTCTTAAGTTACTAATATAGTCTGTATGGATTGAAATTTCTGGCTGGGAAAAGGCAAGTGTTGGAGTAATGACTGTAAAGGGTGGTGACAATGTCTGCGATTTTGTAGCAGAGAATGGAGGGGTGGAGAGAGAAGAAATACATTATTAAAAGGAGATATCATTTATACCAGTGTGGCCTGTAGAAAATGTCCCATCAGGGCACTATTGTGACTCTAAACCTGAAGCATTGGTAAAGAAACGTGATGTGAAGCAACTGGTCACAGAGCCAGTAAGGGGAAAATCAAGCCTTGACTTTTCCCAACCAGTATATAAACACTGCTGCTGAAGAGCTGCTCATCTGCTCTCTGATGGGAACCATAATTTATTTACAGAGAAGGAATGTCCTTTTAGGAGCAGTAAAACTTGACAAACACTGTTGTGCCTGGCAGTACAGAGTGCTGTATACAAATGAGGAAGCATGCTAAAAGAAAAATAAGAGGAGCAGGTGGGATGGTCAGAGGTGTGGAGGTATCCTGCAGGTATATCCTGAGGAGAAAAGTAGAAAACTGTGGCAAGAAGTTCTGATAACTTCTCTGTATCTTACTCCTCAGTGGGCATGGAATCCTGCAACCTCATAGACCCATCTGCACATGAGGCACATCAGGAGAAACATTTCCTGGGAGTTAATGAGCACATACACACAGCTTAGAGGGAATCTAGCTCAGATCTCCTGCAGGGAAGTCACACATTGCAGGTGGATTCTGGTTGCCATAAAGGTCCTGGGAAAACTGGCAAGTGAGATCGAGTGATAGACCCTGCTTTTATCCTAAAGACTGGTCTTTGAGCAGCCCACAGGCTGTGAAAGGGGTCCTTGGCAAATAAATAACATGTGGAAAAAGGGTAAGCAAAGGTGGAAGCTCACACTGTAGTAGCAGAGACTGTCCTGGCTTCTCCAAGAGAGTTCCTGTGTGAACTACGGTGACTTGGAAACAGGACCTTGGAGCTGCACTATGCAGCTCTACCAAAACGTCACCTCTGAGACCGAGAACTTGGCAAATTGAAGTACTGGAATACCTGAGGTGTGGTTCTGTGTGCAATACTGAGATTTTCAGAGCCTTGGGAAAGGGGAAGGCAGAAAGGGAAGGTGAACGCTGCAGTTGGAAGTGTGCAGCAGGCAGTGGCAAAGAGCCATCCCTGGAAAAGGGGAAGCAGAAGGGAAGGCAGCAGAAATCTGGAAACTATGACTGGGCAGAGGAGGCAGAGAGGTTCAGAGGCACACTGGAGTTGTGGTGTTGACAGAGACCATATACCAGTGAGATGGGGCAAGGTGGCAGCTCCTCACCTCTACTGCAGGGGATGGGGATCACCTGGGGCAGAAAGCACCAGGAGATGCTGGCTCCAGCTCCCCAGGGTCACAGGGGGCACTGCTGACAGGTCTGCTCCTCAGCTGTGCATCGCAGACACTTGGCTGTCTGGCACTGTGTCCCACTGAGGACCTCTTCACAGAGCTCTGTGCTTGGGACAGGCCGGTGGGGGTGTGCTGGGATCATGGTGACCTCGTTCCTCTCTTATTCCTGCCTTTTTCTCTCCCGTCTGTCTGTCTGTCCGTCCGTTCGTCTGTCTGTTTCTCTGCAGGCGTTTCTTTGAGGGAGTCTCTCATTCTGGTTCCCAGACTGAGATCGGCAGTCTGCACAGCCAGAAAGGGCAGGATCAAGAGTCGGGCAGCCCTGTGAGTTACACCACCACCACCACCTCTTGCCCCTTTCCCTTCCCAGCTAGCCCAGCACCCCCACAGTGCCTGCACTCTGAGACCACAGCTCCTGGCAGCACCTGCCTGGGGCTGCTCCTTTCCTTCTTTCCTCCTCTTTTTCCGAGCACAGGCAGACAGGTAGCAATGGGGGGCATCCTCTGGGGCCGGTCCCAGGGGGATGCCCGGCTCCCCTGTGGGAGCACATGTTCTGTGAGGCCAGGTGTGGGTCACTGGCAACTGCCCTGCACAGAGTGCTCCATCCTGCTCTGACCCCACTCCCTGTCCCCCAGGGCGAGGCAGACAAGCGGAAGCCAGGAGCACAGCGACCACAGGAAGAGCCAGGAGCTGAGGTCCCTGCAGTGGTGAGTCCAGGCTATGGGATGTGGAGCTCTCTCAAACCCCACCTTGCTTTCTGGAGTACCAGGGGTGCCCACCAGGCTGGGAGCAGGGCTGGGAAGACAAGTAGGTTGTGCTGGAGAGCAGCAAGAGTTGAAGGACTGTTATGGTCTGCAGGAGGTGCAGCCCAGCCCTCCCAAGGCCCTGCAGCCTTGGCTCTCCAGGAGGACCACCAGGAGTCTCTTGGTGATGGGCTCCCATGGGTGCAGGGCTGCTCCCTGGAGGAGTGAGGAGAGCAGTGTGTGTGAAGTGACTGTGTGTGGCCCTCAGGAGCTGGCAGCAGAGGAGCCGTGTTCCCGGCTGGCCCCCGCAGAGGCTGCCATGAGGGAGGGCAGCGTGGACAGACTGGCCCAGCTGGGCCCTGGGACCAAAGCCGAGCTCCCCAGTGCTGTATCCCCCAGGTAAGGCAAGTCTGTGCCCCCTGCCAGGGCTGAGCAAGCTCACACTGGCTGCCTGAACTGAGTGGGGGTTGTTGGAGGTGAAATTTCCTCAACAGTCTTGCCTCTCCTGTTTCTCCCTCACAGCAAGGCAGAGAGCAAGCAGTTGTGGCGTCCCCGCAGCACCTCTGTGAAGGACAGGCAGAGCTCCAAGGGACAGGGTGGCCGTGCCAGCAGCCTGGACAGTGAGAGCTCTCCAGACTCATGGCATAGCACTCAGGTGAGGCCCTTGGGAGCCATCCCAGCTGGAGGCTTCTTCCTCGAGAGCTCTGCCAGGTCTTCAGCCATGGGCAGTGTCCAAGGCAGCTGACTGGGGTTCACCTTTGTGGTGATGCTGTCACAGGTGCCTCGAAAGTCTGTTTATGATCAGCTGAACCAGATCCTGGTCTCAGACGAGCAGCTCCCCGAGAGCATCGTGCTGGTGAACGTCGCTGAGTGGCAGGGGCAGGTGAGTACGTGTGATGGGAGGTGCATGCATAGGGGCAGCTGTAAGCAGGGTGGATTCTCCCAGTCATAGCAGGGTGTCCTAGGGAAACTGGCACCAGCTGTGCCCTTCTCTCCCCCATTGTGGCCCTTCCTTCAGGGAGACAATGCATTTACATGGTGCTGAGCCACATACACAAGAGTCAGGTGTGTCTCCTCCATCACACAGTATCACTGGGTCCTCAAAACATGGATGTTCTGATCAGTCCCAGAAAGGCTGGCTAGCAGACTGTGCCTTAGGCCCTCACTGCTTGGTCCTGGCTCCCGGGAACCCCATGGGTGAGAGCTTTGTTGGATTCCCTGGCAAAGGGCTCCCTTCCTCTGTGGGCACCAGGCCCTGGGAAGCAGCAGAGGTATTTCCCACTGGGAGATGGAAGACTCACCTGCCACTCCAGGGAGCATTAACTACTTCATCAGAGCAGGGCAGGGTCCAGCCCCTGACAAGCACCTACCTCCCTCATACCTGGAGCTCTAAAGCTAAAGCTCTTGACTGCTGAAGGTGAGCAGGGAAATGTACATGTGTGCAAACTTGCAGTTAGATAAAACACCTGTGAGGCCCTTTCAGGATCCTGCAGCTACATCTGGCATCCAGAAACAGTGCTGGAAAATTTTGTGGCAGAAAAAAGGGCTTCTCAGTGAGAGGCAGTGGGGTCTTGAATCAGGCTGTGCATTCTTGGCTTGTTCCACTTGTCCTGGATAGGGAAAAAAGGGTCAATGCCCACTCCCAGAACCAGCCCCCTTGTCTGGCTTGACTGCCTGTTTTACTGCTGTTAAACTGCATGCAGACACCTGAAGAGACAGAAGGATTTTGGAGTGCCACAGTGGGAGAGAGCAAGAGGAGGGAATGAGCAGAGGCAGACTGAGGCTAGAACTGGGCCCTGCTGTGGGATGGCAGGATTTAAATCAGAGGGTGTCTGGACCAAACTGCTTATCTCAAGGAACACAGGCAGAACTGTTCTTGGGACAGTTTTGCCCTTGCTGTGGCAAGGGTGGTGACTGCTATGCTCAAAGGTGGGAGCAGGGGGCTGGCTGGCCCCTAGAGCAGTGCTGGGAGGAGCAAGGATGCCCAGGATGCAGCTGTGAGGGACCTGATCATTTCAGCCTCCCTGCATGGCATGGGTGGGGACACGTGTCCCAGCTCTAACCTGGGGGACACGGGACCCAGGGCAGGCGTGGGCTGGTGCTGGCCAGCACAGCCATGCCTCCAGCGTGCCTTAACCTGAGCTCTCTGCATTGGCAGTACGTGAGTGAGCAGCTCCAGGCGCACAAGCAGCTGGTTGTATCCACCTGCTCCGTGGCAGACATCCAGGCAGCCTTCAACACCACTGTCTCCCGCATCCAGCGATAGTGAGTACAGCTTGGGCTCAGCCTGGTGGCATCATACGGATTCAGAGAAGGGCTGGGTATGGCCCTGGCTCTCCAGGGCTCATTAGGGCCCTTTGGGATTGTGGTCACTACTACAGAAACATGTGTAGACCCTGGGGAAAGCGGTGGGTCCCAGTAATGCTTTTGCCCATGGCAGTGCACACCAAGCTGGATATTCTCAGTGACGGGTTTTTGTCAGCTGGCCTGGCAGGGCATGTCCCCTGACGCACCTGCTGAGCCACTGCACATCCCCCTCATGGTCTCCTTTCCTCTCCCTTTGGCAGCTGTAACTGTAACTCCCATATGCCTCCCCCGGTGAAGGTGGTGGTGGCAGGGGACCAGAGCTACCTGAGTGTTGTCCTCCGTTTCTTTGTGGAGCAGCTGGCCAGCAAGACACCCGACTGGCTCAACTACCTTCGCTTCCTGCTTGTGCCACTGGGTGAGAGCCAGCAGGAGCCCAGCCCCAGGGCTGTCCTTTCCCACCTCCCCAGACCCCCTGCCTGAAGCCAACACTGCCCTTTTCCCCTGCAGGCTCCCACCCTCTGGCCAAGTACCTGGCCTCGGTGGATAACAAATACAGCACCCTCTTCCTGGACACAGCGTGGCGGGAGCTGTTCAGCAGGGCTGAGCCGCCCACCGCAGGTGAGGAGCGGGGCTGGCTGGTGTCAGCAGTGCCCTGAGGGGGAGCCCAGCTGCCATCGAGGTCCTCACGGATCTTTGTGCCCGCAGACACTGTGGACATAGCAGGCCGTGTCGCCCAGTTCATCGCTGGAGCCAGCCTCTCTCACCAGCTCCCCATCTCCGAGGCCATGCTGACCTACAAGCAGAAGAGGTGAGTGTGGCCCCAGGGCTCCTGTCCTCCCTCATGTGGCCCCAGTCTGGGACGTGCCCAGGACAGGGATGCGAGACACAGGGGACAAGTGAGTGAGGCCCTGTATTCCACTGACGAGCAGCATGGTGCTGAGGGAGCTGGAGTCCCACAGTGAGAGGCCTGCAGCACCATTCCCTGCCACCTCCCGGTGTGCTTGGCCCCTCCAGTAGCTGTGACTGTGACAGCCCCAATGGTGGGGACCAGGTGCCAGGGCTGGGATGGGCTGGGCGGGGCTGCAAGCTGGTACTGTGCTGCCCGGGGGTTGATGCTCGTGTTCCAGCTGCACTCTCACCTCTCCCTTCTCTTGGTTTCTGGCACCCAAGGAAGAGAAGTCTCTATTTTGATTTTTATATCAGGTATTGGCTTGTGCTTGCTGTGCCGCTGCCTGGCCCCTCCCTGCCTTTCCCCATGTGCCTCCATCCCTCTTGCTGTGCAGAGGAGCCGTGACCCCACAGTGGGGCAGGGCTGCCCTCCCGCATGCAAGCCCTTTCCCAGCACTGGAGGGGACAACTCCTTGGCTCCTTGTGTAGTGTGCCCTGTGCTGCCATGTTGGGGACAGGGGGTCTCAGGGAGGGAGGGCAGAGGAGATGGTCCTAGTGGATGTGAGCCAGCATTGACCCCTGCGAGTGCAGGGCTGCCTGGGCACAAGGTTACAGTCACATAGGAATCGGTGCTCAGCACACCCAGACCCTGACCAGCCTCTCTTCCCTCTGCAGCCCTGACGAGGACTCCTGCCAGAAGTTTGTCCCCTTTGTGGGGGTAAGTGTGTTGAGAGGCCAGCAGGGGCTGAGGGGAGAGGTGCAGTGCACAGTCCTGCTGATGCTGGGTATCCTCTTGTTCGTCTGTCCTTGCAGGTGGTGAAGGTGGGCCTAGTGGAGCAGTCTTTCAGTGCCTCCGGTGAGTCCCTGGGAACCCCCAGCTCTCTTCTCCACTGTGGGAGGCCCTCGTTGGTGTCCCCCAACCCCTCAAACCCGCACTTTCCTCCCCAGTGGACTCGGATGATGCCACAGTCTGCACCCCCTCCCTGCTGAGCTCAGCACCAGCCTCCAGTGCAGCTGTTCCCTATGGCAAGGAGACCGTGAGCACCCCGCCGCCCTCTCCGTCCGTCAGCAGCGGCCTCTCGGGTGCTGGGTAAGAGAGCAAGGCCCCCTCAGCCTGAGGCAGCGGGGGGAGAGGAGCACGGGCAGCACCTGTGTGCTGCATGTGCTGCCCATCTTGCCCAGGTCTCTGAGCCCTGGTGTGGAGGTGATGGGCCTGCAGGTGGACTACTGGACAACGCAAGGGCTGGACAGGAAGAAGGAGGGTGACAAGCGGGAGATGGGTATCAAGAACACACTCAAGAGCAACTTCCGCTCGCTCCAGGTCAGCCGCATCCCCAGCGCAGGGGAGCTGGTGCCCCCCAGCACCATGGCCATGACCGTGGTCACCAAGGAGAAAAACAAGAAAGGTAACCAAGCCCACTCTGGGGTGCTCTCTGGCTGTGGGGGCACAGTCCTTTGCAAACAGGGTGGGGGGAGAGCCTGCAGGAGGGCAGGGCTGAGATATGACTGATGGGGTCAGTCAATGCACTTGGGCAGGGGCTCCCATTCAGGTCCAGGTGGGGACATTCTAACATTAGTCCTGTCTGGCCTTGCTCCCCAGTGATGTTCCTGAGCAAGAAACCAAAAGAAAAGGACTTGGAACCCAAAAGCCAAGTCATTGAAGGGATCACACGCCTCATCTGCACAGCCAAGCACCAGAACACCATGTTGCGAGGTGAGGGCAGGTACCAGCCCTTGGGGCTGTAGCAGGGCAGACCAGGCAGCACAGGCTGGCTGTGGTAGGGCTGTGCCTCACTGCACCCTCTCCTTTCAGTCTCCATAGATGGGGTGGAATGGAACGACGTGAAGTTTTTCCAGCTGGCAGCACAGTGGCCAACACACGTGAAGTACCTCCCTGTGGGCATCTTCGGCTACTCGAAGAGTGTGTGAGACATGGGGGCATCCCTGGAATGGAGCTGCAGTGGGTTGCAGGAGGAGACAGGGAGATGGACATGCTCTTGTCCCCATCTTCTGCAGACCAGTCCCTGCCTGCTCAGTAGGGGGGGATACCACACCTGCACCCTGTGGGCCAAGACCCGTGAAGGTGAGGCCAGTGAGACTGGGTCCATGCACCCTAAACACCAGCCAAGACACCATGCCATCTGCCTCCCGTGACCCCCAACAGCAGCCTGGGACAAGGGTTGGCACCAGCCAGCAGGGCCCCAGGAAAGGCTCTGGGCCCCACTCTCCATAGATGCACCTGCCAGGCCAGCCCTGCAGCCAGCCAGGGCCCCAGCTGGCCTGGACCCAGGCAGGTTCCCCAGTGCTGCAGCCAGCCAGATTGCTCTGTGCAGGGGGCAGGTGCTGAGCAGGGCCCACCACTCCTCTACCACCCTTGCCAGCCCCACTGCCAGCCTCGCACTGCTGTGCTGGCCCTGCCCTCTGCAGCACAGCCTCAGCAGCTTTTCCAGTCCCCCTGCAGCCCTGCTGCTGAGGCTGTCCTCTTCATCTCCCCATCCCTTCCCAACCAGCCCTACCCCATGGTGCTGCCAGCTGGAGGTGTGGGATGAGGGCACCTGAGTTTTTTTTTTTACAAGATTCTATTTTTTTTAAATTTATTGTATGGTTACTTTTCGGGATTAATTTTAATAAATTAATGCTGTTACCATTATGGCAGGAGGTGTGTGTGAGTGTGTGTGCCCCGATGTCTGAGGGCATGACTGAGCACAGCTGGGAGAGATCAAGTTGGGCAGGGTGCAGCTACTACCACCACTCCAGCAAGCACGACCATCAGGGCTGTCTGAGCACAGGAACCAGGGTATGGCCTGGCCACGCTCCCAGCCATGGACCAGCTGAGCTCCTCGACAGACTGCAAGCTGGGACTGGGTGGAGCTCGGCTCATTTATTTAAAGAAAACTCACATGTGTTCAGGAAGAGACAGACTGGACCCAGCCTGAGTCCTCCCAGCCACGTCCTTGTCTACCTGAATGTGGAAAAAGTCTGTCTCCTTTCAGCAGAGGCCAGGCTTGCTGCTGTCTTGATCTCTACAGTCTGGAAGGCAACCTGTGGCTGGACCTGAGAAGTGGGGAGTGTTGAGGATTCAGCAGAGATGTATTCCAAGACATGAGGTCTCCCCTCCTGGCGCTGGAGATAGCCCTGGTTCAGCAGGTGCAGGATGCAGGACAGCACGTCCACGCTGTGGCAGCAGAAGCTCAGGAACTGCACCCCCGGCCCCAGCTCGCCCTTCTGACAGGCATCGATCACCTGCGGCAGCAAGGGAGGAGCCCCACTGCAGCGGCTGCAGCCCCCACGCAGCCCCTGGCCCCCCTGCTCCACCCCGTACCCTGAACACCAGGTTGTCGATGTGCAGCTGCTTCTCCACCTTGAGGATGCGGGTGATGAGGCAGCACAGGACGTTCCTCTTCCTCTCCAGGGCGCTCACCTCGGCCCTCTCTGTGCGCAGGTACCTCTGCTGGGGCAGCAGCCTCAGCTGGCGGCCGGAGGCCTGGGCCAGGGCTGCCCGGTTCAGCCGCAGGGCACCTGGAGCCAGCACCCAAGCCAGGCTCAGCCAAGCCTCGGGCTGGGCCCTGAAGGAGCCCCGGGACACCCGTGTGGCTGTGGGACCCAAGCTGGGCCTCCCGCTGCTGCCTGCACCGCTGCCACCCCAGCCCTGTCCCCGCATGTGGCCCCAAGCCACGGCCACAGCCCCTGGCCCTGCCCCAAGCCCACCCCCAGACCCGAGACACGACCGCCCACGCTGACCCACGCCCCGTGCACAGCCCTGAGCCCCACCCCACACATCTCCCCCAGCCCTGCGCTGTCCTCAGGCCCCAACCTGACACACAGAGCCAGTCCCCTCGCTGGCCCTACCAGCTCGTGCCCCCTAAGCCCAGCAGCCCCTCGGGGCTCAGGGCAGCCCCTCCCCGGCTGCCCCAGCCCCGCACTCACCCCCCGGAGTGCAGCTCCCCTCCAGGACGCCCTGGGTCAGCGGGGTCAGCGCGTGGTGCACCAGGTCAGCAGGGAGCCCCGTGGCCTGCAGCAGGGCCTCCACAGCCACCTCCTGCAGCACGGGGTGGGAGGGCAATGGCCACGACCCACTGGCCACAGCCCCGGCCTAACAGTGGGGTCCTGTGCCCCAAACCCTGCTGGAGACCCCACCAGAAGGGGAGGCAGGACACGGCCCTGCCGTGCTCCGGCCTCCGCTGCCTCCCTCGCCCCAGGGCGGCCCCAGCTCCTACCTGGGCGCTGTTGAAGCACAGCAGGATGTACATCTGCAGCGTGGACACGTGCAGAGCGCAGTCTCCAAACTGCAGCTCGGCGTGGCCCAGCCACGTCCACTGCAGCCGACGGGGCTTCGTGCACTCCCAGCCCAGCTGGCTCTGGCCTGCCAGGGACACTGTCAGCGCCAGGGATGGGGACCAGCCCTGCCAGGCACTCCCAGCCCACCCCAGCACGCCACCGCTCGTGGCCGAGCTGTCCTGGAGGGCCTGGGCACAGCCCCGGCCGCAGCACTCACTCTGCCGGCAGAAGTCAGCAAACTCAGCCAGGGGGGAGCTCAGCACCGCCGGGAAAAACCTCCCAGGGTCATCCATGTAACAGAGCGGGGACACGGGCCAGCAGCGCGGGGACAGTGCCAGCACCTTCACCTCTGGCACCTCTGCCATGGAGGCTGCTCCCAGCACCTGGGCACGGGGGCACGAGGGTGGCTCGGGTCAGGATCCAGCATTCTCTGGCAGCCTCCGCCTCCCCACGCCACCATCCCTCTCACCTCGTCCAGGTCTGTGTCCAGCTCCAGCAGCCGCTTATCCTGCTCCTGCAGCTGGAAGAGGCGGAACTGCCGCTGCAGCTCCTCCGACTCGGCCAAGTTGCTCAGCATGTCCTGGGGAAAGCGGCTGGGGAAGCACAGCCCGATCTGCTCCACGATGCCTCCTTCCAGCCAAGACGGCCCTTGCGTCAGGAGCCGGTCCCCCAGGTAGTGCCTGCCACGGCCACCAGCCCCAGTCAGGGTGGGCCCGAGCCTGTGGCCCTCAGCTGCCCGCCAGGAGACGGCCACAGCTCCAAGCCCGGCCTCGCCCCATGGCACACGGGCCTGGCAGCACACTCGTCTCCCCTCCCTGTCCCCAGCAGGGAATGTGCCTCTGCACGCCGGCAGCGCCCACGGGCCCTCCACACCCCGTGGCCCCGTAAAAGCAAAGCGGGAGCAGCACTGCCACGCCAGGCCAGGCTCCCCCAGCACACCAGGCCACGCTGCACCAGGCCCTGGTTCCGGGGAGACGCAGCAGCCTCACCTGTAGAAGTGTTCAAAGGTGTGGGCAAGCTCCAGGCCACTGAAGACGACGAAGGGCTCCAGGAACTGCTGCAGCTGCTCCAGAGGCCCCGTGCTGCCCGCAGCCCTGCGCAGCTCCCGGATCTGCACGTCGAGGTAGCGGGCAAACTGCTCACTCACCTGCGAGGGACAGGGACAGGGCTGGCTGCAGACAGGGCTCACCAGGTGCCCACAGGGCCGGGCTGGGCCAATGTCCCTGCAGGGAGCAGCTGGGAAACTCTGGCACTGCTGGGCAGGGGCCGAGGGTGCCCAGGCACCAGCCCAGGGCAGGAGCGTGCCAGGGCTGGGCCCGCGCTGGGATGAGCACCACGCACCTGAGCTGGGCACCATCCGGGGTGCCAGGGCAGGGCTCTGCGGCTCGGGGGAACAGGACACACCCACCCCGAGCCCGCCCCGGTGCCGTGGGCCGGGGCAGCGGGGCCGCGTTCCCCCGACTCACGTGCAGGGCAGTCAGGAAGGAGAGCTGCAGCAGAGCCCCCGCGAAGCCCTGGCCCAGGGCCAGCACGAAGGCGGCCTGCTGCCCGAAGAGCTCCTCCGTGGCCCCGCGCAGGCGCTGGTACAGCCGGCAGTAGCGCTCCGCAAGGTCCGGCGCCTGCCCCGCCGCCTCCAGGAACCGCTGCACCTGCGGGAGCGGCGCCAGGGCTGAGCCCGCGGCAGGACGGGCCCCTCGGAACGCCCCCGGCCCACCCTGCCCCGCCAACACCAACACCAGCACCAGCACCGACTGCCCGGGGCCCAGCCAGGGCCAGCGCGGGGCCCTGGGGCTGCCGTGGGGCTGCCGAGGCGGGAGCGCGGCTCCGAGGGCCGGGCAGGGGCTGTGGGGGCACGGGGGAGGCACAGCAGCGGCCCAGCGGGAAATAAAGCCCGACTCTGGACCTGTCCCCTGGCCTGCAGCATCAGCCCGGGCACAGGGCCTGGCTGACACCCGAGCCGTGCCAGGGGCAAGCGCAGCAGGGCTGTCCCCACATCCCCACATCGCTCCGGGCTCTGTGGAGGCCAGGTGCAGCCCTGTGCCCTCCCCATGCTCCCAGGGCACTTCCAGACCCCGCTCCCTGCTCCAACCACCCAGGGCAGGTCCCACACCCCCCAGTCGGCCCTCCAAGCTCTACCTGCTGCTGCACCACGCCACGCCAGCACTGCGAGATTCCCCACAGGCCTCTCGACTTCTCCACCACCGCCTTTGCAGTCCTGGCCAGCCCCTCCTTGTTCTTCCCCTCCTTCCCACCTGCCAAGGGTCAACCTCAGGCTCAGCGTGGCCCCGTGGGCAGGCCCCGCACACTGACGGGCCACAGCAGGGCTGAGGGGACGCTGGGGAGGCACGGCCGCTGCCGGGGCACGACCACAAGCCTTCCCCAGCTCGGGAGCCTCCCGGGCCATAGGATGCTCCCCAGAGGAGCCCCATGGCCACAGCCCGGCACTCTGGAGCACTGCCCGCCCCGCCCCACGGGAGGGCAGCCCCGGCTCACCAGCTGCTCTGCTCTCCTCTGCCTCGGGGCCGCCGGGGTCCACGTGCACCAGGAGCTGCGTCAGGCGCCGCACGCAGGAGCCAAAGGTTGCCCTGCGCCCCGTGGCACGGCGGGGCAGCTCCACGCTCTCCAGGTACTCACTCAGCAGCCAGGCCAGGGGACTGACACCATCAGGGTCTGCGAGGCCAACCAGACTCAGAGCCAGGTGCCTGCGCCTGGGGCACGGCACGGCTGGGTCCCGGAGAGCGCGGGGTACCTGGGCTGGTGATGCTCTGCACCAAGGGGGTCACCAGGGCCTCCCAGAACGTCCTGCCCAGAGCCCGGGCTGCCTCGTCGTCAGGAAGGAAGCGGTTGGCAAAGCCCTGCTCGTGCTGCAGCGCCCGGTTCAGTCTGCAACAGCGAGCGGGCAGCACACGGTGCCAGGGCTGGAGAACTCCCACGGGAAACCAGAGCGCAGTGCTGGCTCCCTGCTCTGCCCCTTGCCCAGGCACGATGGCTCCGTGGCCCCACTCGCCCCCAGCAGCCAGGGAGGGCCCCTCGCTGTCTCTGGGACCTGCCCCCAGTGGCCCTCGGGACCCTCGCAGCCCCTGCCAAAGGGGGGCTGTGCAGTGCCTGTGGCCACGAGACCCTGCTGTGCCTGGCCGACCTCTGCCACATCAGGATGTGCCAGCCCCTGTGGGGGACCAGCATCCCCCTCTGGGGGGTTAGCCCAGCTTAAACCCAGGGGACCCCAAGGTGGCCCTGGCCATCCAGGACCACTGGTGCCCAGAAAGGAGCAAGGGCCCCTCCCGTCCAGGTGGCACTGCCAGCTGCTCCTTTCCTGGCCCTGCAGTCCCCTCACAGGCTGCCAGCCATGTCCCCCTGGGCCCTGGGACACCAGGGACGTGATGGCACAGCCAGGACACAACTCACCTGCCAAAGAGCTGCAGCAGCTGCCCCCGGTCTCGACAGATCTCCTGGCTCCAGGCACGAGCCCGAGCAGTGCAGGACAGGAACGTCCGCCGGCACAGCTGCTCCTTGAAGATGGGCCAGAAGGTGGGCTTGGGACCCAGCACCTCGATGCCACGCACACGTGTGTCAATGCCACCCTGCGGGAGAGCGGGACCCTCAGCTCCTGGGGCACGGCCCCGACGCCCCACCCTGCCCGCTCCCGGCCCAGCCCCTGCTCCCTACCTGCTGGCACCGCTTCACCCGGATCTGGATGATGGGCCAGAAGCGGGTCATGTTCTCCAGCAGGACCACTCTGCTGTCCGAGGGCAGGATGGTCACCTGCAGGGAGGCACTGAGCCCTCAGCACGACAGCCAGCCTGCCAGAGGCTCCCGTGGCACAGCTCCGGCCCTTCCCACCTCCCCGAGGGCACCTCCCAGGGCCTCTCACCGGGGCCAGAGCTCCACGGGGCACGGCAAGGACCAGCCCGCCCCTCCCACGGGGACTCACCGCATTCAGCTCCGTCCTGATGGTGGCAGGGCTGTCCCCGCCCAGCACCACGACCCGGGATGGCATATAGCTGGAGTCCTCGCTGGCCACCAGCATGCTCAGCTCCCTGCAGCACGGCAAACACGGGGCTGTCCCCACCTCCCTGCCCTGTTCCCTGACAGCACCACGCCCTGCTGGCCATGTCCCGCCGCCCCCAGGACGAGGCCACTGTGGCAGGGCTGGCACAGGTCCCCAGAGCCCTCTCCTCCACACGCAGCCCTCCCGGCCCAGCCCACCTGATCACCACACCACACTGCATGTGCACGGTGATGAAGTGGGAGCCGGTGCTGCCGTTCGACTCCCAGTAGGTCCTGGGGTTCCTGTCCACGAGCTTGCTGGCCTGGTGCGAGTTGGAAGAGACCTGCACCTTCTCCCAGCACTTGTCCTCCTTCACCTCCATGCTGGAGCCTGTGGGCAGAGCACATGGAGCTTCCAGCCACCAAGCCACTTCCTGGGGCCAGCTCCCACTGCCTGCACTCACCTCGGCACAGGTTGTGCAGGAAGACATCGAAGAAGGGGATGCTGATGGGCTGGTGGCTCCGGCGGTGCTCCTCAATCTGTCCCAGCACCAGCTGTGTGACGGGAAAAGGCTCTTACCAGGGGCCCCAGCTCCTCCTCCCCTCAGCCCCCGCAGGGCTGCGGCAGCCAGAGAGCACAAGGCCATCCCTCAGTGCCGGGGACAGCCCGATGGCCCCAGACCCAGAGCCCCAGGGCAGCCGTGCCTCCCCAGGCCCACCTGGATGCAGCCAGCCAAGATGCTGCTCGTCAGCTTCTTGTAGAGACCGGCGAACTTCTCACACTCTGTCACCAGCTCGAGCAGGGCCGGCGCCAGCGGCGGGACCGCGCTGTGCTTTTCCAGGGCTTTGGACAGAGCCTCGTGGGTGCCCACGTGGCACATCACCACCACGCAGTCCTTGCTGGCACTGCCCAGGCGGTGCAGGAAGCCAACGACCTCCTGCAGCACCTACTGAGACGCAGCCGTGAGCAGCCAGGGCACCGCTGGCAACTCCCTGGGCCCCCCAGCAGCCGGAGCTGCAGCTCCATTCCCCTCATCCCACCCCCACCAGCGCTTGGCCAGGCACGGCCAGAGTGGGCATGCGGCCACCAGGACATGGACATGGCCAGGACAGCTGCCCCCACCTCTCCCAGCACCTCGGACACGAGGCCAGGCTGCCACCAGTGGGGTCCCACTTGCCCAACGCCGGGCCTGGCTGAGGCACAGCCAGCACAGCCACCCCGCCTGCTGGCACTCCCAGGGCCCCCTCACCTCCCAGCTGCTGCTGTGGCTGCTCAGGCAGGACACACAGGGCTCCACACACTCATGCCAGGGCAGCACATCCTCCTGATAACTGTCCAGGAACTTGTTCAGGATCCTGAGGGACAGAGGGGGCCTGCTCAGGCCGGGGCACAGGGACAGCAGTGCTACAGGCAACTCTGCTTCCCTGCCCCACCTGGAAGGGGGCACTGCGAACCAAGGCTGCCCTGGCACCTTGCACACCCCACCAGCACCCAAGCACACGCTGCTCTGTCCTCACACAGCCCTGCACCCCAGGACAGCCCAATCAGCACCTGCCTGCATGCTGGCCTGAGCCTGCCCCCAGTGAAGAACACTCCCACCAGGACCCACAAACATGCACTGGGTCTTCCCAGCATGACCACCAGCACTCACACCCCTGCTGTGGGGGTGCCAGACCCGCCCCAATCCCCCTGCACCCACCTGAGGATGCTCAGGCTCACAGCCTTCTCTGTCCCCAGCAGCTCCAAGCTGCGCAGCAGCAGCCTGAAGCAGCTGCGGTCCTGCAGCAGCTGGGCCACCTGGCCAGAGGGAGCAGGGCCGTCGCTGCAGAGCTGCCGCTCCAGGGCCACCACCACCTCCTTGGACAAGACGCCGTCGTCCAGCCCACCCAGGAGCATCTGCACACCCTTGGGGTCCAACGGGACCTCTCTGCCTGCCGTGACAAGGACACGTCAGCCCAGCCCGGGCGCTCACTCCAGCGGCAGCCGCCCCTCAGGGCGCTCTGCCCCGCCAGACCAGGCAGCCCCGCCCGTGGCACCCGCGGGGCCGTGGCACGGGCAGGGTGGGCAGGGTGGGCAGGGTGGGCAGCGCGGTACCTGCCGCCCCCGGGCCCAGGGGCAGCCCGTGCTCTGCCAGGCGGTTGATGGCGCTGAGGGCCAGCACGGCCTGGGGGCAGCCGCTGCTCTGCCCGTCCCTCCAGCAGCTCTGCAGCACCGCCAGGAGATCGCAGCTCGCCAGCTGCTCCGCCAGGCCCCGGTGCCCGTCCATCAGCATGTTCACCACCAGCAGGCCGTTCTGCACCCCTGAGGAGCCCCTGCAGGGACACAGCCGTGCCACTCTCCTGCCCCAGCCACAGAGCCTCCCCTGCACCCGCAAGCCACCTGCCCGCCCTGCCCGTCCTTCCCCCTGCAGATTCCCCCAACCTCAGCCTCTCCCCACACTCTGCTCCTACCCGGGCACCCGCCGCATGGTGCTCAGGGCAGCAGGGATGGCGCTCAGCAGGCTGGCAGAGCCCTCGCCGCAGGCAGAGCCGATGCTGGCGAAGATCTCCCGCATCATCTGTGCATCGCCGTGGTTCCAGGGCAAGGACTTCCCACCGGCACCTCCCGGCTCGGCGTCCGCAGCTCCCACCAGCACCTTCAGGGCCTGCCAGGACAACGGGAGGGCGGCGGCACCTCCGGCACAGCCGGGNCCGCACGCCGCCCGCCGTGGCGAAGGGCAGGCGCCGCTCGTAGCGGGCCAGCAGCACGGCCAGCAGCCGCAGGGCCACCGCCGCCAGCGCCTTCTCTGCCGCCTCCGCGCTCAGCAGCTCCGCCGCCGCCTGCACCAGCTTCTCCCTGCGCGGGACAGGACTCCTCAGGCCGAGCCTCCTGCCGCTGGCACCGGCACCGCGGGCCCTGCCAGCCCCCTCCTTCCTGCCCGCGCTGCAGCCGGGACGGCCGGCACATGAGCCTGCCTGGGACTAAGGGACACAAAATCCACCTCTCCTCCCGCACCTACCACCCTTCACACTCCACTGCCGCCTCCCGCACTCCCGGCTCGGCGCTGGCCCCCACCCTGCCCACAGGGCCCCCCCAGCAGCAGGAGGGCTCTGCAGCACCCCAGGGCTCACCCAGCACTCCCGGTGGTGCCCAGCCCGCCCTGGGCTGTGCCGACTTGCTGCTCCGACTCGGGCTCCTCCTCCAGCATCTTCAGGATGTGCTTGAGCCCAGCCAAGCGCAGCCCCACCGCTGAGCTGCTGCTCTGGATCACGTCCACCACGGCCGCCACCTTGGCCGGCGAGCTGCTCTCGCTCGCCCCCTCGGAGCTGCCCAGCACTGGCCGGAGGGACGGGGGCGTCAGGCCAGCAGCGACACCTCCAGCAGCCCCCAGGGCGCCCCGCACCCACAGACCCAGCACCCACAGCCCCCCACTTCAGGCAACCCCTGGCTGCGTGGCCCCCACGCCCTGCCCGGAGCCCTCCCCCGCGGGGGCAGCAGCGCCGCTTCCAGCACCGCGCCGGTGCCCCGGCGTGTCGCAGGACATTACCCTGGCTCTGCTCCTCCGTCACTTCTGGGAAGAACAGCCCTTCCCTCTCGAAGAGCTCGCTGAACAGCTGGGAATCCGACTTCACTGCCCCTCCGCGGCCTTGGGGCGGCCCTGCGGCTGCAGAAGGGTCTTCCTCCGCTGCCTCGGCCATCGCGCCTTCAGCGCCGGCGCTCCTGCAGCCATCGCCCTCCGAGGACACCGCCGTGCTCCCTCCCCCGAGGAAACGTCTGGCATAGACGCGGGAGCCGCGCAGGTCACGCAGAGAGCTGCCCTGGCACCGCTTCTCCAGGACCTGCAGCACCTCCTGGGCCAGCTCCGCAGGCACCGACAGCTGCATCAGGGCTTCTTCATCCACCTCCGACAGCCACACCGACGGATGGGGCAAGTCAGCCTCGGGCTCGCCGCAGGCCCCACGCCCCTGTGGCGGCCTCCGGCAGAACGGACGGAAAGGCTGCCCCGCCAGAGGTGCCCAGGGCCACTCCCCACTGCCACCCTCCCCCGGCTGTCCCCAGCCCGACTCCCACCAGCCCACACCTCCCACCCGCGCTCACCACCCGGCTGCAGCCGGCACAACGACCCCAGGCCCTGCCTCGCCTGCCCAAACCTCGCTGGACAGTCACTCTTCTAGGCTGGGGACACTGCCTGTCCTCTCATCTCCACTCACTGCTCTGCTGGGCCAAGCTCCCCACGCTTTCTCCATCCCCGCTCACCCTCCCGTTTCTGCCCCAGTTCTGTCCCGTTCAGGCTGCCCCTGCACAGCTCACACTTGCCATCTCTGGGCCCAATGTTCTCCCTGCTCCTCCCTCCCATCTCCCTGCTGCAGGCACTGGCCCCTACCTGCTCTCCCTGGTGCTGCTGGATGAGACAGGCGATCTCTTTCTGCTCCTGTGCTTCCAGCTTCCTCACAAAGAAGAGCAGCTCCCACCACTCGGCACGGCTCAGTGTCTCTGCAGCCTGAGGCAGCCGCTGCCCCAGGTAAGGCAGGGAGTACAGCCCCCCCAAGGGCTTGCACAGGAATGGCTGTGGAACTGCAGGAGAGCAGAGCAAGGAGGGCACTGTCAGCTCTGCCAATTCCCCCATCCTCTGCTGCGCACCCCACATTTCAATTCAATTTCTGTGTGGGATATAATGCCTGGAAAGACTTATACACAGAAGTGAAACAGAGCTCCTGCTTCTCCCAAAATCAGAAAGACAAAACAAAGGAGAAATCTAACTAAGTTTGTTTTAAGTTAGACACTGCACACTGACATGAAGTTTAATATTAACTACAAGAGGTAGAAGCCATTAAAGAAGCCATCTTTTCAACTGGCAATAAGAATATTTTCAAAGTGTGCAATTAAGCTGCTGATCTTATCTACATTCTCTCTTGCAGCAGATAAATCCAAACCACTCTACACAAAAGATATCGTAGAAGATCACAACCGTGATAAAAGAGTTACTTTAATAGGTTTTCCTGGCCAGAATCATGTCAGATGCTGAACAAGAATGGGGTATCTGCAGTCTGGATTCTCCCTATTATTTTCTCCCAGTACAAGGGCAATGATAAGGATTCTAGGAGATGCTGCAGGTGTCTTATGAAAACAAGTGCTTTAATACTTCAACATCTTGTTAAAAGGTTAACAGTTTGAAGTTTAACAAATTGTTGCTAAATTAATGCTTTTTAAAATCCTCATCACTTACTTAAGGGGATTTGAGTGACCCTAAACAGCTTCATCTCGGAGAAATTCTATGTTCATGTTTTAGCAGCTTGTTCAGTTAATTCAAACACACAGTTTCGACAGTTGCAGTTTATATCAAATTTTATGCCTTTTATATCATTACTTTTATTATACATCTTGACAGAAGTCTAGGGTTCAGAAATACTCCATTCAATAACAAGCCATGCAATTACTTAACTAGCTTTACATGATCACACAAACTAATAGTGCTTTCTAAACCCAGCCTGCTACTTGATATGTGCTGGGCCATATAAAGATCACCACTTCTATCCCACAGGATAATCAGAAAGAAAGAGATGATATACACACAGCACAATCTCACCTGTGTCTAGATTAAAGCTCTTTCTCACACTGTATTCCTTTTCCTGAGCAGCAGGGTCTTCCCACTGGTCCCCAAAGCCAATAATCTCCAATAGGTGCCAACGCATCCAGTAAATCCGACCCGTTGACTGCCATAAAACCTGTGGGTAAAACAGATCCAGATGATCAGATTTGCTCACTTGTTCAATCTTCTTGCCACATTAGTCCTCCCATTTCTCAAATGCCTGCAGACAGCAAGCACTGTTCAAGTAGAAGACCACACAATTTGTGTACAGGTTTCAGCACACGCATTGTCTAGTTTTGAGGCATACTTTCTTGACTAACTTCTCGCCCTGGTTACACCTGGATCTTTATTTAAAAAAAAAAAAAAACAACTTTGCCTGCAACCACTACAGATCTCACTTAGTACAGCAGCAGAGACACAAGTGCATCCAGTTAATCACACCTGTTCCAAATGTGCCAAGCTGCAGGTGCTTTGGGAAAAGCAGACAAAGGAAGAACAGAACCAACACTACCTCGAGGCAGATGAGCTGTATACAAAGCACTTTTATAACCTTGGTCATTCATCAACCCTCCCAAACAGGTTTTGGGCTCTTGACAAGCATGTCTCAAAGGCAGCAATTGTTTCCTCTGCTTTGTCCAAGTTGCCTCTCAAAAATCAAAAGGATTTTTTACGGTTTCCCACACCATAGTGTTACATTTAACCTTCTGAGCAGAAGGAAAACCCAGCAACAGCAAGTACAACATGTCAGTAACTTCTAAAAACAGCAGAAAAACATATTGTTTGCCTGTCTCACTGAGCTCTTTTGGAGTTACACCAGTGCTACTATGAACCCATTGTGCTGGACAGCTAAAGAGATGCTGACAGACTTTGGGAAAGCACTATATGGAAGGGAGTTGAGTTAAACTACACACAACACCAAAAAGTCTTCAATGTATCGCTGGCCTAAACTAGTTATGAACCAAATGCCATCTCAAAGGAGTCATGGAAAGATATGGCTGTAAAACTCTTTCTTTGGAGAGGAAAGGAAAGCAACAGAAATCAGAGCAACAAAGGAAAGATGAGAGGAGGTAACAGACACACTCATGATGGACTGGCCCAACTACCACTCAGATCTGGTTTTGTCAATAATGTGAGCCTTGCAAATAACTTACTGAAAACAAGCCTGGATGGAGCAACTGCAAATTCCTTCAACCTAATTAAACAGAAAAACAGACAGGAGAGGGAATCCAAGGGACCAACAGGACAAAGGGAATGGAAGCTAACAGTACACTTCAGCTCAGCATTGAAGCAAAAACTCTTTTAATTTTATGTTGCTGGCAACAGGAGAAAAATATGAAAGGATCTTGGTGCTCTTTCCAAGTGCCCAGTTCATTAAAAGTAAAAGCAAGTACAAGTTTATAAGAAATACAAATCACAATTTTAGGAAAACACAGATATTAGAAGCCAAGAAGCATAGGGACAAAGAGAGAATCAGCAGGAAATACATTTCCTTTGCAATTAATCTTTATGGAGTGGATTATAAAGGAGGTTTATAAACCACTTAAAAATAAGATGCAAAGCAGTTATTCAGCTGGGAGGGCCTGAAATGAAACATCACCTATGCATGGCCCAGAACTAGAAAAGCCTTTTAAGTGAGGTACATGGAAGACAGGGAGGTAATTCCAAAAATCCAGGGGCAAGTCTTGCCTGGCCAACCTAGTGGCCATCTATGATGGAGTGACTGCATCAGTGGCCAAGGGAAGAGCTATGGCTGTCACCTTTCTGGACTTCTGTAAGGCCCTTGACACCACTGCTCTGCTGGGCCCACAACATCCTTCTCTTCAAACTGGAGAGACACAGATTCGATAGATGTACTATTTAGTTGATGAGGAATTGGTTGAATGGTCATATCCAGAGGTCAACAGCTCAGTGTCCAGCTGGAGATCAGTGACATGTGGTGTCCCTCAGGGGTCTGTATGGGGACCAATACCATTTGATATCTTCATCAATGGTAACAGTGAGATCGACTGCACTCTCAGCAGGTTTGCTGACAACACCAAGCTGAGCAGTGTGGTTGACATGCCTGAGGGATGGGATGGCACCCAGAGAGGTCTGGATGAACTCGAGAAGCGGGAACCTCATGAGGTTCAACAAGGCCAAGTGCAAGGTCCTGAACCTGGGTTGTGGCAAACCCCAGTACCAATCCAGGCTGGAGGACAAAGGGATTGAAAGCAGCCCTACAAAGGACTTAGCAGAACTGGTGGATGAAAAGCTAGACATGACCTGGCAATGTGCACTCAGAGACCAAAGAGCCAACTGTATCCTGGGCTGCATCAGAAGCAGTGTGGCCAGCAGTGAAGGGAGGTGATTCTGCCCTTCTACCCTGCTCTGGTGAGACCCCACCTGGAGAACTGCACTCAGCTCTGAAGACTTCAGTACAAGGCATGGACCTGTTGGAGCAGATCCTGAGGAAGGCCACAAAAGTGGTAAGAGGGATGGAACACCTCTCCTATGAGGAAGTGCTGAGAGAGTTGGGGTTGTTCAGCCTGGGGAAGAGAAGGCTCCAGGGAAACCTTACAGTGACCTCTCAATACTTAAAGGGGGCTTGTAAGAAAAATGGGGATGGACTTTTTAGTAAAGCCTGTTTTAGAGGCTAAGAAATCTTAGCAGCACAACCCATCGAAAACCAGACTAGTCTTCCCTGCAACCCACCCCTCCAGCTCTGAAAGGTGAGTTTTTTGCTAGAACAGATGTAGACAGTGATACACATCGTGCCACGCCTATTGTCCAACTTCCTGCACATAAAGACATCATTAGGAATTCATTCATCACCCTGGTGACTCCCCTCTGCCATTCCAGCCATAACAAGTCTCCCCATAACCTACCTGTACTGTGTGCATGCTATTGGTGCTCTGGAGAAACTCGCCCTCCTCCCCAGCTCTCACATCACCGCAGTCCTCCAGCAAGCGCACCCGCATGCCCCGCACCAGGTTTGCCTGCAAGTACTCCACATAGTCACTGCTGTCTGCGAAGTCTGATGCAGTCAGGAAGGTGCAGCCTTGCTTTTTGTGGGGACCACGATTTGAAGACGACACAGGCTTTTGGACAGCAGCGCTGGCCGGGGTCTTG
>VZRO01003878.1:7550-22359 GCA_013397915.1 Daphoenositta chrysoptera
CCCGAGGGGTCCCGGCGCTGGCGGGGCTGAGCGGCCCGGGGGGGGCCGTGAGCATCGCCGGGGCGTTCTGAGCGGCCCAGGGGAGCTGCCGACATCCCGGAGGGTAACGAGCGTCCCGGGCAGGATCCGAGCATCCCCGGAGGGGGTCTCCTAAAATTGCAGGCGGTACTGAGCATCCCAGAGGCACTCCGGCATCGCAGATGGTTCTGAGCATCCCGAGAGGTTCCGAGATCCGAAGGGGACCCCGACCAGCGGGGGGAGCAGGGGGGAAGGGCTATCGAATATCTCGAGGGGTTCGAGCAGCCCCGGGGACCAGGAGCACGCCCGGCGCACGGCACCGCCGCCCCCCGCCCGCCGCTCAGACACGGCCGCTCCCATCGCGGAGCCGGGGCTGAGCTGCCCGAGAAACGCCGCCGGAACCGAGGGAGGCGGGAGGCAATGGGCGCGGAGGGGACAGCCCGGCAGTGCCACCGCCCCTCGGCAGCAGGACCGAGCAGCTCAGGGGGCACCGCAGGGAGCGGAGCAGCGGCAGCGCCTCCCGGTACCGAGCAGCCGCTCCCCGCCCCTTCCGCGCACTCGGGGACAGAGCTGTGGCACAGCCCCGCTCCGGGACCGCTGGATTCCTCCTTCTCACCGAGTTACTAAACTGAAGAAAAGATAAAATCTCCGTCTTTCCCCCCAGCATTGCCCCTTGGATCTTTAGCTTCTGTTTCACAGGGTTATTCCACAGGGATGGAATGAAGTGTCCCAGAGCACTTCGGGGTGGAAGGGACGGCCCAGTTCAACCCCCAGTTTTGCTGTTCACGCTCAGCAGCAGCAGCGGCACCGGATTGTGCCTGACAGAGCCACAAACACCTCGGCAGCCTGGATGCCCCGAGAGCAGGGCTCCCACTCACCTTCCCCCCAGTGTCACCACAGCAGCGCCCTGCTGCCATGGATGTCCCCCCATGGCTCACTGCCAACCCGCTGCCTCCACACCCTTTGTCCCAGCTGGGGCAGGGCTTCACAGGGCCCTGCCACAACTTACACTCCTTCCCTAAAAAAACACTGACCGATTCCCAGCCCACCCAGGACCCCACATGCCCAGACATTCCCATTCCACAGCTCGACACTCAAGTTTAATTTTCTCCATTTACACATAATTGTCTTTCCCAGTCACTGTCTTTGGGATTAATTCAACCATTTGGCTTGGGATTGTTTTTAATTGCAAGAACCATCAGTGTCTGGGCTAGAAACCCCCCCTTCAATCCACCCACTCTGTTCCCATTTCAGATCCCAGGAAACGTTAACTCCTGCTGCTCCATGGCCCCAAAACAAGCCACATGGGCTGGCCTTGTGCTTGCTTCCAAACTTTGCCTTTCAGCTGGTGACTCTTCTATGGACAGAGACTTTCACATTCTGGTACTTTGAGAAGGACACCTGAAACTTCTGTGGGATCTTTCCAGCAAGGTAACAGCCACCTAGAACTGTCTCCTTAATTCTTTCTCCTCCTCTCACCTGACAACTAAACTCAACGTCTTCCAGCTGCTAAAAAGTTTAATAAAAACAGTTAACAAGCTGCTTCTCCTCCTGCTTTGCCTCTTCTTCCTCTCCTCCTGCTTTCTCTCCAGAGGATTCAGCTGTGAACTCCCACCAGCCCTTTCCTTCTGTCTGGCTCTTACAGAGAAAGCTGGAGCACCTTCTGTTTTCCCCCCAAACAGCTCAATTTCACATCATGTGTCCATATCCATCCTGATTCCTGTGCTTACACAGATCCAACAGCATCAGCACAGCTCCGGGAATCCTCCCACTCCAGACCTGCCTTCTCCATGCCATGAGCTGTTCAGAGAGCTGGCAGGCTCCAGGATTATTGCAAGGAATCCTTGAATATCCCAGCTTGGAAGGGACCCACAAGGATCATCCAGTCCAGCCCCTGGCCCTGCACAGACACCCCAACAACCCCACCCTGGGCACCCCTGGGAGCGGTGTCCAAACGCTCCTGGAGCTCTGGCAGCCTCGGGGCCGGGCCCATTCCCTGGGGAGCCCGGGCAGTGCCAGCACCCTCGGGGGGAAGAACCTTTCCCTGAGCTCCATCCCAAGCCCTGACACAGCTCCAGCCGCTCCTTGGCATGAGGGTTTGCACCTACTGAGGAGAGAAGCTTCTCCTCCAGGGATAGACCCAGGAAATCCAGGTCTGAGCTTGAGTCATCCCCCCCTTTGCCCCTTCACTTCCCAGAATATTTAACATAGGAAGTTGAAACAACTAAAAAAGAGCGGGGTTTCCATACCTTGAGACAGAAGGGTACAACCCCTCCTCTCTGAGCTCCTTCTGTTTCCAGAAAATGGAGAAAACTGAGGCATGACCAACACCAGCTCTGGTAACTGCACTAGGCAACCTCGAGGAAGAGTGCACTTGTGCCTGAACAGCTCCTTAGGGATGTCCTTGCTGCAGCTCCAACACTAAACACACTCCTGGCCACCACAGGCCACCACATCACCAGCTCTGATGTGTCCTGTACGTGGGCTTTCAAAAATCCCCTCAGGAACTGCGCTCCCAACACTGCCATTTTTGTCTCTCTGTGCTCTCTCAGTCCTTTTGGGAAATTTCTACGTCAAGTCCAACAACACCCAGGGAAACTGCCAGTTGTTATTTTAAGCACTTTGGCAAACCTGGTTTGTAGATGTTGTGCCTCTGATCTGTTCCATTTTCAGCAGAACTAGCTCACACTTTCTTCTGAGAGTCTTAATTCCACGCATGACACCAAGTGGCCTTTGGGGTTTTTTTAACCTGAGCAATTAGCAGTTCTTAAAGAGACTTGTGTCTCCCATTAACAGAGGAAATGAGTCTTCAAACCAGGGAAGTTGCTCAGCACAACTCTGTTTCTTTACCAAAACATGACTATGCAGAAGAACCAACTTCGCTGAACACAAGAGGAAAGAGAAGGCACTTGCTTGCTGCTTGCAAGCCCACCTCTCCAGGTGCTTTCCCCATTTCCAGCAGGAGCCATTCCCAACTGTTTGTACTACCTGTAATCACTGGTGTCTGACCATTAAAGCTGTGGCTGTCCCTGGATCCCTGGAAGCATCCAAGGCCAGGCGGGACAGGGCTTAGAGCAACCTGGGATAGTGGAAGGTGTCCCTGCCTGTGACAGGGGATGGAATGGGATGGGCTTTAAGGTTTGGCTTTCCAACCCAAACCATTCTGGGATTCTGTAATCTACTGAATAGAGATGTCCTCAAAAAGAACAATACAGTCCCATGTACAGACAGGGAATTACAGAACACTGGACGAAAGCACACCAGGTGTGTTTCCTGGTGTTTCCTACACAGAGGAACAGCAACAGAAGTTCAGCACAGCATCGGTGCCACCACAGCTCTGTGGGCTCAACTCACCCAGGAACAACTCTGCAACTGCTGCTGATTCCAGGTCAAGTGTGCAATGGCAGAAGTGACAAGATCTGAGCTGGAATATTTATTCTGCAGTAGAGACCATCATTTGTAGATCAACCCCTAAAGACAGGATTAGTGAACGCAAGCAGGGGAACCCTCCCGCTCCCCACCAAAAAAGCCCACAGTTGTCATAGAATCATCCCAGACTGATTGGGATTGGAAGGGATGGTAAAGATCATCCAGTGCTACCCCTGCCATGGGCAGGCACAACCTTCCACTGCTCCAAGCCTGGCCTTGGACACTGCCAGGGATCCAGGGGCAGCCACAGCTGCTCTGGGCACCCTGTGCCAGGGCCTGCCCACCCTCCCAGGGAACAATTCCTTCCCAATATCCCATCCAGCCCTGCCCTCTGGCAGTGGAAGCCATTCCCTGTGTCCTGTCCCTCCATCCCTTGTCCCCAGTCCCTCTCCAGCTCTCCTGGAGCCCCTTTAGGCCCTGCAAGGGGCTCTGAGCTCTCCCTGGAGCCTTCTCCTCTCCAGGTGAGCCCCCCCAGCTCTCCCAGCCTGGCTCCAGAGCAGAGGGGCTCCAGCCCTGGGAGCAGCTCCGTGGCCTCCTCTGGACTGGCTCCAGCAGCTCCACGTCCTGCTGATGTTGTTCCCCAGGGCTGGGGCAGCTCTGCAGGTGGGGTCTCACCTGAGCGGGGCAGAGGGGCAGAATCCCCCCTCCCCTGCTGCCCAGGCTGGGGGCTCAGCCCAGCACAGGGGGGGTTTCTGGGGTCAGTGCCCATGGCCGGGGCAGGCTGAGACTCTCGCCCACCAACACCCCCAAGTCCTTCTCCCCAGACCTGCTCTCTGTATTTTACCATTTGCCTAAATCACAGCACATTAGCCAAATTCTATAAAATGGGATCCAAAGTTTAGAGGAAAAAATACTTTTAAAGAACGATTGTAGCTGCTGTTCTCCTCTTTAGGAGGTCAGTCTCTACTTTCTGCAGCTCTCCAAGCACATGCAAATACCATGCAGAAAGCACAGGCTTGGAGCACAGCACAGAAGAGGTGCTGCAGCTCCGAGGAGAATCACAAAAAAGCCCTTACTCTGTGTGGGAAGGCTTAAGGGAATATTTCAGCACATCAGGAGCTGAATCACTGCATGTGGGTGGAGCCAGACAGATTGACAAGATCTGGAACTTGAAAGATGACCTCAGCCTGAGATCAATCATCCCACAAAGTCGCTGACTGAGGGAACAGCATATGGGGACAGCTCAAGGTGACAAGGCTCAATGTCACTGTGATGTGCCACAGCTGCAGTGGAGGCACAAGCTAGAACTGAGGTCACCCAAGGCCTGGCCCACTGTGATCCCTCAGCACCACCAAGCCAAGCAGCCTTTTCTCTGTTCCTCTTGGCATCCCCACCACAGCACCTTCAGAGATTCCCTCCCTACAGCAGGACATGAAAGAGGCACCTTGGGGAAGCCATTAGCAAAGGGCTCTTTTTCATGCATTAGATGAATGAAGAATTGAGCTATCAGGTAATGACTTTGGTTGTGGAGAAGGCAACTTGATGGAAAGCTAAGAATTAATTGCAGATCAGACAAAAGCATGAAAAAATAAAAGCTGGTACACCACGTTTTCAAGTTTTACAGCCCTTCAGATCACTAAACCCCACAAAATGTGCCCAGTAGGCTAATCCAGGACGTGAAACTGCATTCATTGTGCAAACAAAAACATGGAAGAAGTTTTTGGGATTCACCTTTTTCCAAAAGCTCAAGCTTGGGGGTCTATACCCCACCTGGAGCTCTGGACCCCCAACACCAGGAGGACGTGGAGCTGCTGGAGCCAGTCCAGAGGAGGCCACGGAGATGCTCCCAGGGCTGGAGCCCCTCTGCTCTGGAGCCAGCCTGGGAGAGCTGGGGGTGCTCACCTGGAGAAGACAAGGCTCCAGGGAGAGCTCAGAGCCCCTTGCAGGGCCTGAAGGGGCTCCAGGAGAGCTGGAGAGGGACTGGGGACAAGGGATGGAGGGACAGGACACAGGGAATGGCTTCCACTGCCAGAGGGCAGGGCTGGATGGGATATTGGGAAGGAATTGTTCCCTGGGAGGGTGGGCAGGCCCTGGCACAGGGTGCCCAGAGCAGCTGTGGCTGCCCCTGGATCCCTGGCAGTGCCCAAGGCCAGGCTGGACATTGGGGCTTGGAGCAGCCTGGGACAGTGGAAGGTGTCCCTGCCATGGCAGGGGTGGCACTGGATGGCCTTTAGGGTCCCTTCCAACCCAAACCATTCTGGGATTCTATTTCTCAGAAACCTCGTCCTTTGTATATGCAAATGAAACCAGATTCCTACAGCGAAGCATTTTTGAATTTTGCCACTGAAGACAAACCAGCTCAGGTCACTCATTGCCCAAATTTGTGCAGTCTCCAACTGCTGCCATTTGTGACTCTGCAAGGTAAGAAAAATCTGCTCAGAGATTTATTTAATGAATTGACTAGAAGCTTTCCGACTGGAGGTCAATATTATTTCTTACTAGTAGTGTTGTTAGTTAGTCAGCTGCAGTTACGGGTATTGATAAGAAATTAGCAATACTAAAAAATACTGCTAAGCAATGCCCTGACAATTCCAAGTGGTTTTGGTGGGTCATTCCGGAGTTCAAAGCATTTTTCTCTCCCCACCCTCCCAAATGTTCTGTCACTGTAAATACCATTTAGCACACACTGTTCTGTGCTGTTCTCTCCTACACTCCAGCTACTCACGGGATCAGCCTGGGGAGGAGGGGGAGAAAGGTTTTCCCTCATTAATTCAAGTTGATCCCTGCTAATCTGAGAACAAATCCAAGTTTTTAGCTCACTACAGCCCATAGAGGACATTATTTTCTGTGCTGCAGAATTAGGACACCACCTTCCCGTGTCTGTGTTTCATTAAAGCAGGGAGGTAAAATAGGCAACACCGGGAACCTCAACCGACCCCAAAGTCTGGAGCAGTTCCAGTGGATGCAGAAATTCCTGTTCAGAGTGACAACAGCTAGGAATATGCATTTTATGTGATAGGGAATAAGTGGTATTATCCAAGTATTTGCATGGGCATCTGGACTCTTGGAGATTGTTCTCATGGACATAATCCCAAATAACTAGGATTTCCTGATTGGAGAGTTACTACCAAAAAACTTACTTTTTCTTCATTAAACATTCTCCAGCCTTCTCCCCCTTTAAAAACATTATCCCATGCTCTTTCCAAGGACCAGGAGTATCAGTCCAGACAGAATGGTCCCTCCTTAAAGCAAGACAAAAGCACATGACTCAGGAGTCTTCCAGGTGTCCTGATTCATTCATATTCCATAGAGCAGCAACGAGTATTTACATGGGATATTGGAAAGGAATTCCTGGCTGTGAGGGTGGGCAGGCCCTGGCACAGGGTGCCCAGAGCAGCTGTGGCTGCCCCTGGATCCCGGGCAGTGCCCAAGGCCAGGCTGGACATTGGGGCTGGGAGCAGCCTGGGACAGTGGAAGGTGTCCCTGCCATTGCAGGGGTGGCACTGGATGGGCTTTAAGGTCCCTTCCAAGCCACACTCCCAGCCACGACCTCAGAGCCTCCCCAGGCAGGATTTAACATGCCTGCATTCCCAGAGTCCAGCCATGTCATCCCTGACTGTTTTCCCTTCCTGATGTGCTCAGTTTACAAGCAAGAAAACTCCTCCCTTTCCTTGCTCAACAGCCAGTTCAGCAAGTTCAATTTCAGATGTGAATCGAGCCAACATTTCCTGGGCAGAGCCACCTCCAAGAGCTCTGCTGGCCAAATCCAGACTGCACCAATATCCATTCCAACTCATTCTATGGTTTGCACAAAATTTCATCCAGCTAGAATTCAATAACACCCCCCAAACAACAGGATAGTGACATTCCCTTTAAATCTCTAAGTTTCGTAAAACAAAGTGGAGAGGAAAAAACTGTAGCCACCAATACCCCATGCAGAAGAGAGTATTAATTAATGAAATAAAAGCTTTGCCCCAATTCCACTCAATTGCTTTTAAGTACATTATTTACTAACCATGTGCTTAACAAGTTATACCTCAAACAAGCTGCTTTCTCCACCCTGCGGATAGGTTTGATGATGGCAGACACTTTATGCCCATCAGTCACATCCAAGGCTGAGATAAGACAAACTAATCCAGTTGTTATTGCAGCAACACGAAAATGACATCATGGTCAGTGAAAAGAAATACTTTATTTCCTTACCTTGGTAAGCAGGCGAAGTTATTTCACTTTCTTTGGCTGTGAGAGGAGTCCTGGGCCCCTTTTTGACACTTTGCACAAGCAACTCCTCCATATCAATGAAAACATGAATAAACTGTGTAAACTGAAGGAAAGAGAGCTGGACAGGGAAAGCAGAGTGGGGAAAACAAGAGAGTTGGCAGCAATTTAAACCTGATATTCAGTGTGTCAAGATACGAGTGTCAACATCTCAATCACCTGTGTTAAGGTTCTACCTACACTTATGGTATGTTTAGATTCAAGCAGAAGTAGATAAAGACATCACCAGATATTAAACAAGTTTTAAAAAAGACGCAGTGTCAGAATAAGATTGCTCTGGTCACAAGGACACCTCTGGTGTGGGATTTGAACTGCTGGAGTTGAGATTCAAACGGCCACGTGGGAATAGACTCAAGGTGAGCCAGGAGATGTTTACACTGGATATTAGGATTCTTTTTTTTCACAGAAAGGGTTGTCCAGCCCTGGCACAGCTGCCCAGGACAGTGGTGGAGTCACCATCCCTGGGAGTGTTCAAAAGCAGTGTGGACTTTGGGGACACAGTTTAGTGGTGAACGTGGTGGTGCTGGGCTGATGGTTGGACTTTATTATCTTAAAGATCTTTTCCCACCTTAACAATTCGATGACCCTTTATCACCAACCTGCCCACGAGATGGGACACCCTGGCAGCCTCTCCCTTGGTCAGGACACAGGAGAGGATTTTGCAATGAACTGCTTTCCATGAGTCTCCCTCCACACTCCCCAGATGTCGAGATCCAAATCTCAGCGTGGAGCCCACAACAGAAACCCAAAATATCTCCACTGGGAAAAGTGGAAAGTGCAGAGCACAAAGCTCCAGGTAAGGGCTTGAGGCAGACTAGAAGAACCTCTTCTTTGTGAGAAACATTTAATTCAACACCATGACTTACAAGAGGACAGATTTACAGAGTAGTAACTGTAACAGACTGTTCAGAAAGGAAAATAATGGTCGCTGCCTGCAGTGCCAGGTAAAGCTCCCCAAAGCAGCACCTGGCAGAGCAGCAGCAAAGTACAATTCAGTCTCCTTGCAGTACTCAAATGAGCAATATCAACCAATTCTGTGTTTTCAAACCTTTAAGAAAAGAGTGAGTACAGGATCAATCACTTTGGCAAGGGATATTTTTCAGGGATCACTAAGCTGCACTACTCCCAAAGGCAATTCCCCAGCCCCTGGCTGTCCCTGCTAATCTTTCTCACACAATAAAGGCTCTGGGAGCTACTTTCTTCCCCAAGTTTTGGGATACCAACAACTTGTACAATTGGTTAGTGGCACAATATTCAATCCACCACTTTGTAGTGTTCTCTCAGCCGAGACGTCCACGCACGGATTATGCAATGGATACCCTAAGACTAAAATAACTTTTGCAACCCAGTCAACACATTCCCCAAGCTATCAACTCTCATCTTCCTCCCCTCTCCTTGTCTCCCTTCCCAGAGAAATCCATTTTTAGCCACAAGTTACCCCAATATGCTCAAAGATGTACTGGAAGAGACTGAGGAATCAATCAAGGTACCCATGGTGAAGCCAAATACTTATAAACACATTAAGGCAGATTTCACATCAGTCCAATTTTTGACACAAAATGCTGGTCACTTCACTGCACATGCAAATAAGAAAGATTCAATACTTAATAAAAAGCTTTAAATTCCTTTTTAGATATCAATTATAGAAAAATCAACCTTTTTCCTTTTTTTTTTTTTTAAAGAGGTCAGAACATTACTGCACACAAAAGCAGGTGTGTAGGCACACCTGTTGGAATGGATCCCCTTCCCTCCACACAGAGGAACAGAGGGCAGGTTCTTGGCACCAGAAGAGAAAAAGGAGGAAGTTTTCCTCATTTTCAGTCAGAAATGAGTCATCCTTCCATCCCCAATTGAGAAAGTCCTTCTGACTGGACTTAAACCAAAGTAAAATATACCTCAGGCTGGGTATATTTGCCTCCAAGACTGTTCAGAATGTTTGGACACACACAACCCTGTATCCAAACCGTGGTGTGGAATAACCAAAAACCCCAATTCCCAGAGCTGGCAGCCCAAATCCTCGAGTGCAACTTCCCCTCCTCACCCAAGCTCAGGTGGGAGAGGCACTGGCAGCTCAGCTCTGAGACTACACTTCCAAGACCAATGTGGTCCTGTGAGGAAATGGCAACTCAGTGACTGGAATTCACACATGGAATGAACCACTGACAACATGAAATGACCTCCCTACAGTCAGGTACAAACAGGTAGCCCACAGCAGAGTAGCCAAGGAGTGAAACAGCATCTCCCTCCCTCGGGTTAGAGAGAAAATTGTTTCTGTGGGTCATTAAAAGTACTTTGATATAAAAGCTTAAAAATGTATCACCCAGCACTGACCCACATAAAATAATACCAAAAAAACAAAAAGAAAAAAAAAAAGAGCCAGCAAATTCAGTCCCTAGGAGTTTCCCTCCCACCATGTGATATTCCTTTATCCCCTCCCACTTTTGCATTCCCAATCACCCTGCCCCTTTAGAAAAAGGAAGGGGAGTAGAATTTAGTCAAGTTCCATCTGCAAAAGTCCCCAGCACTGAATGAACCATCAGCTTCCACATTTCCTGAAGTCCATCCAAAGGCTCTGGGGTACAGTTGGACTGGTGGTGCACTCTTGGCTCTGTGAATGGTTGTGCTGACCCTGCTGAGTGGGTTTATACTGGGAATTCTCGGATGGAACTCCCTTAAAGAGAAAAAAAAAAGACCTTGTAAGCCAAAAAGAATTTTTGTATCTTTTCTTAAAAGAAGAAATCCCCCTGTTGTAACATATCCATGTCTTTATCTCCTGGATTTCACCTGCAGCAGTCAGTTTGTCCTGGCTCCTGCCTGTTGACAGACCTCTGTAGCAGAAAGGAATTCAAGGTATTCACTGTCCAAACAAAGCTACTGTTGGTGAGATGGGAAAATGGGAAAAAAGAGCCCAGGTATAAGATGGGATCTCCCAAAGGCCAAGCATATTGCAGGCTTCAAGGATTGCTTAACAAAATCAATCTTCCTCCTACCTGAAATCCCCATTCCCTCCAAAGGGGCTCTTCTGGTATTTATCCTAAAAAGTCCCTTTTTTCCTACCACATTCTTGGCTCCAGAGGTGGAGGCTCCAGAGGAGGCCACTAAGTTGATCCTATGGCTGGAGAACCTTTGCTATGGAGATAGGCTGAGACAGCTGGGGCTGAACCCTGAGCCTCCTTTTCTCCAGGCTGAGCCCCACCAGCTCCCTCAGCCACTCCTGGTGCTCCAAGGCCCTTCCCAGCCCAGTCCAGCCTGGCCTTGGGCACTGCCAGGGATCCAGGGGCAGCCACAGCTGCTCTGGGCACCCTGTGCCAGGGCCTGCCCACCCTCCCAGGGAACAATTCCTTCCCAATATCCCATCCAGCCCTGCCCTCTGGCAGTGGAAGCCATTCCCTGTGTCCTGTCCCTCCATCCCTTGTCCCCAGTCCCTCTCCAGCTCTCCTGGAGCCCCTTTAGGCCCTGCAAGGGGCTCTGAGCTCTCCCTGGAGCTTCTCTTCTCCAGGTGAGCACCCCCAGCTCTCCCAGCCTGGCTCCAGAGCAGAGGGGCTCCAGCCCTGGGAGCAGCTCCGTGGCCTCCTCTGGACTGGCTCCAGCAGCTCCACGTCCTGCTGATGTTGTTCCCCAGGGCTGGGGCAGCTCTGCAGGTGGGGTCTCACACCCACCTCCCCCGTTCCTGACCCAAGGCCACCACACCTTTCAAAGCACAGGCTAAAGAGCAAAGATTCCTCAATATTTATAATTCCTCCCAAAAACCTTCCAGTCCCCAATGTCTGAGGTGAGACATAGCACTATCACCTTACCTGGACTATACATTCTCCATCTCCTGGTCATGGTCCTGCTCCTCCTCCTCCTCCTCTTCTTCTCCTTCCTCCTCTACTCCTTCTTTCTCTGAGGGAGGCTCCCCATCCCTGGCGATCTCCTCCACGTGGGCCAGCATGTCGGCCATCAGGGCCTCCTCCAGCCTCTTCCTCACCTGCTGCACCAGCTCCTCCTGCTTCCTGCCCAACACAAGGGACACCCAACATCAGCCCCCAAGGCTGCCTCTGCCAAAGGCAAAGAGTCTCCTGTCCCTCCAACATGAGACAAGCATGGACTGGAAAAGCCCTCTAAGAACTCCACTGTAAAACCAAAAAAAAAAACCCACCTGGTATTGTACTGGAAGTGAAGATGAAAAACACTTTAAAAATGTTGTCCAGTATTTTTTATCATGAGTCCTGCACCTGTTGATTTCTGGCTGAAGTTTGGCTAATCCAGCAGCTGATTTTTTTTTTTAGCTTAATGCTAGTTTTTAACTCCTAGCACTAACATCTAAGTCAGCCTACCCTGCACAAACCTTCAAAAATAAGACTGGAGAAAATTAAGTTTCAGGCCATTTCTTTCTACTCATTTTCCTTTTGAGTCCCAACCCTAAGAAGTCAAAGTCACAGCACAGAAGTGATCAACAATCAGTGGCTCATGGGGTTCCTATTTCAGCTCAGCCACAGCACATCAAAGATATAAACAGACTGTTTTTCCTGGTCATTTATGTCTAAATCAAGCACAGAAAAGTCATCCTGCAATTCCAAAAGATTTATCAAGCAGTCAAAGCAAGGACTGCCTTTAAACACTTAATGAATGCAAACTGCATGCTGCAGGCCTTTGGTGTGTTCAGGTCTCCATCAAAAGCTTAAAGCTGAGTTTGACCAATCCTGATTTAACAATATTTCATTACTAAAGCAACCTATAGAGAAATAAACTGCATCCTTTTTCCCTGCCATCACAGTAGGTAGAGCTTGGATTTGGTCAGTCCATACATTTTATTTAATTAATTTACTGACACAGAGGAAGGTGAAGAGAACACAATCCCACCGTTCAGGATTTCTCCAATCCCATCTCCACTCTGAGGCACCTCAGTCAAGACTACCCCAATTCAGACACTTTTCTCGATAAAAGGAAACTAACATGAAAAACAAACATGAGCCTGAAACTCCAGAGTAACTGAGCATGGCCAAAACAAAAAATAATGGGCTTTAAGCACATGACAGAGCTTAATGTAACAACTTTTGTCTATTTTAGTGCTAGAGAGGCATTCCAATCAACTCCCAAGCCACAGTGCTCCATCAGACATTTAGAAAGAAAAGGAAAGCACTGCTTGAGCACAAGGAACCTGGCTCCAGGACAGCAAGTGCTGTTTCCAGTTCATACCTGATATCTTCATCTGTCACCATGAAGGCTTTGCAGAGAGGCTGGGAGGTGTTCAGCCAGACCCCAGGGTTCTTCTCCACGGCTGCAGAGAGCTGGCCCGTGATGGGCATGGTGCTGGTGTGCAGGGCACTGGCGATGGCAGAGAGCAGCGTCTCGTCCGTGCAGCCGGGGCCAACCCCTGCAAGGGGGAGGGAAATCCATAAAGCAGCACTGCCCCAGGCAGGGAGCGGGAAACCAGGACAATGGGAATTAAATTTTAATGGCAAAGCACAGCCTGTCAGTTTGAAAGCTCACACGACATAAACCTCAGACCTAAATGCTTCCAACAGCACCTCAGCAGCTCTCCAAGGGTATTTAAACTCAGAGGAGTTCCCCGTTCTGTTACAACCAAAAAGATAATAAAAACCACCAAACTGGGAAGGGAAGATGTTTCCATTCTGCTCGAACAAGGCTGGGAGAGCTGGGGGTGCTCACCTGGAGACGAGAAAGCTCCAGGGAGAGCTCAGAGCCCCTTGCAGGGCCTACAGGGGCTCCAGGAGAGCTGGAGAGGGACTGGGGACAAGGGCTGGAGGGACAGGACACAGGGAATGGCTTCCCACTGCCAGAGGGCAGGGCTGGATGGGATATTGGGAAGGAATTGTTCCCTGTGAGGGTGGGCAGGCCCTGGCACAGGGTGCCCAGAGCAGCTGTGGCTGCCCCTGGATCCCTGGCAGTGCCCAAGGCCAGGCTGGACATTGGGGCTTGGAGCAGCCTGGGACAGTGGAAGGTGTCCCTGCCATGGCAGAGGGCTGGACAGGATGACGTTTAAGGTCCCTTCCAACCCAAACCCAAACAGCATACTAGGACGCTCTGCTGGTTCTGGAAGGTGAATCCCCCCAAAAGCTGAGAAGCTTTGCTTCAGAGTTTCCTCAGAACAAAGGGCACTGGGACACCCAGGCAAAGTAGCTCCTGCTGCAGCAGGAATTGCCACAGCCCTGCCAGGCTCTGGGAACACGGAGCTCACCCTCAGCACCTTCACTCACAGCTGCCAGGTGCCAAAATGCCAGCCCTGAGAGAAGGGCACCCTCTGATTACCTTGCAGCCCTTTGGGAAGGTCCATTGTTTTCACCAGCTCCTCTGCAATGTCAAAGGCGTTCAGTCCACTGAGCTTCTTCTCCCAGAAGAGCTGCAGTCAAAGCAGGTGGTTATTGGTGGTTGTTGGCACAACCAGAAATGGAACTGACAACTCCACAAAATTCCTGCTTCCTGTGCAGAGAGGGAACAGCAGCTGGGGACAGTTTAATGTGGATTTACCACAGAAGGGGTGTGCCATGTCCAACAACAGGAACAATCCTCATTGCCAATGAGCTCCACAACTCCTCTGTCCCAGTTTGCTGCCGTGAAAAATTCTCTTTTCTTCCAAGGCCTGGTACTTTCACTGCTCTGAGCTGCAGCAGCAGGGCCAGGCTTGCTGACTTTGAGCTACAAGCCCACAGTGTGAGACAGCCTTTTTTACACCCTATTTCTCTCCTACATATCCCACAGAAAGTTAAGGAATGCAAGAACTGTATTCAAGGTAAAGTATTATTTTCTTCCTCTCCAGCAGTTTGGTCCTTTCCCCCATGTCTGCTCCTTTACTAGATTTTGAGTCACAGGCCCTCCCCAAGCTTAAAAGCACCTGAATGTCCAGTTTGGTAGAAAGTCAAATACATCACCTTGATGCACCTTCAGCTCTGCACCTGGTGCAGGAGGGTGGTCAGTGAATAGCTGGAGGATCAACTATCTTGCAAAAAACCACATTTTTATCAAGGTTTTGAGAAATAAAGAATTCACCTCAAACAGTCTATGCACATCCCACCCCCTTTTCCTGCTTGTCAAAATCCAAGTGCAACTGACCCCACATGACTTTTCCAAAGAGGGGAATGAGGGCACAGTCCAAACACAGGCTGGATATTCTCTAGCCTTTCAAATAGGTGATTTTTTT
>VZRO01003878.1:39140-54053 GCA_013397915.1 Daphoenositta chrysoptera
TCTCGGGAAAGCCCAATAAAAAAAAAAAAAAAAAAAAAAAAGAGAAAAAAAAAAGGTCTGGATGATCAAATTGAGAGCATTTTTTTGACAAAATATCCAAAATTTGTCCAAAACATAAACATTTTTGGACAAAAAATATGATCATCCCCAAGCACAGAGGAAACATCCACTGTCACACCAACACAGGGTTATTGTGTTAGAGTGTTCCAGACCAGATTGGACAGGGCTTGGAGCACCCTGGCATAGTGGAAGGTGTCCCTGCCCCCCTGGGCAGGGGGTGAACAGGATGAGCTTTAAGATCCTTCCAACCCAAACCTCTCTGGGATTCTGTGATTTTATGATTCTTTTACTTCAGCCAAGAGATGCACAAACAAAACTCACCATTAGAGGGAAGCTCAGTCTTCAGTTTTGTACTTGCCGCCGATGTAGGGAACATACTGCAAGACCAGTTTCCAGTCTGTGGCCCAGATCACACCAACACCGGCCACACCACCCCATGTTATGAGGGTGGGGGTCCTAAGGAAGAGACACACACCCAGGTAAACAACAAATTATCACTGTGAAAGGCCTGGCAGATGCTCATGGCTGAGGTACCTGAGAAAGTCACTTCAACCAGGAAAAAAGCTTAGAATTCTGGAATATCCTGAGTTGGAGGGAACTCACAAGGATCACCCAGTCCAGCCCCTGGCCCTGCCCAGACACCCCAACAACCCCACCCTGGGCACCCCTGGGAGCGGTGTCCAAACGCTCCTGGAGCTCTGGCAGCCTCGGGGCCGGGCCCATTCCCTGGGGAGCCTGGGCAGTGCCAGCACCCTCGGGGGGAAGAACCTTTCCCTGAGCTCCATCCCAAGGCCTGACACAGCTCCAGCCGTTCCTGGGCTCCTGTCCCTGTCCCAGAGCAGAGCTCAGCCCCTGCCCCTCCGCCTCCCCTCGGGAGGAGCTGCAGCCCCCGAGGAGCCTCCCCTCAGCCTCCTCTGCTCCGGCTGAAGGAGCCAAGTGCCCTCAGCCGCTCCTCAGCCCTTCCCCAGCTCCGTGTCCCTCCTTTGGACATTCTCCAACAGCTTTGGATCCTTCTGATCTTGTGGTGCTCAAACTGGACACAGAAATACTGAAACAACTTCACAGACAGAGAACAGCATTAGTCCTCAGGGTAGCCAAGATATTTTACAGGAAAAGGATCATAGTCTTACTTAAAAAGACTACTGCTCAACAAAGAGAAGACACACTGCCATACAGACCTGCAGCCACATCCCCTCGGTTCTGCCCCGCCGAACACTTCATTTTGCCTCCCACAGCCCTGCAAAGGGCACCCACGGGCACTGCTGTATTTGTGTGTGTGAAATACAGCCAGCGCTGGAAGCCCTTTCCTCGGCTCCTCAGCCCCGGCCCGAGCGCTGCTCCGCAGCCCAGGACCGGCCACAGCGACCCTCACAGGGGGCAGAGCGCGGGGGGAACAGGGAGGCCCCGGCTGGGCTTCGGGAAGGGGTCGGGAAGGGGTCGGGAAGCCCTTCAGGCTTCCGCAGAGCGCGCTGAGTGCACGGCCGTGCCCGGAGGACGCGGTGAGGGGAGCGTGGGCCGCTCCATCCCCGGGACCGCGGAGCCCCGGGCCGGGCGGACGGACCCGGGCGGAGCGGGCAGACCCCGGGCTGGAGCGCAAGCGCCTGAGTCGGAGCGGACAGAGAGCCCCGTGTCGGGGCGGGCAGGCCCCAGGCAGCCCAGGGCAGGTGTGCAGCTCGCTCCCTGCTCACCAGTTCCGCAGCAGCTGGACGTAGCGCGGCCCCAGCAGCTCGTTCAACATGGCGATGGCGCCGCCTCAAAGTGACCCCGAGCGGCGGCGGTGGCGGAGGGGCCGCTCCGAGCACGCGCGGGGAGGAGCGGGGCGGGGCGGGCGCCGAAACGGGCGCGGGTCGTGCTCGGAGCCGCGGGCGCTCGGGGCCTGAGTGGGGACTGAGGCGTCACGAGCTGAGGGACACCCGCCCTGCTGAGACGCGGGCCTTGATGGGACACGAGCCCTGAGGGGACGGGCTTGTCTCCGTGCGGGAGGGGGGACACGAGCCCTGAGGGGACACGGGCCCAGGTGGCCGGCTGTCCCCACACCGGGAGGGGACACGAGCCCTGGAGGGACAGTCTGTCCCCACGCTGGGGAGAGACAAGAGCCCTGGCACGAGCCCTGAGAGGACATGAGCTCCGAGGGGACACGGGCCGAGGGGACGGGCTGTCCCCACACCGGAGAGAGGACACCAGCTGCCCTGCGGGAACAGGCTGCCCCTGCACTGGAGAGGGGACATGAGGCCTGTCTTCGCACCGGAGAGGGAACACGATCCCAGACAAGAGCACTGAGGGGACAGGATGTCCCCACCTGGGGAGGGGACACCGGCCCTGACGGGTGGCTTTGTTCCCGCACTGAGCTGGGACTGCTTCCCAGCCTCATGCGCTGGAGGGAAGTGGCCCTTTCCCAGAGTGGTTTCCCCAGAGCCCATCAGTGCCTCCACAAACCCTCCTGTCACGGCCACTCAGTCTTCCCCAACAGGAGAGGGAGTTTCCTGCCAGGTTTTTCAGGAGAGGGTCATAAAATCGCCAATTCCGTACTGTTCCCCAGGCTCGCCCAGGAGCCTGCTCAGTCTCCTGTGAACATGCAGGAGGAACACGAACAGATATCCCAGAGAAGCTGTGGCTGCCCAATCCCTGGAAGTGTCCAAGGCCAGGTTGGACTGGGCTTGGAGCAACCTGGGATAGTGGAAGGCGTCCCTGCCCATAGGATGAACTTTAAGGTCCCTTACAACCCAAACCATTCCACGATTCTGTGATTTCTCTGGCTGGCATGACATGACATTTACCCACAGGATCTGGTAGTCTCATCCCAGCTCATCTCCAGCTGATAGTCACACATCTCCAGCTGGAGCACTGGCAGGAACCACCAGCTCTGCCCCAGCTGGTGGCCACTGCTCAAATCTTGGGAAGCTGTGTGCTCTCAGCAACTCCCGTGTGCTGCTCCTTGTTCCTCCTCTCCCAGCCCAAGCCTGCTCTGGACACCGGCACTCACCTGCTTTATGCTCCACTTCGTGCATATGTTGAGCATCCATCTTCCAGGCTGCTCCCAAGCACACACTTCTCCCTTGTCTGGATCGGAGTTGTAAACCGCTGGCACAGGCTGCCCGGGGCAGTGGTGGAGTCACCAATCCCTAGAAGTGTTCAAAATATGTGTGGATGTGGCTCTTGAGGACATTTTTAGTGGTGAACATGGTGGTGCTGTTGGGTTAGTGGTTGGACTGGGCGATCTTCAGTCTTTTCCAATCTTAATGATTCTGTGATTTTATGATGGAGTCTAAGGAAGGACTGTCATTCTGTGCACCCAGCACAGCTTGGGAAGGGCAGAGCTGGCTCACTGCTGAGAGAAGGCACCCGAGGCTAAGGGAGATTTAACCAACCACTGCCAGAGCCACTTCTCAGTTAGTCTGGACTGTTTGATCTGCTCTGTGTGGACAAGCCCTGAGCCAGAGCAGCACAGTAAAAACACAGGCAACAAGCTTGGGGAAGGAAGGCTGCTTCCAGGCAGATGCCTCATCCCTGGAAGTGTCCAAGGCCAGGTAGGATGGGGCTTGTGGTCCAGTGGCAGGGAGTGGAACGAGATGGACTTTGTGGTCCTTTCCAACCCAAATCAATCTGATTTCAATTCTATGAGTCCTGGGGATTGCTGGAGCCCGAAGGACAGGAGAATGGAGCCAGGTGGGGGGTCGGGCTCTGCTCCCAGGGAACAAGGGACAGGACAAGAGGAAATGGCCCCAAGTTGTGCCAGGGAAATTTTAGGTTGGATATTAGGAAAAATTTCTTCACAAAAAGGCGTGTCAGGTATTGGAATAGGCTGCCTGGGGCAGAGGGGTGCTTTCACCATCCCTGGAAGTGTTCAAACGATGGATGTGGTGCTTGGGGCATGGGTTAGTGGTGAACTGACAGTTGGACCTGATGATCTTAAAGGTCTTTTTCAATCTTAATTACTCTGATTTGATTAATTTCTCCCATCACCAGTCTGTGCATTTAACTGGATTTCTCACTTGTGGGTGCTCCCCAGGGGTAGAGGCAAGGAAACAACAATGATGCAGGGGGGCAGGATCCACACCCAGAGCAAGTGTCTGAAAACTTGTCCGGTGTTTTCTTTTTTTTTTTTGTTTCTTAGTACAAGGCAAAGCCTTTATTCCAACTTTTTATTCCTAGGAATACAACATCTGAAGGACACACATGGGGGAAAAAAAAGTAATATTGTTATAAAATGTCACATTTATTGCTACATTACTGTTATATACAGGACAGTTCTCAAAATCTACTTTAAAAAAGTTAGGATTATTTAAAAATTCCAAATAATCCAGCCAGCTGTTTTGACACTTGTATAAAATTATTTAAAAAAATGAAAACAATTCATATCTTGAGGCACTCAGAAACACAATTTCATCCCCCAATTGTGATTCATTTCAAAGAGCAACGCATTTCCCACCCCCAAATACTTTATTTTTTTATTTTTTTTTTTGCTGGGTTAGGCATATATATATATATATTTACTATATATATAGTTCAAAACTATAATGTGTATCTGATTTAAGAACAAGGATTTCAGCCACTTAAGTACATCTGGATTTACAGGTAGGCAGCATAAACATCAAAAGCAAGGACCATTTTTTATTTTAAAGGCCAAAACCAAAAAACAACCCAAAACTTTCTACAGGGTTAAAAATAAACAACTTCCGCAGGCATCTCCCATCTGCTCTCCCACCCCCCATTCCTACAAAAATATAGAGAAAGAACATCCCAGGAATGCTTTGTTTCCCCAGAAAGCTGGAGCCCTCGGCACCCGATGGGTCATTCCCTCGTGTGGGGCTGGGATCCTCCCTGTCCTGCCTCGCAGGTGCCTCTTTCCCCTCTCCTGGCACATGAGCCACGGCTGGTGCGTGGCTTCCCACCGCTCCTTCCCTCCCGAGTGGCTCCGTGGTACAAGGTTTGCTCAAAAGCCGGTGGGTTCAAGTGATTTGGGAAGACGTGGGCTCGGGAAGGGGGACCCGCTGTGTCCCCAGCTCGCTGCCACCAGGAGCTCCATGGCTCGCCTGGGCACAGCCCAGGGATGAAGGGCACGGAGATAAGCACTGCCCCACGGGGATGCTCTTTGGCAAAAGGCCTTGGTACCAGGACACCCCCTTTGGAAGCAGAAACCCCTTTGCTCTCCCGAGCTGGTGCTGCAGCCACGCTGGGCCGAGATGTCCCGGGGTGGGTGTTACAGCCTCGCCCTCCACCACAGCAGGCTTGGCTGGGCCAGGGTGGGAATGGAGAGCCCTGAGGAGCAGGAGGGGTACAAAACCAGGGGAACAGAGATACCGGCGTGGAGACCCACGGCAGGACTGCCTTTGGCCCTGAGCTGGGCTGCAGATGGACACACAAGGTTTGGCAGAAGCTCACGTGGAGCCTGCACCACCCTCCGGACCAGAGCCCACCTCCCTGTGGGAGTCCTGCAGGCCAAGGCACAGCAGTGCTGGCTCCCCGGAAGGGCTCAATTGTCCTGGAAATCAAAGTACGAAGCACCAGGTCCCCCCGACACTGCCCCAAGGGCAGGGAGAGGCAGCTGTGCTGTGGGACACCAGCAGCACCCGCCCCCAAATCCTCCCGCCTGCACCCCAGCCGATGGGCAGCTGCTGGCTTGGGCTGCCCCTCTGCAAAGGGAAACAGCTCAGAGATGCTGGCTGGAGGGACTGGGGAGCGTGGGAGGAAGGGAAACGCCCCTTCAGGCTTGGGGCGACTGAAGGAAGAGCAGCCCAGCCAGGCCTGAGGCTCAGGTGTTAGAACAGAGCCGTCTGGGCAGCAACAAGGTGGGACAGAGCTTCTCCCTCCAGGGGGCTGGGGGGACAGAGGATGCTGGCAGTGCCCCACCAGCATCGAGCAGAAGGCACAGGAGGGTGAAGGGTGTGCGAAGGAGCCCCAGGACCAGGCCTTGCCCCCTCCAGTTCAGTGCTCAGTATGAGCTGGGTGTTCCTACAGTCTCATCTGCCCCCTCCCAGCTCCAGGACACAGGTCTTGAAATGCTTTTGGAGCTGCCGGGAATGAAGCTGGACCCTGAGGGCAGAAGGGAGCAGGGACTCGGCAATAAGGGACAAGAGCAGAGAGAACAGGCTGGGCTGGGATCTGCAGAGCCCCGGGAGAGGGAAGAGGGATAAGATTTGCATAGGATTTAACAGGGCAAAGACCTTGTGCAAGCTCAGGGTAGTGAAAACAGGCCTTGCTATTGCTGGTGTCGGGCAGGAATCGGGGGAGTCCAGCGGCCAGGGCTTGCTCTGTGTTAGCCAGCACTGCAGGCAGGGGCTGAAGGCTTGTTCTGGCCCAGCTCCATCCCCAGCTTTGCTTCTCCTCCCGAAGCCCAGGGATGGAACTGGAGCTGGCCCAGGGTCCCCAGGATAGCACAGCAGGGCCTGCAAGAGGAACTCGGGTTCCTCCAGCCCCAAAGTTGGCAGCAAAGCTCAGGGGGTGCAGGGGACTGGGGGTTTCCAAAGCCTCCTGTTTCTCAAGCCCCCACAACTGGAATCACCCAGCAAGGGCCCAAAGGCTCTGCTGGCTTCAGTGGGGACACTGGTGAGACACAAAGGACCTGGAGAGCAGTTTCTGCACTGAGTCTGGAATTGCAGCCTCCTGAGGAAACCCCAGCTAGATCCATCCTTCCTGCCAACACACCCCTGTGGGACAGCTGTGAAAGCAGGGGAGCAGAGAGCCCTGAGAGATGCTGGCCGGGGCTGAGCTCCAGGCAGGCTGTGGGCAGGTCTGACCGAGGGTCACGGGCAAACAGCTGCAATTCTGCTCCCTGGGGCTGTGAGCAGGAGCAGCCAGGCTGCCACCACTGCCTGAGCACCAGCCCGTGGGAGGCTGCAGCTGCTTTGCTCTGGGGCAAAAGCAGGTGCAAAGGGAGAAAGAACAAAAATCTGCAATTTGACTACTCACAGACTGGATTCCAGACACTCGCCAGTACTGTGGCATGTACGGCTTGTGTGCAGGGAGGCAGGGGGCTGGCTGAGGGGGGTAGGAGGAGGCCCTTGGGCTGGGGACCCCAGACACAAGAAATGTTCCATGGCAGTGTCCCAGTTCTGCTGCTTCCCTGGGATGCAGCCTGGGAAAAGAGGAACTAGAAGCTGCACAGAGGGGCAGGCAGCCCCCCTGTCTGATGAAGGAATCTTTGGGGGGGCTTAGTGGCCCCCAAAGAGAAGGGCATGTGTCCCCAGGAGCAGCCATGCACACAAAGGCTGAGAGAGGAAGGAGAAAACGGAATAAATGGCACCCTACAGCATGTCACCCACCTGTGACACCTCTCCTGGCAGCACCACCGGTGTGGGGGACACACAGACAGGCAGCTGGGGATCTGTAAGATCCCAAGTGGGATGGAGCAGAGTTGTGGGCTGGGCAGGGCGCAGACCTGGCCTTCGCTGACCACAACACCTAAAGACAAGTGTTTCATAGCTACAGGGTGATATTTCAGAGCTGGGCTGCTGGTATTTTGGGGACAGCACCTGGCAGTGGTCATTTTTGGAAAAGCTGCTCCCCCTGGCAGGTTACAGGCACCATGTTCACACTGAGCCAAACACACTAGCAAGACAAAGGAATTTTTCCTTGCTGCTCTTCCCAGCTGTTCCCTGAGCACCTGGAAAGCAGAGATGTCACTGAGGCCATGCCACTGGGCTGGCACACAAAGCTGTCACCCTGTGCCATCGAGGCAGCTCCAGGGACAGCACTGCCACCTCCTACATTGTGCTTTTGAGATGATCTCTCCAAACCCTGGCTCTGAGGGCTTATGCTCAAAGATCTTCACCCAAGACTTGCCATGGAAGGAAGTTGGCCAGGTTTGCTGTCAAAATAACATCTTAAACCACCCTAAATGTAGCTGAAAAGCCCCATTTTTGTTGCAATGCCTGGGGATTCAGGGATGGTGAGAAAGGCTCTGGCTCGTTAGGATTTCCCCCGGCCTTCAGGACTTGGAGGGAATGAAGAAGTTCAGCAAAGTTGTGAACAACTCATAAATCTTCTCAGATTTCCAATTTTGTTGAATTGGTGGATTTTTCTTGACTAGTCCCTTTAAGTCCAGTTTTCCATGACTGCCACCTCCAATTCTTGGGGCAAAATCAAAGGGTTTGGGAAGCACTTTTAAATATTTTTTGTAGGTTTTCAAGCTTTCCAGGGCTGGGACCCTGCTCCATCCCTCCCAGTCCTGGGGCGTAGTTCCATCCCTCCCTGGTCCTGGGACACTGCTCCATCCCTCCTGGACCTGGGACAGGGGCACTGAGCCAGCCAAAACCCCTGAGCAGAGGGTACTCTGCAGCCCCAGCATGGTCTCACCAGTGGAGCAGGAACTCTCATGGATTAAACAAAAAGCAGCTGCTGAGCCCTCAAGTTTGCACTCCAGAGCATGAATGGGAGTCAAGGCTGTCACACATGGAGGAAAACCTCATCCATCTCCCTGTGCACTGCTTCAGCAGCCAGAAGAACCCAAGGGAGGGAAGTGTCATAACCTGACGTGCTGGTTAGGCTAAAATGTGTCTGTTGACAGAGGCAAAAAGAACCTGGGCTACTGGAACCACTGAGCTTTGCTGGCCTTCCCAGGGACAGAGCTGAGGCTGCTGAGGTCTCACCATGCAGAAGGAATGGTGGGAGCAGCAAGCTGGGGAAAGCCAGGAGCACCCAAAAGCTTCAGAGCGATGGCTGGATGTTGGGGAGCCCCAGGGCAGGGCCAGGGGCAGCAGGGACAGTCCCATCCTGCCCTGGCACTTGGAGTGGCTCCGCTTGGAGCTGCTGCAGGGGCTGAAGCCGCAGTGCCCAGGTGTGTGTGGGGGAGATAAGCACTGCCCTGAGCACTTCCAGCAGGGTTTGCCAGAGCACAAAGCATAGCCGTGAGCACGCAGGAGCAGCACCAGGTTATGCCAAAGCCTGGGGTTGCTGGGAAGTGCCATAGGACCTAATCCTGTTTGCCAGTCCCTCCCTTTCCCTGTGCCAAAGCAACACAGCTTCCCCAGGATCCCAGGCTGGAGCAGCACAGGGGAGAGATGGACCCTGCAGGGGACAGGGGGGTCCCCACATTCCCCCGGACCAGCATCCATGTTCCATGCACCATCCTGCCTGACTGGGCTCTGCAGAGCTGGGAAGAACCAGGCACAAAATGTTTCAGAAGGGGAAGGAGAGGGAAGAAACAAGAGTAGATTCCTGGTGGATGTTCTTCCATGGCCATCTCCAGCCTGGCTGCTGCAGCTCAGCACTGCCCAGCACCTCTTCGCTTGCTCCACACCTCCGGGGCACCCAGAGGGGCTGCCAGGGATCCTCCTCCTGCTGAGCACACTGGAGTGGTCTGGAGTGACTGGGAATCCCTCGGAGTGAAGGGATGGCTGGCCCAGCTTGGCTGCTGGAGCATGTGGTGCGGGACAGGCGCTCCTGCTGCCCTCCTTCCCAGTGCCGAGAGGAGCCCACGTGCAGGTGATGGTGGCTGCTCACATCCCATGGCACCGTGCTGAGCTCAGTTTGCCTCCAAGGATGCTTGGGAGATGTGACAGCAGGTGCCAGCAGGGTGTGAAGCCACCCCTCTCCCCAAGCCAGCATTTTGCATTTCTGATGGTGGTGGCTCCACTGCAAGGAGAAGGGATCCTGCTGCGGTTCATGGCTTTGCCAAGGGCTGGAGTGAGCCAGGTCGCTGCCCCTTTCCCACCTCCAGCATCCTCAGGTCTGCTGCTGCCAGGCCTCCTGGCCCTGGATCCCACTGCTGCTGCCGTGCTCCGGCTGCCTGCGCCTCTTCCCAGTGCTCCAGCTTTGTTCAGTTGGTCTTTGTTCAGCGCTGCTCCTGGAAGTGCCTCTGACAGCTCTGGCATGTGGGAAGAGGCTTCCCTCGTGCATCCATCGCTGCTCTGCTCACCTGGAAGCGCCTCGGTCCCGTGGTTCTCCTCCACCCGGGGCCTGCTCTCTCCCAGCAGCTCGTCCTCCCCATGGTGATGCTCCGGGCCAGCCGTGACCTCTCCACACGGAACCGCGGGGCCTCGGGATCTCCGGAATAAAGCGAACCTCGCCGAGCGCCTCGGCCACCGCCGGGGGGAGCGGGGGCACTGCTGCCACTTGCTTTGCTGTTTAACTTCCTTTTCCCAAATCAGAAGTGGCCGAAGCAAAGAGATGGTGAATTCAGCACATGAGTTTGTTTGTTTTTTGTCATGGAAGGTACAAGCCAGGCAAGGAAGAACATTCCCTCACTGTGGCTACATTCGCTTTTAGTGGCTTTCCGAGCCGAATCTGAGAATTCCTCTCTTTATATCCAGTCTCTCTTAATACAATTTTAATATTCTGGTTGATCCTAAAGATGCAACGTTAACTATAGAAACAGCAGCAGAAAAGCGGAGGGTACAAGACATGTTTTTATACAAAAAAAAATTTTTTTCGTTGCTTACAAAACATATGCAAAAGAAGCTAAAAAAAACCAAAAGGCATTGCTATTTGTTCTACATAAAAAATCTCATAACTAATGTTCTTTTTTTTAAAAAAGAAATATCAAGCTTAGGCACAATTTTGCTGCTGGCTGCTTGTGAACAAGCCAAGAGAACACGCCACCCCCTCCTAACTGAGTGATATGTATTGACTGTTCTGCACTTTATACTTAAGGCAATTTTTTTGTTTCCATTTTGTTTCTGACAAAGTGTTTTTTCCACCCCTTACGTCACGCCAGGATCCATCTGCGTGTGTCAGTATGAGCAGTACTACAGTTTATGGTTCAACAAGGTTGCAGGTCACACCGAGGGTTTTCTTCCTACAGATCTCCGTATCCAGAGGAACAAAAAGATCTACAAATAAAATAAACAGATAAATAAAAAAGTCTGAAGTGATAGAAACCCAAATAAGAATAAAACTGTGCTCCTTGCACAGGGGACCCCAAGGCTCCTGCTGCAGCTTGTCCCCGCAGGCAGGACAGGGCTGCAGCTGAGCTTTGCCTTTGTTTTGGTCAGACCATTCCCAGGCACCCACTGGGGCAGGTGACACCAAGGGACTGTGTCCTCCCCATGCACTCCATGGGATCAGCTCCTGACCTGCTACTCCTGGATCTCCTCAATCCCCCCACCATCTCTGCACTGCTTGGAAAAACAGGCTCAGATGCTCCTGGGTTCCCTAAAAACGGGAACAGCCCATCAGAGCCTGTGCCTGCCACCGCCTCACTGGGGGATTTTCACCTTCTCTGACTCTCTTGGCATTTCTGGGACCTGCCCATTCCCTCTCATAGAGCTGCAAGGAAAATAAGTTGCTGGTTTCCAGTAGCCAACTGGGGCAGGACTGGGAGGTGCAGAGCAGAGCTGAGCCCACTCTGAGTGCTCCAAAATCCCCCCATCCCAGCTGTGGGGCTGCACCCTCCTGTGGGCCAGAGGCTTTGGGTGTCCATGGGGCACACGACACACAGAGAGGATCATGGAATGGGTTGGAGGGGACCTTTAAGTTAATCTCATTCCATCCCCTGCCATGGACAGGGACACCTTCCACTATCCCAGGTTGCTCCAAGCCCCTCCAACCTGGCCTCGGACACTTCAGGGATGGGGCACCCTCAGCTGCCCTGGGCACCCTGTGCCAGGCCTTGCGAGTCACTGGTTTCAGGCAAATGAAGCAGGGCTGGTGCTGGGGGAGCGGGGCTGACCAGGCGGAGCAGAGCAGGGCGTGTGGGCACAGGGCTGGGGATGTGGGACCACAGGTGGGGAACGGTACCTTTACATGTGTCCAACAGGGTTGTGACCGTCTCCTAGACCAGGATGTGAAGCTGAAAGTGTCATCTGGGGGTCTCCTACCACTCCGGACACTTTCTCCTCTTCCCGGCGCTTCAAGCAGGCCGCTTTCGGGTTCAGATTGCGCTCTGTGCCCAAAACAGGAGGGGGGGGAGCGACCTCAGTCTGGGCAGCAGCACCCCAGAGGGACAGCGGGGACAGAGGCCCGGGCAGGCCCACGGACCGTGTGAGGAGATGAGCTCCATGCACCGCTCGCTGCTCCCCGCAGTCCCTGCAGGAATCTGGCCAGGCCCCTGCTCGAGCAGAACCCAGGCCCAGCATCCCCATGCCAGTCTGAACATGGAATCATGGAATGGGTTGGGTTGGAAGGGATGTTAAAGCCCACCTTGTTCCAACCCCCTGCCATGGCAGGGACACCTTCCACTGTCCCAGGCTGCTCCAAGCCCCAATGTCCAGCCTGGCCTTGGGCACTGCCAGGGATCCAGGGGCAGCCACAGCTGCTCTGGGCACCCTGTGCCAGGGCATCTCCATGTGCTTGTTACAAGAACCCCCAAGTGCCTCAGCCAGTACTCAGACGTGAGGACTGAAATTTTCCAAAGCTGCTTAATGGGATCCAGGTGCCAAATTCCCATTAAGCATGAGCAGAGAGGGAGAGAGGAGCCTCAAATCCACCCCGGGCCGGGGCTGGGGAGAGCTCAGCACCCAGAGGTGCTGCTGGCGCTGCAAACACACACCTCACATGAAAGCAGGAGTCAGGACAGAGAAGCACGAGCATGCAGAGACAGGGGGAGAGACAGGCCCCGAAATGCACCTGCCAGTGGTACCATACCTCGTACTTGCTGCTCCAGGCCCAGAATGACCTGCACCGCTTGCTGTAGGATGATCAGTTTGGTCTGTGCTTTGTCCGTTTTTAAGTGCATCTGGCACATGCGTCCCAGTTCTTTAAAGGCCTCGTTAATGTCCCGCACACGCACCCTTTCCCTGGCGTTATTGGCCATTCTCCTCTCCCGGTCCCTCAGATCTTTGTCCTCCAGTGACAAGGCCTCGTCTGTACTGCTGGGTTCATAGCACCACAGGGGTTAGTCAGGGGGTGGCACCGAGGGGGGCTCTATGTTGCCGTGCTGGGAGTGCTCTGGGTGTCCACTGGGAACGGCCCAAACAGCCTCACTTTGCAAAGCCAATTCCTCCGGGTGCTTCCCAGAGCGGCCCGGGCTGTGTCACCTCTGCGAGCCAGGGGAAGGTGCTGCCAGCACAGGGCCAGGTGCCCAGGGGGCTGAAGGGGGCACTGGGGGCAAGGGCGGGCAGTGATGCAGCATCCCCACTGACACCTTCTACCCTCTGCAAAATTTCACCTTCCTGTTTGTTTTCAACTGAAAACTCACAGTTTGGGGGAGGGTCTCCACCAAAAACATCAGGTTTGTCCCCCAAGGAAAGACTTCGGCAGGAAGCAAATCCCTCTTTGTAAGATTTCCTTCCCAGATTCCATCTGCAGCTCCCAGTGCAGGTGTTTGGAGCAGTGGTGCTGCAGCAGCAGGAGCAGCCTGGCCTGGCACCCTCGTAGGGGCTGGGGCAGCATCAGGAGCAGGAGCCAGGGCTGCTCTGAGGATCAGACTCGGATCCAGACACTGAATCCCAATCTTTCCACACAGCCAAAAGCCCTCCAGAAGGGGTGGTTTTCCTTTCCAGGCAGAGTCAGAAGCTCTGGGAGAGCCCCCACTGCCGACAGCTCCCCAGGGATGCCTGACACAGGCAGGGATGGGGGGAAGCAAAGTTGTGCTGGCAGCATCTTCAACCGTGGCCTTAACCATCGCCTCGAAAGCCCCAATTTAAGCCCAGACGACCTTCTCCCCCAGAGCAAAACTTCTTGCAGGAAGACACCTATCTGAGGAGGGTCCTTGGGTGAGACCTGGCACTGGGACAGCCTGTGGGGATAAGCCTTTAGCAAAGAGAGGCCGCAGGGTCAGCGCCTTCCTGGAGAGCTTCGGGACAGTGTACGGCTGTGTGAAGGGGGAGCAAGGGCTCCCAGGCAAGCACTTGCCGGTGTGGGACAGAGGGCTGCCCTCTGTCCCTGCTGCACCCTCTCCTCGTTGCCTTGTCCCTGCCTGTGTCCCTTCCTCGCTGCCCCAGCTGGCACTGCCACCTTCTCTCCTCGCACCCAGGACGGGCCGGGGGACGGGGCCATCCTGGCACCTGTGCCCCCCACAGCAGGATCCCAGGTCCTTCCTCCAGCACAGGCTGGTGGCTGCGGGTCCTTGCTGGTGGCCACAGTCCTGCCTGGTGGCTCCCCCAGCAGGGAGAAGGCTTGGATGTCACAGCTGGGCAGGACAGAGCTGTCTCCCCACCAGCAGCACGTACTGCTGGCAGCCGGCACTGTGTGAGGAGGGGATGCTTGGGCTGCCTTGTGGCCCTGGGGGTCACCAACCAGCCTGAAACTCCTCAGTCTCCTCCCTTCCCTTCCTGTAGCTGCTGTGGCAGCGGGAGGATCCTGGCAGCCCTGGCTGGGCACACAGGGACCCGATGGCCCCGCTCCCATGGCAGTGCTGCCAGAGGGGGTGAGAGGGTGGCATTCTCTCCTGGAAAGCAGCACAAGCCCACGGAGGGGACACTGCCTGTGTGCACTAACTGCTGAGGGAGCCTGCAGGGCTCAGCCGCCTCCCTGGCTGCCTCCAGGACGGGTTTAAAAAGGGACAAGCGTGGGAGACCAAAGTGAACACGGTGCCAACTGTGCCTAAGCCCTGCCCCACCCTCGGTCCTGCCTGGGATCCGCGAGCAGCAAGTACAAGGTAGAGTGGGACCACCGAGAGGTCACGGCTGGGGACTGTCTGTAGGAGATCGGAAAGAACAGAACCAAAAAATAAAAACTCGGAAAAAAAAATCAAAAGAAAGGGGAAATTAAAAAAGAAGACAGGAAAAAAATACATGTTATGAAAGGCAAAAAATTACAAACTGAAGAGAGGCACAAAGGACTCCAACATCAAGGCACAGCAAGGCCAGCAGAGAGGAGCACAGGCAGGCACAGCCCCCGACGCGTGTTACGACAGCTCTGCAGAGAGAAAGGGTTATCCTGCCCCGGCACCCCGGCGCGGGCCGGAGCGGGAGCGGGAGCGGGAGCCGGAGCGGGACCATGCACTGCGGGGTGCGGGACAAAGCTGCCACGTTC
>VZRO01003878.1:54742-94963 GCA_013397915.1 Daphoenositta chrysoptera
ACACACCATGGATGCACACACACCATGGGGGCACACACACCATGGATGCACACACCATGGGCACACACCATGGATGCACACACACCATGGATGCACACACCATGGATGCACACACACCATGGATGCACACACACCATGGGGGCACAGGCGTGCGGAAGGAAGAGAGGGTGCCCCGAGGGGCAGAGCCCGCAGGTGCCCGCTGGCAGCTCTGGGCTCAGAACGCACAGCGCTCCCAGCTTGTGTCGGACAGCAGCGAGTGCAGACAGCGGGGGCTGCTCAGTCCAGGGCATCCCACTGCCCTCGCACAGTTCCTGTGGCCCAGCGCCCTGCCAGGTGCCACACTGCGGGGACAGGAGAGCGCAGGGCCCCGTCAGGCACACAGAGGGACAGGAATGGGCTCTGTGCTCCAAGCAGCCCTTGGAGATGGCAGAGCTGGACTGGACCCCTCTGGGAGATTTTCTGGCGGGTTTTCTGGCGGCCACTTTGCTGGCCAAGCACGGAGCGCTCCTGGCTGCGGGGAAGCAGGATGGCATGGGCGTCCCCGCGGGACTGGCATGCAGCACACGCGGTGGCAGCGGGGGACAAAGGAGAGAATAGCAGGGATGGATGCAAAAAAGGCAAAAAAAAAAAAATAAAAAGGACATCGACAGCCTTTGGTTGGTTCCCCAAGGCCACAGGGGAGAGAGACAGTGCGAGGCACCACAGCACGTCACAGGAGACAGACAGACAGACAGCCCCGTGCCGATCAGATACGTAAAATATCACCACTCCGGGACCCTCACTGACCTCTAACTTGTTGCTCCAGGTTCAGTATGACTGATACGGCCTGGTGTAGGATTAGCAGTTTGGTCTGCGGTTTTTCGCTGTTTAGGTGCAGTTGGCACATGCGTCCGAGCTCTTTAAAGGCCTCGTTGATGTCACGAACCCGCAGGCGCTCACGGGCATTATTGGCGACCCTCCTTTCTCTCTCTCTCTCGGCTTTTTGCTCTGGGGGAAGAAGATCGTCCTCCTCATCCTCATCTTGACTAATGGTTTAAAATAAGAACGAGACAGGGACATTCCTCGTGTGCACTCTCAGCACTGGTCAACTCACAGACAAGAAAGACACGGTGAGGCACCAAGACGCCGAGCCCCCCACGTGCCCTGCCAGGACCTGCTGGCCTCTGCCACATGCAGGGACACGCAGGGGCTTCAGAGGGAAGCAGTTAAGGCTCTTCTGCCTCTTTTTGGTTTTGTTTTGTTTTTAGACAGCAAAGAAAGAAACCACAATGTGATTATGGCCTGAGCTTGTTGCCGGGAGAGTGCAGCCCAGACAAGGTGAAGGCCATCACTGGAATCCCCAGCTGGAATTTGGGAAGATGCAGCCCTCTGCCTCCAGGGCAGGAGTGGGGCTGGTGCTGCCTCTCTGGGCACCATCACCCTGGTGAGGTCTCCCAGCTGGTGGCGAGGCTGCGGCAGAGCAGCCAGCACGCTGAAGGACTCTACCTGAGCCACTGCTACTCCTCTGGCTGGATGTGACAGAGGATGCAGGAGCCCAAAGCAGAGAGCCGAGAGGCCCCAAGGCAGGGAAGGGATCAAACTGTTCCTGCCTGGGGCTGAGCACTCGCTCCTTCCCTGCAGGCAGGTGCAGGACAAGGTGCCTCCCTCTGCTTTAGGAGCATGAGGATGCCCTGAGGCCACAGGGACAGGAGCCAGCAGGAGGGTGGCAGGGACCCTTCCCCCTGGGGCAGTAGCAGGAGCCCAGGCTGTGTGAGACCACACCAGGCTCCAGGGTGGGCAGGGTCTGGGGGGTCAGTGCCGCAGGATGACCCCAGGCCAAACTGGGCCAAGCCAGTGCCCGGCGGGTCCCAGCAGCCAGACCCCAGCCCAAACACCCCTGGCCTGGGGACAGAGTGAAGGGAGAGACCTGTTCAAAGAGCACCTTGTTCTGTTCCGGGAGGGTTTCAGCTCCTTCTTCTCCTCTTCTGAGTTATCTGCCACCGACGTGTTCTCTTCATCCTCCTTCTCTTCCCTCTTGATCTCGCTCGTTCCTGAGGAGACGCTGCTCCGCCCCAGTCCCCCGGACAAGCCTGCAGAGAGAGCAGAGCCACACGCAGAGCGTGAGGGGCCTGGCCCACACACCAGGCTGGGGGTCCCCAGGCCCTGCTCCTGCAGTGGCATCCCAAACTCATCCTGCATGGCTGCTCCACGCTTGGGGAAGATGGAGAGGTGCTGGCTGTGCCCTGCTGATGCTCCCCATTCTCCCCTTACTTCCCAGACCCTCCAAAATGGGAACCCAACCTACACAGCAGAGCACTGCGAACTGTGCACCCACACCTGGCAGGGGGGATGGGAAAATACAGGTCAGACATGTAGGATTAGATGGGATATTGGGAAGGAATTGTTCCCTATGAGGGTGTGAGGCCCTGGCATGTGGTGCCCAGAGCAGCTGTGGCTGCCTCTGAATCCCTGGCAGTGTCCAAGGCCAGGTTGGACGGGGCTTGGAGCAGCCTGGGGCAGTGGAAGGTGTCCCTGCCCATGGCAGGGGATGAGCTTTAAGGCCCCTTCCAAGCCAGACCATTCTGGGACTCTGTGAAACCTCTGCAAAAGGCTCCAAGCAGAAACTGCCCTGTGAATGCTGCAAGGAAGCACTAGACTTGAAGAGACATCCATCTCATCCCAGGCTGCTGCTGCACAGGGCTGCACCCAAGCCCCACAGGTGATCCCCACACCCTCCAGAAGTGACCCTTAGCACGGGTGAACCCCCAGCACAGGTAACCCTGGCACAGGTGAGCCCCATCCTGCAGCCCTGCAGAGCTGCCTTACCACTGTAGGTGTCCTGCTGCCTGCTGAGGTCCGGGAGGGAGCTGGGCTGTGATGGAAGTGTCACATGGTTGTGGAGCAAGCTGGGGTTGCTGGACAACCCATCTTCGGGGTGTCCTCCTCCCACCTGCAGCACAACAAGCAGACTGAGCCTTAGGGGGGACATGTCACGGGCAGTGGGGACATTCAGCTGAGCAGAGTCACCTGAGCACAGTCACCCAGTCACCCCAGTACAGTCACCTGAGCACAGTCACCTGAGCACAGTCACCCAGGGACAGTCACCCAGTCACCCAGGGATAGTCACCCCAGCACAGTCACCCAGGGACAGTCACCCAGTCACCCCAGTACAGTCACCCCTGCACAGTCACCCAGGGACAGTCACCCAGTCACCCCAGTACAGTCACCCCTGCACAGTCACCCTAGCACAGTCACCTGAGCACAGTCANCCTCAGCACAGTCACCTCAGCACAGTCACCCAAGGACAGTCACCTGAGCACAGTCACCTCAGCACAGTCACCCGAGCACAGTCACCCAGTGACAGTCACCTGAGCACAGTCACCCGAGCACAGTCACCCAAGGACAGTCACCCCAGCACAGTCGCCCAGGGACACCCCAGGGCTCCACGGACCGGGCTGAGGCACAGCCGTGTGCTCCCCTCACGCCCCGCACCCGGAGCTCTGGCTCGCGGCAGGGAAGAGCCAGCCTGCCCCGGCACCGGCTCCCCGGGCAGCGTGGTGGGGACACTGCAGCTCCCTGGGGAGCGTGGTGGGGACACTGCAGCTCCCCGGGGAGCGTGGTGGGGACACTGCAGCTCCCTGGGGAGTGTGGTGGGGACACTGCAGCTCCCTGCTCTGAGCAGGAGCTGGGCCCGGCCCAGAGCCCCTGTCTGTGCTGGTCCCCCGAGGAAAAGCCCCTCTGTGCCCAGTGCAAGGCCAGCACACCGGACAGGACATGGGTCCTGTCTCCATTGAGCACCACTGTTCCTGCCACCCCCTCAGTGCCACCAGAGCAAGGCACATCCCAGCAACAGGAACTTGGCTCCAGAGGGGCTGGAGGCAAAGGGTGAGGGCCCCTTCTGAGCCCCCGGCCCCGGGGCTGTGCCACACAGGCTGAGGACAGACAGGACAGAGCCGGCCCCACTGGCTCCCTGGCTGGCAGCAGCCCACAGAGGACACATGTCCCTTTCCCTGAGCAGGAGCAGAATCCAGGGAGCCTGGGAGCTCATCACAACTGGTTCTCTGGAGACTGCAGATGTGTCACTGTTTGCGGCAGCAGGCAAACAGCTCTGCCAAAAATGTGCTGCTGTGGTCACCAACCTCTAGACAAGGGGGGACCCAGGTGACCCAGCACGGGACCCCAGCATCTACGTGCTCGGGACACCCTGGATCCATCACATCCCCTGGATCTGGAATGAGCCCTCACACACCAGCACTCCCCAGGTGCACAGAGGGCCGTGGTGCCTGCCCAAACCGTTCAGAGCAGGGAATTCCTGGTGACACCTGGCACTCCTGTACCCACTGGATCCCTCCTCTCTTCCCTGCATATCCCAGGGATGCCTTGAAGTTGTATTGAGGGATTTCCAGTCATGTTGCAGGGAAAGAAGAGCAGCTCTCTCACCACCTCTGCCTGCCCTGAGAAGGGGCACAAGGGAAGTGCACACAGAGCTTGTGCCAAGGGTGCACTCAATGTCCCCAGAGCAGCTGTGGCTGTCTCATCCCTGAAAGTGCCCAACGCCAGGCTGGACAGGGCTTGGAGCACCCTGGGACAGTGGAAGGTGTCCCTGCCCAGGCAGGGGGCAGAACAGGATGAGCTTTGAGGTCACTCCAACCCAAACCACTCTGGGATTCCATGACTCAACTCTCCCTGCAGGAACATGGATGTGACTTCTGTGCATGTCACCCGTGTCACACTGCCAACACCCAACCCAAGCTGGACCACACTGAGCTATTCCTGCATCAAAGGCAACGTCCCCCTGAGTGCCAGGGCACCCCACCCGTGGCACAGGTCCCTAGTGTGTCCTTTCCACAGCGCTCCCACACTCACCAGACTCGGGTGCCTGTTCCCCAGGGCCATGACCGAGGCGGGGAAGGCCTGGCCCAGGCTGCCCACGGCAGCACTGTGGGGTGGTGCTGAGCCCAGCAGCCCGTGCATGTCCCCGTGGTTGCTGGGCATGGCAGAGGTCTGGCCCACGGCGTGGTTCCTCAGCACGTGGATGGCTTCGTCCAACCTGTCTTCCATTTTGTTTTGCTGGAAGGGCAGGACAGAGACAGGTCTGAGTTAACTGCCCCATCCCTGGAAGTGTCCAGGCTTGGAGGGGGCTTGGAGCAACCAGGGATAGTAGAAGGTGTCCCTGCCCATGGCAGGGGGTGGAACTGGATGAGATTTAAGATACCTTCCAACCCAAACCATTCCATGATTCCAATCCAATTCCCTGACTGCAATCCCATCAAGCCAGCAGCCTCCTGCTGCCCTGCACTGCACAATGGCTGGTGCCAATCCCAGACTCGGGTGCCACAGGGCAGGGGTGGGGAGAAATAACCCCCCAGTCAGTGCCATTCCCTAAGGCACGAGGGGTCACACGAGTGGAACTGCTCAGGGCAGGGAGGCAGAAACCTGCCAGGAATCCCTCTGGCTGGGCCAGAGCCCCGGGATGGGCCTGGGCTGGGGACTCCAGGTCAGGGATGCAGCCCCCGGCTCTGCTCAGCTGCTACCACCCAAATACCCACTCCTGACCAAGCAGCTGATCCCAGGCGTTCTGGGGAGAGGATGTCACCCAAAAACCCTTCCCCACCAGGCCCCAAGGGATGAGAGAGGAAAGGAGAAGATGGAATTTTTGGTGTCACTCACCAAAGTGTGGAGGCTCCCTTCATAGCTGGGAGATAAGGCACCCGCTCCGCTCGCCCTCGGCCACTGCGACGAGCCTGGGGACAAACGCAGGGTTGGGGACCGGCCATAGCCACGGCGGCCACTAGATGGGGCTGGCAGCTGGGGCACCGCACTGGCCACCGTGCCACGCACGGCACTGCACGGGCACTGCTCGGGCCACACCAGCGCCACACGGCGCTGCACGGGCCACTCTGGCACCACATGGCACTGCACGGGCCACCACGGCACTGCTCGGGCTACCACAGCACAGCTCAGGCCACCACAGCACAGCTCAGGCCACCACAGCACTGCATGGCACTACATGGATCACCATGGCACCACATGGGCCACCGCAGCATGGCATGGGCCACCATGGCACTGCACGAGCCACTGTGGCACCACAGGCTCTGCTTGGGCCATTACAGCCCCACACCAGCCCCCATGGCAGTGCATAGGCCACCGTGGCACTGCTTGACACCTCACGGGCCACCACAGCGCCGTGTGGCACCGCACGGACACTGTGGCACTGCGTGGCACTGGGGGCTCTGCTCTGGCTCAGCCCTTCAGATCCTTAGAGGTGTCCAAATGTCCCCGGTCTGTGACTTGCTGTGATCTCAGGGCCAGGCTGTGCTGCACCCCAGGCACAGGGAGCCTGGGCACCAGCTCTGCCTGAGGAGACCAGGAACTGGCTTTCAGCAGGTGGTGAACACAGGTTTGAACCACTTGGCTCCTTCCCAGTTCCCGCCGTGCTTCTCCCATGGGAGGCAAATCCAGCCACAGCCTCTCTGAGATGGGATGCTCAGGGACAGGGTCAGGAAGGGCAGGTCCTGCAGTTGCTGCCAGCCCTGGGCTGAGGGTTTGGGGCTGACCTGGGGAATTCGCTGCTTGGGAGCTCCCCAAAGCAAACCCGACTCCCCCTTACCCTTTACACTGTCACTCACCTGCGAGGCCCTGCGGGGACCCGACCGGGGTGGAGGGGTTGGAGGAGAAGTTATTGCTAGAGTGGTCGGGGGAGTAAATCTGCAGGGACAGAAGGTGGACGGTCAGCAGTGCCACCCTGAGCCAGATGTCCCCTCCCAGTGGCACCCACCACCCGCTGGGAGCACAAACCCACAGCCAGCACAAAGGCTGAGCCCAGTTCCCCCCAGTTCCCCCGTTAACCCTGGGGTCTCTCTCTGTCCCCACTGTCACCACCCCTGAGTGCAGCCTCTGCTCTTCTCAGGTCCGCTCTCAGGAGGAAACAGGAGCTCTTGGGAATGGTTGCAGGGTGCACTGCCAGCAGCCCTGTGGCACCATGCAAAGAGCACTGAACGGGCCAGAGGCAGCTCTGGTAACCCAGTGAGACCAGTGCCTTCCAGTCTGAACCAGCACAGGCAGGGCAACGACTATTGGGACCTGCAAGTTCTGCCACAAGGTCTGTGTAGGGTGGTCTTGGCAGAGCAGCCCCAGGCTGGGAGGGCACAGAGCTGGAAATGGGACTGCAGGGCCACCACAGCCTGCAGTGCCTCAGTTTCCCCATCAGTGCCTCAGTTTCCCCATCCACCAAAAAGCGTCAGGCCTGAGATGGCAGCACACAGAGAGGGGAAAACCCTCCCTCAGAGGCTGCCATGGATTTGGGGTGCATTCACAGAATGTGTCCATATTCCCTGTTGGGTAGAGGGTCCCTGCAGCAGCAGGACTGGGAGCGGGTCAGGACCACCCCAAGCTCTCACCGAGGCCAGAGCCTTCCCAAGTGCGTCTCCGGAGCTCCCGGCTGTGGTTCCTCTGTTACCTGCCAAGAGAGGACACAGATGTCACTGCCAAGGCCCCAGACCCCAGCAGGACACAGTACCCTGCAAGACCTTCTCTGGGGCCACCTGCTCTGGGGTGGAAATTTTCTGCTTTTAGTGCTTTGCTTGACAATTCAACGTTTGTCCAGCTCGGAGCAGCTCGGCCATGGGGCACCTTCCCCTGGCTGCAGGGGCATCTCTCCCAGCTCTGGGCTGGAGGTGTAGTGCCACCAACAGCCATGAGCCATCTCTGCTGCAGCACAGCCATCACCACGGGGTACCTCCAACCCCCACAACCACCAATGCACTGGATGATCCCGGAGGTCTCTTTCATCTTTAATGATACTTTCATTATGAAATTCTATGAATTCTATGAATCCCAAACTTGCTTCTCCATAGAAAAACAAGGGTTTTTCTATAAATCTGTGTCAGGATCCTCATTTCCTGGGGAGCACGAGCTGTTTCAGTAACAGGTTTTGTAACAGGTTCGGCAGGGTCAGAGATTAAAGCACTCGGGGGTGAATGTGGTATCAAACACAGCACGAACATTCTCGTTCCGGATCTAGGGGAGCAGCTTCACACAGGTGCAAATCCTTCCCGCAGCTCACCTAAGCCACGGCACCTCCAGGAGATAATGCCCGAGCTCCTGGGCTCCTCCCAGACCTACCCCACGAGGTGTAAACCCCCAGACCAGCACCCAGTGCTCCAGCAGCAGGAACCTCGCTGTGCCTGTTCCCCGGGCAGGGACTGCAGGCACAGGTGACACACGAGGGACCAAAGGTGTCTGGGTGCATTGGATGCCTCAGACATCAGGTTTGCACAAGCCTTGGCTCTCCAGGTGAGCTGTGCCCGGCCGTGGAGCGAGGGGGTCACTCTGGTGACCGGCCATACCCATCATGTTGTCCGTGCCGCTGATCGGGGGCGTGTGACTGGACACTCCGTACGCTGTGGAGGCTGAGGAGAAGCCGGACACAGAGGGGAGTCCACCGTTCACCTCTCCTGAATGCAGCTGGTAGTTCTGGCAGGGAGGGGGAGAGCAGTGAGAGGGGCCCTGGGAAAGCTGTGGGGCTTCGGCAGTAGGGGCAGGACCCAGGTGCCAGGGGAGGAGGTGGCAGGGAGGTGACAGAGCCGTGGGGACACGTTACCATGCGTTCGTGCTGATGTAAACTGTTGAAGCCACTGGACTGTGGGAGCGGGGACGAGGAGCTGCCCAGCATGGCACCGTAACTCGACTGGCTCATGGCACCTGGGGAACTCCACAGGTCAGGCGAGTTATGGAGTCCTTCTGCAAGGAACCCAAAGCTGAGTGGGGCAGGGACACCGGCAAACAGACCCCAGCCCCCGGGGGGACACCAGTCAGCCCTGGCTGAGGGGCTGGGACCGTCCCCAGCATGTCCTGCCTGTGCTGAGCATCACCTTCTGAGCGAATCAGGACAAACTCTCCGGGACAGGGACAGGAGCCCAGGAACGGCTGGAGCTGTGTCAGGGCTTGGGATGGAGCTCAGGGAAAGGTTCTTCCCCCCGAGGGTGCTGGCACTGCCCAGGCTCCCCAGGGAATGGGCCCGGCCCCGAGGCTGCCAGAGCTCCAGGAGCGTTTGGACACCGCTCCCAGGGGTGCCCAGGGTGGGGTTGTTGGGGTGTCTGTGCAGGGCCAGGGGCTGGACTGATGATCCCTGTGGGTGCTTCCCACACAGGATATTCCAGGATTCCATGATTTTGGGGCTGCATTGTGTCTCATGCACTCCTGCCCTGAGCTCCCTCCATATCACAATCCTGCCCAGAGCCCATAATGGACAAGGTTGCCCCTGCTCTGCCTGGCTTGTGGGATCACAGGGCTGGGAATAACTCACCTGTCATATAAAAGGCTCCGGGATACACAGTGCTGGGAGGTTTTGAGGGAGTATATCCAGCTGGATCCCTGCTGTAGTCATCACCTGAGTTGGATGGATACACCTGTGGGGTAGGAAGGGGGTTGAAGAGAAGGGCTTGATCACTCCACGGCCCCTCATCCTCACCATGACTGCCCCCAACCCTGCACAGCCTAAACTTCAAACCTCAAACTCCAGCAGTGTTTGACCACCTCTCCCACAGCAACAGAGCAGCAAGTGCTTCATTCAACTGACCTTCCAAGGGCGTGGAGGGACAGGACACAGGGAATGGCTTCCACTACCAGAGGGCAGGGCTGGATGGGATATTGGGAAGGAATTGTTCCCTGGGAGGGTGGGCAGGCCCTGGCACAGGGTGCCCAGAGCAGCTGTGGCTGCCCCTGGATCCCTGGCAGTGCCCAAGGCCAGGCTGGACAGGGCTTGGGGCACCCTGGGACAGTGGGAGGTGTCCCTGCCATGGCAGGGGTGGCACTGGATGGGCTTTGAGGTCCCTTCCATCCCAAACCATCTGATCAGTCCAGGAGCTTCGCTTTTATTCATCCCACAGCAGATCTGGGGGAGAACTGGAGCAGCTCAGCCGGAGTCCTCAAAGGGCACAGCCCTACGTGGAGCAGGGCAGGGCACAGGGGAGAGGGCACAGATGACAAGGCAGAGGGCAGATGAGACAAAAGAGAGGGCACAGAGGACAGGGCACAGGGCTTCTCTGTGTTCCTTTCACCCTCCGTGGTCCCCAGAATCTGCCCAGCTCCAGCACGAGTTTTGACTCTGCTCCAGTTCCATTTTCCATGGCTATAACTTGTTCTGGGTAACCACAAAAGCCACCACTGCTGCAGTGACCCCACGCCGGGGGGATGGGCTGGGCGGTGGTGGCGAGCACCTGTGTGGCCTCGGGACCCCCCTGTGCCAACCCTGTCCTGTGCCAGGCTCCTGAGCACAGACCCCACTCAGAGCCCACAGGGAAACCGGGCTGAAGGGAAACTGAGGCACGGAGGGGCTGAGCAGCCGCTCACAGCCATTGTCACAGGGGAGGGGACAACTCTCAGACAGCCCTTGGACAGCTCTCGGGTCAGATTTCTGCAGCACTGCTCAGCTCTGTGATTTAACAGCACATTAAGCAGAAGAAAAAGCTTTTCCTTCCCTTCTGAATTAACCAAACCCATCCTAGAAAGCCCTGACCGAAAGTCAGCTTCTGCCAGGACAAAAACAGACTTTTCTTTTTTTAAAGCAGAAATTCAACACGCAAAGAAACCGAAATGGCATTCAAAGAAACTGAAATAGCACTCAGAATGATGTGAGAACTTTTGTCACAGCTTATTTTCATCCCCTTTGATTCATTCTGAAACCGATAATCATTTTTTTAAAATCCAGCTGAAAGCAGAGGTGGGGCAGGGGCCGGGCTCTGCCTGGCACACACGGCTCTCTTTGGGAAGGAAACTTGCCTGAGTTTCTTTTTCCCCACAGCCAGCTGCTCCCGTCCAGCCCTGCTCCTCACCAGCAAAAAGGAGCAAAATTGATGGTGGGGAACAAAAGAATCAGAGAATCCTTAAGGTTGGAAGAAACCTTAAAGATCAAGTCCAACCATCAAAGCAGCAGCACCACCATGGTTACCACTCACCCATGTTCTCAAGTGCCACATCCACATGTTTTTTGAACAATTCCAGGGTGGTGACTCCACCACGGCCCTGGGCAGCCTGTGCCAGTCTTCTTCTTGTTTAAAAAAAGTCACAAGGCCCCCCCAGAAATCCAACAAGGGACAACGGAGCTGGGGAAGGGTCTGGAGGTCCAGGAGAGATGAGGGAGCTGGGAAAGGGGCTCAGCCTGGAGAAAAGGAGGCTCAGGGGGGCCCTTGTGGCTCTGCACAACTCCCTGACAGGAGGGGGCAGCCGGGGGGGTCGGGCTCTGCTCCCAGGGAACAGGGACAGGAGCAGAGGGAACGGCCTCAGGCTGGGCCAGGGGAGGTTTGGGTTGGATATTGGGGAAATTTCTTCACTGAAAGGGTTGTGAAGCATTGGAACAGACTGCCCAGGGCAGTGGTGGAGTCACTCAACCTGGAAGTGTTCAAACAACGTGTGAATGTGGCACTTGGGGACATGGGTCAGTGGTGGCCTTGGCAGTGCTGGGGAACAGTTGGACTCCATGACCTTTAGAGGGCTTTTCCAACCTTAACGACTCTGTGATTCTACAGGGAACTTGTAAAATAAAGACAAAAAAACAGAGAGAGGGGGAAGGGCAAATCCTGACACACTGGCAGCTGCCCTTTGTCCCTCTCTCAAGAAAGAGAATTCCGGGCCCTGGTTCCCAAGCTGCTGCCGGGTGCTGTGGGCAGAGGGAGCCGCGCGTGGGCTGGGGGGGATGGGGGAGGCAGTGGAGAACGGGAATCCAGCAAATTGACTTTTCCTATAATTTGATTAAATAGCGGGAGCCGGGACAGGGAATGGAGTGCAGCACGTCTGAGAGCCCCGCGCCATCTGGCAGGGGCTGGCTCGGGGCCAGGCGCCCGGCAGCTGCACCAACAGCCAGCCAGGAACCCACCGAGAAAACAAGGGGGGGAAATCGCAGGGATGGAGGGGCCAGGGGTGCAGAGCAGGGCTGGGGGGGAATTCACCTTGCTGTGTATCCGCCCTGCTCCACCACCCCTGCAACATCTCCTGCTGGATCCCGGGTGCCAAGTTTCACCACTATCCTGGCCCTGACCGCTGCTAATTTCTCCTTTTGCTGCCCAGCACAGGGAGGCTGTGAAAAGCCAACTCCCTCCTTCCCTGCTCGGAGCCGTGTGGGGCCGAGCCGGGCGCTGCAGGCAGCTGGAAACCAGGGCCAGGCCCCGCTCCCCAGCCCGGCCCCAGCCCTCAGCCGGCGGCCTCGGGGACCTCCAGGTGAGGTCATTTCCTCCGGTTAAAATCTGCCAGCGCGGCGAGAGCCGCTCGAAAAGCCCCGGCGCTGGGATTCGCAGCGCTTTGTGGTCTTGGGTTGTTCTCCCCTCCCTGTTTTTCTTGCTTAAATGCAGGAGCTGGGGTGGGACTTCGGGCAGACTGAGGCTAAACAGAGCGGTGACCAGACTGGGAACGCGCAGCCTGAAACAGCTCCCAGGCACTGAACTCGCTGTGGCAACAAAACCCTGCAGGAACCGACTTGCACAAAACCCCTGCCTGGGCTCCTCTGGCACCGAGGCCGATGTGGGGCCACGTCCAGCCCTGGATCCCGTGCCCAGACACAGCAGCCCGTGGCCAGGAGCTCCAGAGCTGCAGGAGAGCTCCAAGGGGCTCCATGCCCTGAGGGCAGCCCCAACCCAGCACCTACTGCACAGAATTGTGGAATGGTTTGGGTTCAGAGGGACCTCAAAGTCCATCCAATGCCACCCCTGCCACGGTAGGGACACCTCCCACTGTCCCCGGCTGCTCCAAGCCCCAATGTCCAGCCTGGCCTTGGGCACTGCCAGGGATCCAGGGGCAGCCACAGCTGCTCTGGGCACCCTGTGCCAGGGCCTGCCCACCCTCCCAGGGAACAATTCCTTCCCAATATCCCAATATCCCATCTAGCCCTGCCCTCTGGCTCCTTGGGCCCCTTTAGGCCCTGCAAGGGGCTCTGAGCTCTCCCTGGAGCCTTCTCCTCTCCAGGTGAGCACCCCCAGCTCTCCCAGCCTGGCTCCAGGGCAGAGGGGCTCCAGCCCTTGGAGCAGCTCCGTGGCCTCCTCGGGACAAAAGCCCTGAGCCCAAAGGTCCTGGGTTCCCAGCGCAGGCACCTCTGTGCCCATCCCTGGCATTGCTCCTCACAGCCCCTGAACTCCCTCATGCTGCTGGTGCCTCTCGGTGCCTTTGGCATCACTCCCTGCGCACCCAGCCACCCTCAGCTCCTGCAGCCGCTGACCTCGGCGAGTTTTCAAAGCAGCTCGGGAATTACAGATTAAAGCACTTCATTTTAATAAGATGCTGATTAACCTATTTATTTTGCACGGGGTCCAGCGATAACACGGGGCGGGCTCCTACACGGGCGAGTCAGACAAGAAAGAGCCTTTGATCCGCTGCCTTTGAGGCCACTCCTTCTGCTTCACACTTCTCCTGCCGCCTCGGCAGGGATCTGTCTCCCCAGGTGTGGAAGTTCAAAAACAAACCAGGAAGCCAGAGCTCCCAGCACAGGGAGGGTGAGGGAAAGAGGCAGAACCAGCCCGTGCTCTGAAAATTGAAGCTTTGGCATCAAGGGCCAGCCGAAGCAACAGCCAGGGCAGAGAGTGAGATTTAGGTTGGATGCTGGGGAAAAAATCCTCCCTAGGAGGGTGGGGAGGCCCTGGCACAGAGTGCCCAGAGCAGCTGTGGCTGCCCCTGGATCCCTGGCAGTGCCCAAGGCCAGGCTGGACATTGGGGCTGGGAGCAGCCTGGGACAGTGGAAGGTGTTCCTGCCATGGCAGGGGTGGCACTGGATGGGCTTTGAGGTCCCTTCCAGCCCAAACCATTCCATGATCCTATGAAAAGCTGTGCAGGTGTCACTCAGACACGGGGAAGGGGCTGAGCTGTGGCAAATGCCAAGCAGCTCCTCCTGTGGGAATCAGGGCCCTCCAGAGCTCTGCCAGCAGGACGGGCCAAGCCCCAGCACTTTGAAATCCGAGGCCAATAAAGGCCATTTGTCGGGGCGATGTTTTCCCCACATGTCGACTGGGGTTTAACACTCCAAATTTCACACAGAAACTCCAGGCAGTGACATGGATTGTGACTTGAGAAGGTTTTCCCTGTAAAATCACAGACTCTGGGAGCAACTGGAGCTGCTTTCTGCCTCACGTGGATCCGCACGGACCCTCCAACACCCCCAGGTTGGCGAGCCCGACCTGGCAAGCCCTCGGTGCCCTCCTCTCCCTCTGTCCTCCAAACCCAGCACCTCGGGGGCCAATTCCAAAGGCAGAGCCTGTGCTGGAGGTTCCAGCTCTGCTCCAGTACTCAGGGAACGCCACCGCACGGGATTTCCCCCATGGATGGGGATGTTCCCCGGGGATGGGGGAGCATCACAGCAGCTTTAGCAGGGAGTGAGGGCACGTGGCCAGCACAGCCCCAGTCTGGGGACAGCGCCCAGGGACAGAGCCCAATGGGACAGAGCTGTCCCCCTCCAAGCACGCAAACATTCCAGCCAGGAATGCGGCCCCGGCCGCCAGACAGCTCCCGTGTTCCTGCAGGAACCCTCCAGCCCGCCCCAGCTAGCTTTCCTGCAGATCCCATTACTTGCAGCCACAAAGACATTGTTCAGTTCATTCCCCGAACAGCCGTGGGAGCGGGGATGGAGTATTCCTACAGGGAGGGTGTATTCCTGCAGGGGTGGTGTATTCCTGCAGGGAGGGTGTATTCCTGCAGGGATGGTGTATTCCTGCGGGAATGGTGTATTCCTGCGGGGTGTATTCCTGCAGGGAGGGTGTGTTCCTGCAGGCTGCTCAGCTTTCCTGCAGAGCAGGGCACACCTGGAGCGGGCTCAGCTGCCTGCCCCCCGCGCGACTGCGCTGCTCCCCCGCTGCGGTGACACCCGAGCCCCGGTGTCGCCTTTCACTCGCGACATGACGTCAGACCCGGCCCAGGCTGGGGGCAGGAGGCCCCGGCTCCTTCCCCACCGAGCTCTCCCAGAGCTTCCCCATTCTCCGGCACAGGAATCCCCTCCCCATCCCGCTGAACGCCAGCCCGCCGTGTTTGGGGTTGCAGCTCTGTGGGGTGGGGAGCAGGGATGGTTCCTAGGGGATGGGGAAATGGGGAACGCGCTGCTGCCACTCACCGAGGAGGGGAGTCCAGGAGGCACCTTCCGAACTTTTTTGGGCTGTCCATCTGTGGTAGAGAAGAGAGGAGTTTTCAGGGAGGTCAGAGGGAGGGGAAACGAGCTGCAGCGAAAGTCTGCGGGGCTGGAAACTGCAGGTACACGCAGGGCTGAGATCTCAAACGTCCCGTGGCCAAGGAAGCATCAACACTGAAAGTGTCCAAGGATGAGCCCCTCCAAATCCCTCTGCACCCTTTGGGGGCAGGTTTCACACCCACACGGAGAACCCAGGACAGCAAGGGCTTGTTGGGAGAGACTGAGCCCATAAATGTAATAACACTTAATGTTATAACCCTTCATTGGGGTTTTTTTGGAAACACTTCAACTTGAAGTGCATTTGCAAAAAGAGGATGCAGAAAGGGAACACACGCAGGGCTGGGCTGTATTTTCATTTGCTCCCTACACAGGGATATACTTGGGAAAGCTTCACTGCTGCAGGAGGCAGTGATGTGCTTCCCAGGGACAGAGCCCAGCCCATCCCTCCCGTTCCAGCTCTGGAGGGGGACACAGTGTCCTGGGGGAAGGGGACAATTCAGGTGGGTAGTGGGGAAACATCCAGGAGTGGCTCAAGGGGAAGCACTGACTAAATTTAAAAAAAAATTCTACTTTCCGTAATTATTATTTTTACAACTATTTTAATTATTTTCATAATGATTTTTAAATTATTTTTCATCATTATTTTTTATTATTTTTCATGATGAAGGAAAGCCCTGGCTGCGGGGTGCAGGGTGCTAACACACAGCCAAGCCAGGGACTCAGCTGGGATGTACCTCCAGAGCAGGAATTCATCCCACAGAATGCCAAAGAATAATTTTCCAGGCTGAAGTGGCAGCACCACAGTAACTGCCTTTTTCCGAAAAGTACTGAAAAATGCACCCATCACTGGGTCACTTCTGGTTTCACTTGTTGGGGAAAGCTCAAAATAGCAGCAAGAAAGTGGCTCTGGAGGCTGCAGGGGGAACTGTGACGAGAAACACAAGTTCTGGGGAACTGGAGCTTGTGTTCCCTCCGAAGCTAAACTCACACCTGACCCCAGCCCGTGGTAGAAGTTATTCCCAGGTCGATCCAGCCATGGGCAAGTCCTGCTTGGGAACCCCGGAGCGGGCAGAGAGAGCTCCTGGAGCAAACACTCCCTGAGCCCCAGGGCACAGCGCCCTGCTCCTGCCAGCCCTGCCCCTGCACCTCCAGGAGGGCCACCAGCCACGGAAACAGCCCCCAAGGCAGCCCGAGGTTCTCCAGGAAGGATGAGCGATGTGCAGGGTGGCTGGAGGGGTTTCTAGAAGAACCTCAAGCTCTGCTGCTTTCAGCTAATCTGACATTTTCCAGAAAGAGGGAAATTGCACCTGAGTCTGAGCACCCCTTTTCTGAAGTTAGACATCTCTCTATATAAATAACAGATATTTATATGCATTCCCTCCCTAAAAATGAGCAAATGCCAAATTCATGCTAGGTACACCCATGGCAACATCAGTCCCTCATTCCCAACATCAATGTCCTCATTCCCAGCACCAGTTCCTCATCCCCAAAGGCAGATCTGAGCAGGGCACCTGCCCAGGTGCCAACCCTGTGGTGTGGTGGCACCGGGGGGGCACGCAGCCACTCACCTATGCTGCTCTCAGCACCTCTCCGGCGAGGATTGTTGGGATAAGAAAAATACTGAGACCCCCCTTTGCCCCCGGTGGGGGAAAGCGTGCTCGGGCTGGCGATTCCCATCTCGCTGGGCAGGAAACCGGGCTGCAAACAAGGAGAGAGAAAAGCCCTTCCATGGAATTATGCTGGAAAACGACTCGCTGGGAGAGAACAGAGCTGCTTTGAGCCACCTTCACACCAATTCAGCTGAGGGGAAAAATAAACACGAGCCAAGGGGCCAGGAGGGAAAGCAAATCCGTAAATATGGGGGTGGAGGTGGGGGAATAGGTGTGGGGGAACAAAAGGGGCTTTCAGCTTGTGCTTTCCTGCTGCACCCCAGCGAGGAACCTCTGCAAACCAGGGATGAAAACCAGCAGGTGCCATGGGGGGAGACATCGTGGTCCTGCGGTCACCTTGGAGGTGCCGTGGTGGGACCATCGTGGTCCCATGGTCACCTCCATGTCCAGGAGGGCAGGATGAGCCCCGTGTCACCAGTCCAAGTCGTGGCCAGTGCCCTGGAACGGCGTTGCCGCTGCTCAGGGTGGTTTTCTCCTGAGTTTTATCAGGGAAAAGCCAAATCCCTCTTTCTAAAGCCAGGAAACTCCTCCCTCGTGTTTATCCCGGCTGACCTTGGGCACGCTGGGAAGCAGCGGAGCCGGAGCCCAGGGTGCTCCCTCCTGGGACAGAGCCTCTCCTCCAGCACTGCCCCTCTCAGCTCGGAGGAAGTTCAGTGTATTTACATGGAATTGCACAGCACTGGCAAAGGGCCCCGAAGGCCCAAAAGCTCAGCTTTGACCCATCTTCCGAGGGCAACACACGGAAATAAAGGAGGATTTCAGGCTTTTGAGAAACTGGAAAGAAAAACCTTTGCTTTCAAACTCTGTCTCCTCCAGAAAGGGGTCAGGGAGGGAAAGAGGAGCTCGTGTGTTCACAGCTGGTGACATTCCTGCAATCTGTTCCACTGCTCAGGTTTCCTTCGCTCCGGACCCGCTCCATGCGCAGCCAAGGAAAGCACCCGGAGGGATCCCGGGAGCTGCTGCCCTGCTCCTCCTGCAGGCAGGAGAGGCACTGGGATTTTGAGCCAATTTCCCAGAGAAAGGGGTTTTCTTCCCGTTTCCTCTCCCAGGGGATGCCCCAGGAGATGGTTCAGGGTTAAACAAGGGGGAAGCTGCAGCTCTGCCCCAGAGCAGGGTGTTTTTGGGGAGGAACCCGATTCCCATCCTGGGCATCTCCACCAGATGATTTTTCATCTTTTCAAAAACAAACAAAAAAAAGGTCAACCCCCCCTCACTCCCCCAAACCGGAGCCAGAAGCAACAACTGCTCTGGGGGCCACAGTGGCTCCGCTGGCCTCCGCCCACCCCCACAAGGGGGTTTTGTCTCCTCTCCACATCAAGTGGGATTTGCCACCCGATCCCGAGCCTTGTGCCCGCCTCTCCTGGGGCCTCTCCGGGCCATTTGCCCCCCCATTTCTGTTACCTTATATTCCCCCTCCTCCATGAAAGCCCAGCAAAACCATCACATCCAAAAGCAACACTTGGCACCAGGCCCGGTTCTCTTTGAGCAGCTTCAGTGGTAAATGAAATCCACTCTGGCACAGCCAGCACAGCTGCTCCAGCAAAGGAAACATCCTCACTTCAGAGAGGAGGAAATTATGACAAATTTGTGTAAAATTAAAACATGTAATATGTGTGTGTGTGTACATGGACAAAATAAAAGCTGTCCGGCCAAAAGCTCCTCCCTCGGCTCCAGTGCTGGGACTGTTTCCCCAGGGCCACGCCGGGCACTGAGAGGGCACTTGGAGCCACACATCAAAGGGAGGTGCTCGCTCCTTCCCAAAAAACTATTTCTGGATGCTGCTGGCAGCAGGGAAGGTTATCTCAGGGCTGCTCCACTGCGCTCTGGGCTCGGATTGACGCCTGTGGTATTCCCCACAGGAAGCAAAGTTGTTCCCCCCAGCACAGCCCCAGGGTTCATGTGGGGTGACCCAACGGGGCTGGGCAGTGTCTGCAAGAGGTGGCTCTGGTGCTGGGTCCCCTCCCAGATCGTGGAGATCATGGAATCCCAAAAAGGGTTGGGTTGGGTTGGGAGGGACCTTAAACCTCATCCAGTGCCACCCCTGCCATGGCAGGGACACCTTCCACTGTCCCAGGCTGCTCCAAGCCCCAATGTCCAGCCTGGCCTTGGGCACTGCCAGGGATCCAGGGGCAGCCACAGCTGCTCTGGGCACCCTGTGCCAGGGCCTGCCCACCCTCCCAGGGAACAATTCCTTCCCAATATCCCATCCAGCCCTGCCCTCTGGCAGTGGAAGCCATTCCCTGTGTCCTCTCCCTCCATCCCTTGTCCCCAGTCCCTCTCCAGCTCTCCTGGAGCCCCTTTAGGCCCTGCAAGGGGCTCTGAGCTCTCCCTGGAGCCTTCTCTTCTCCAGGGGAGCACCCCCAGCTCTCCCAGCCTGGCTCCAGAGCAGAGGGGCTCCAGCCCTGGGAGCATCTCCGTGGCCTCCTCTGGACTGGCTCCAGCAGCTGCTGATGCTGGGCCCTAGAGCTGCACGGAGAGCTCCTGCTGCAGGTCCTGCATCAACAGCCCCACCACGAAACCAAAGCTGCAGCCCAGCGTCCCTCACAGGAACCACTGCACAGAGCCTCCCTGCCCAGAACTGGGACATGGGACACTGCCCAGGGAACTGGGAGATGCTGCTGGAGAGGGAGAGGGAAAGCCCAGGGCAGGCAGGGGAGGGTGAAGGAGACTCCTGGAGCGCTCCCCTGCCCACGGCCAGCCTGGCACAGGGAAGGTGTTGCTTGGATCCGGCCCCCTAGAACTCCCCAGCGTGGCTGGGTCACGGCTGATCAAACACAACCAGGAGTAACAATAACAAAACCAGGGAGCCTGGAGAAGTTTGGGAAAGAAGCGAGAGGCTACAACCAACATCTTCTAACCTCTGACAACTCTTCGGAGCCAGCAACACACACCAGCATGAACCCCCAGCCCTCCACAGAAGTTTTGGAGCAGACCAGAGGCTTCCCATGACCCCGTGCATGGAGATGAGATGTGAATCCAGCCTGGTTTTTAGTACCAGGCTCTCACTCTTGGGAGCCAGTAAATGAAGCAGAAAATCTCACTGCCTTTTATCATTACCTGGTTTAGTCCTGGCATCCCCGTGTCTCTTCCAAACGTGGAGTATGAGGCTCTTTCACTGCTCTTCCCTGCAGAAGGAGAAGAGAAAAAACAAGGTTTGGGGTAAGAGGGAAGTGGATGGGGTTTTTTTTGCCCCCAGGCACCTGGATACTGCCAAAGGACAAATCCTGTTCCCGTGAGGCAGCAGCTCTGCCCTCCATGAAGGGACAGCTCTGAAAGGCTCCTGCTGAAACTGGAGCTGCTGTAAGTTCACGGAGAGCAGGTCCATAAACACTGCAAGGCCGGAGCTGCAGCGGCGCAGGGAAGTGCTTGTGGCCATGGAAACCGGCAGGGGCTGCCCGAGCCAAAACCTCCCTGCAGACACCGGAGACCCGGCCAGCTGCACTTGGCAGAGGCAGGGCCGGAGCAGACCAAAGGCCAGGATGAGTGACCAGTCTCCTGGACTGCTCTCCAGACAACAGGAAATGCAACCCCACCGCACGAGAGCTGAGCCCGGCTCCCCACAGGGCACTGGGCACCTTCTGCCCCTCTCCTGGGGGAGATTCAGCTCCCCAAAACCTGCGGGTTCCTCTCAGCTGGGGCATCGCTGCCAGCTGGGATCTCTGTGGGAACAGCCCTGTGCCAGCGGTGCCCACGTGCCCCAGGGAACTTCAGAGAATTCCAGAATGATTTGGGTTGGAAAGGACCTCAAAGTCCATCCAGCTCCACCCCTGCCATGGCAGGGACCCCTTCCACTGTCCCAGGTTGCTCCAAGCCCCATCCACCCTGGCCTTGGACACTGCCTGGGATCCAGGGGCAGCCACAGCTGCTCTGAGCACCCTGTGCCAGGGCCTGCCCACCCTCCCAGGGAACAATTCCTTCCCAATATCCCATCCAGTCCTGCCCTCTGGCAGTGGAAACCATTCCCCCTTGTCCTGGCACTCTGCATACACGAGGGCTTCTCTCACACCCACCTCACCCTGCCTATATGCAGCTGAAAATAAAGTTTTGAAGGGCTAAAAAAAAGGATCCCAGACCCCTGGTGGGATGTTCCCTCTCGAAAACATCCTGGCTCATGGTCACTGCCCTGGGCACAGCATGGTCCCAGCCAGCAGCCCCCAGGAGTGCCAGGACAGCAAAGGCCACAAGGCTGTGAGGAAGGGAATGGTTCTGTGCTGTGCCCAGAGCAGCTGGAGGCACAACAGTGTCCTTTGGGATTCTCTCCATCCCCCTAAAGCAAAACCAGACACTCTTCTAGTGTGGAACAGGCACTCCACCAGCCCCCACCCCCAAACCCTTCCCGAAAAGGGGATCACAGATCACATCCTGCTTCTGGTCTGGCTTAGTGAGCAAAATTGGGAGGGGCGGGATTTTGCCAATCTGCTTAGCCTAAAGCCAGCCCTGAGGCCACTAAGATGCAGGGTAATGCACTGGGACAACGCTGGGGCTGGCAGGAGCCACCCCACACCACTGAGAGGTTTTGGGGAGCAGATGAAGAGGGGAGGGGAAACAAAATGTCTCAAAGCAACCCCCCCTGAAGCACAGGGCCAAGGGATCAGAGAATCCCAGAGTGGTTTGGGTTGGAAGGGACCTCAAAGCTTATCCAGTGCCACCCCTGCCATAGGCAGGGACACCTTCCACTGTCCCAGGCTGCTGCAAGCCCCAATGTCCAGCCTGGCCTTGGGCACTGCCAGGGATCCAGGGGCAGCCACAGCTGCTCTGGGCACCCTGTGCCAGATGGGAAGAGAGAGGAGGCGGCTCATTTTGCAACCTTACCACGGAGGCCTTGAACTCAAGCCAAAAATTCTAGCGTGGATTCCCCCACTGCAACCCCCAAGGCCCAGACCCCCATTCCTGATGCGAAGGTCCTGGCACGGCGCTGCCTCCCCCTCCCCACCTCCAGCGACAGCCGGAGGCTCCGGGCGCTGCTGCCATTTCCCTTCAGAGGCTTAAACGTTAAGTAAACAAAGGTCAGAATGTCAGGGGATGGATCTCCTAAATGACCTAATTTCTAAAAGAGCTTAAGAGCTCGATCCGCCGCAGCACCGGCCACGGGCACAAAGCACCCAGCAGACAGTGGCATCAGGCAGGTCCTGATTACTCCTAAAGCAGAGGAAAGGCAGGGTAATGCCACGGGGGTCTGGCTGGACAGCAGCAGCCAGGTCTCCTGTCTGATAACACACTGCTGCTTCCACATGTGACCGGCGTGGGGAATCAGGGAATCACAGGATGGTTTGGGATGGAAGGGACCCTAAAGCTCATCCAGTGCCACCCCTGCCATGGGCAGGGACACCTTCCACTGTCCCAGGCTGCTCAAAGCCCTGTCCAGCAGCCTCTGCCATTACCTGAGAACCTGGGCTGAACCAGGGTGCTCCTGGATGTGTGTGGGAGGGTGAAGGGATACTGGGCAATCCCCAACCATGTGATGTTTAACAGGGCAAGTGCTGGATCCTGCCCTGGGATGGGGCAGCCCTGGATGCAGGGACAGACTGGGGAATGAGAGGCTGGAGAGCAGCGCCGTGGGCAGGGACCTGGGGGTCCTGGTCGGTGGCAAGTTGGATCTGAGTCCCCGGTGTGTCCTGGCAGCCCAAAGGGCCCCCGTGTCCTGGGGGGCACCAGGCCAGGGAGGGATTGTCCCGCTCTGCTCTGCACTGGGACAGCCTCACCTCCAGTGCTGGGGGCACTTCGGGCACCACCAGATCAGAAGGATCCAAAGCTGTTGAGAGTGTCCAAAGGAGGGACACGGAGCTGGGGAAGGGCTGAGGAGCGGCTGAGGGCACTTGGCTCGTTCAGCCGGAGCAGAGGAGGCTGAGGGGAGGCTCCTCGGGGGCTGCAGCTCCTCCCGAGGGGAGGCGGAGGGGCAGGGGCTGAGCTCTGCTCTGGGACAGGAGCCCAGGAACGGCTGGAGCTGTCTCAGGGCTTGGGATGGAGCTCAGGGAAAGGTTCTTCCCCCCGAGGGTGCTGGCACTGCCCAGGCTCCCCAGGGAATGGGCCCGGCCCCGAGGCTGCCAGAGCTCCAGGAGCATTTGGACACCGCTCCCAGGGGTGCCCAGGGTGGGGTTGTTGGGGTCTCCTGGTTAATGCCAGGAGTTGCACTGGATTATCCTTGTGGGTCCCTTTCCCACTCAGGACATTCCAGGACTCTCTGAACCCAGTGCCAGCTCTGCTCCAAACCCACAGCCTTCCCTGGATGTCTCTCATTCCTCACTCAGCATCTGCTGCACCCGTGGGTCTGCAGGTGCCCCATGGGATCGGGGACTTTGGGAAAGGGAGGGCAGCCCTGGCCAGCCCCAGCTCCTGCACCCTCCATCATCACACAACAAGGGAAAAAAAGCAGTAAAAACCTCAGCAGAAGAAATTCTACATGTAATTTTCTATGAAAACGAGGCAGAAGAAAGAATGGTTAACTTTTCTGGATTGGAAGGTACCTAAGCTTGCTGAGAGTCAAAAGGTGCACAAGGAAAGGCTGGAGCTGCCAGCAGAAGGGGCTATTCCTGTGGGCAGGGAGATGGCACAGGTGGCAAAACTGGACCCACCCTGTCACCCCTTGGCAGCCATGGCCCAGGGCACCAACCAGGACAGGTGGCAAAGTCCTAGGAAGGAGGCAAGGACCAGAATGGAGACAAGTCCCAGCAAACTGGAAAAAAACCCCTGGGATCTCCCCAAACTCCATCTTGCTCCCAGGAAAATGACTGAAATCCTGCAGATGAGCGTGAAGGGATCTTATGGGAGGAGGAGGAAGAGAAGATAGTGGGAATAAATCCCTTGGAGAGGAAGGAGTTTCCTTTGGGAAGGAGGTGAAGCACAGGCACCTTGAGTCAGTGCCCCCAGACACTGGCTGAGAGCATTCAGCACTTCCAGCTCTTTCTGGCATCCCCCTCCTGCCTTTCCCCCTGCCAGCTCCTTTTCCTGCCCCTCACCTGCCCGTGCTGCCTCCAGCCCTGCCTGAGGAGCCCTCTCCCAGCCTCTCTCCTCTCCCAGCATGTTCCCTCTTGCAGGATCTGGCTGAGTGGGCTCTGGGGAGCCTCCCCCAGGCCCTGACCTCACCCAGGGCTTTTCCAGGGAAACCCCCACACCGTGTGTGCGACTCCTCCCAAAGGCACAGCTGTCCTGAGCTTGGGGACAAGTGGAAAAACACAAACTGCTCTTCCCAGGAGTTCCCACCAGCCCTGGCAGTGTCAGGGATTGGTTTGGCACCCTGGATCACGGCAGCATCTCACCTCCACCGCAGCAAACTGCTTTCAAATAAACTCATGGCTTTGCCATTTCTCTCACAGACCACAGAATCATGGCATAGCCCGAGCTGGAAGGGATCCACAGGGATCATCGAAGTCCAACTCCTGGCCCTGCACTTGACAGCCCGAGAAAAAGTATTCAAATGCTGCCTGCAAGTTTTTCCAGCACCCACTGGCAAAACCAGTGCCCCCACATCACCGCAGCCCCAGCACAGCCACCACCCACCGTGCACCTCCCCCGGCCCCACACTGCTAATTCCATTAGAATTCCATTAGAATTCCGGCCTGGGGGAAAAGGGGAGGCAAAACACAGCCAGGGATTAAAAACGGGGAGGAAAAAAAAGAAGTTAAAAAACCAGGAGCAGCAACAAGCCCCTGATTAAACCCATTGTCCAGGAAGACCCCAATCTACAGGCGCTGACAATACCCACCCGATTAGGAACACTGCTCTGAAAGGCAGCTAATTACTGAAATAATTACTAGAAAGAAATCTGTTATGGCTTATCAGTTTCCTCGCTGTTTAACCACCCCCCTCCCCGCCTGTCCCTGCTGAAGATGAATGGTAAATTGTGAAACTGGTGACTTGAAACAGACAGAAAAGCCCTCCTCACCCTCCTGACCCTCTGGGACCAGCCGGTTTGTCACCGTGCTGTGTCCTGGCACCACCCCAGACAGCCAGGGATGCCCCCGTCACCTCTCCCCACCTCAGCCTGGGAAGCTCAGAACTCCCCAGGACATTCCTCGTCCTCCAGGAGCAGCACCAAAGGCTCAAAGCTGGAAAACTCGGAGAAGGGAGCGATGGAGGGCTCAGACATTGGCTCTGCACCTGCTCACCTGGTTCAAAGACCTCCCCTGGCAGCCTGGGATGCTTCTCATTCAGAGCATTGATGGTTTTTCCATCAAGGGATTTACAAACATGGAATCCTGGAATATCCTGAGCTGGAAGGGACCCACAGGGATCATCAGTCCAGCCAGGCCCTGCCCAGACACCCCAACAACCCCACCCTGGGCACCCCTGGGAGCGGTGTCCAAACGCTCCTGGAGCTCTGGCAGCCTCGGGGCCGGGCCCATTCCCTGGGGAGCCTGGGCAGTGCCAGCACCCTCGGGGGGAAGGACCTTTCCCTGAGCTCCATCCCAAGGCCTGACACACCTCCAGCCGTTCCTGGGCTCCTGTCCCTGTCCCAGAGCAGAGCTCAGAACCAGCCCCTCCGCCTCCCCTCGGGAGGAGCTGCAGCCCCCGAGGAGCCTCCCCTCAGCCTCCTCTGCTCCGGCTGAACGAGCCAAGTGCCCTCAGCCGCTCCTCAGCCCCTCCCCAGCTCCATGTCCCCCCTTTGGACACTTTCTAATTATTTTCTTATTCTTTTGACAAATTTAGGTTATTCTGTGCAACACAGCCCAGAGTTCCCTGCCCAGCCAGTCCTGCAGAGAGCTCTGCTCTTCCCCATCACCTTGCAGAGCTGAAGCTGTGGCAGAGGGAAGTGACTGAAGATTCCCTCACACTGTCCCCTCAATGAGGGCAGGAGGGGCACCACCCCAGCCCTGAGGGAGCCCTGGGTGGGGGGAGCACCCCCAGGTGCTGTGCCAGTGCTGCCCCTCTGGGCTCCATGCTGAAGGTGCCTCCCAAAGACAAGCTTTGTTCATCCAAGGGAACATCCATGAGCCCAAACTCAACCGCTGAACAGAGATCAGTGCTTTTCCCTTCAAAGTACTTTCGGATGAGGTGTGCACCCTGTGAGCCACAAGGTCACCACCCCCAGACTGGGCTGGACTGGGGTGAGGAGCAGTGACCGCCCCTCTGGCTGCTGTTCCTGCTCTGGGGCCACTGCAGGGAACAACCGGGATGAAATCAGAGCTTTGGACTCGCCCAGCTCCACCCCAGGGGCTGAGCAGCCCCTTCCTCACTGCCCCTGGGAGGCGACTCGGGCTGGGGTGACACCAAAGGGCCCAACCAGGACAGGAACAAGAGCCAGGGATGCAGCCTGGCGGGGATTTCAGGGACGTGCTGGCAGTGTCCTGCTCCCCCCGAACTCAGACCTGCTTTCCTTCTCTCCTGGGCCAGGCAAATCCCTCCAGCCCTGCCTTTCCCATGGGGTTTGCTGCTCATGGGGTTTGTGACAGCAGCTCCTGGCACAGGGACACGCCGGGATGGACACATCCCACTGCTCCCTCATCCGAAGGGCCTCTCCACCCTGCAGCTCCCCGGTCTCTCTCCTTGCTCCCTGCTCCTGCCAGATCAGTCTGAGTGCTGACAGGGCTCCTGCAGGAAGGGGAGCACCGGCTGCACCCAGGATCCCCCTCAGGATCTCCAGGGCCCCAAAATGCCACCAGCCTGCAGGAACAGGGGAAGTCTCTGCCCTGGAAGGGACGTGACCACTGCTTCAAAGCTCAGGCTGGCAGGAGCTCCTCAGCCCACCAAAGACTGGTCAGAGCAGAGCCTCCTTTTCCATGTGGAAAATTGAGGCAAAAAATCACTGTTTGCTCCATTTCTCCACCAAGTGCTGCTGGCCTGCAGTATCCCTTTGCTGTGGGAAGGTGCCCGCTGTCCCTAAAGCCCATCCTCAGAGAACGGGGGGCTGCAGCCTGTCCTGGGACATGCACGGACTCCAGGAACACAAAATCCAGAGGATGGGGGTCCCAGAAGGAGCCATTGCCACCCTGACTGCTCAGAGCCTCAGCGCTGACTTTGGGGGGCCCTTCCAGCTCAGCCTCCCCCTCTCCTGGCCCAACCCTCCACTGCCAACACAGGGCATCCACGCTGCTCCCAAAACGGTTCTTCCCACAGTTCCTGATCCTCCTTGAAGAAATAGAGGTCGAGAGGGAAAGAGATGAAAATTCTGATCTTGGAGAAAGGCTTAGATGTCTCACACACCTTTCATCCATCAGCTACCACAACTTGTTCATCCTCCTCTGCTCCCTCCATCTCCTCAAATTTTAAAATACCCTGGGTTCCACTCAAGCACTCCATTAACATGAACTTCCCTTGCTGAGGAGCGCCTCGATGGCAACCAGGGCCTGGCAGCCAAGGGGACACATTTCCAAAACTCTCCTTTACTTCCCATTTTTCCTCTGCTTTTACAGAAGCATTATTGTATTTTCCTGCCCTTTCCCTTTGCATTTTGCCACTCTCAAAGTTTTCAGAAGCAGCTCGGATAAGAGGAAGAGAAAATCCCACCCCTGGTCTTCCCCATGTCCTTCCTTCCCAGCTCATGAGCAAAGAGGTAGGTTTAGATTGGATATTGGGATTAAATCCTTGACTGAGAGGGTGGGCAGGCCCTGGCACAGGGGGCCCAGAGCAGCTGTGGTTGCCCCTGGATCCCTGGCAGTGTCCAAGGTCAGGTTGGACATGGGGGCTTGGAGCAGCCTGGGACAGTGGAAGGTGTCCCTGCGATGCCACTGGATGGGTTTTAAGGTCCCTTCCATTCAAAGCATTCCATGATTCTTCGATTCTACAAAGCAAACTGATTTATGTATTTTGGAACCTGCTCCCAGGATCGCTGCTTTCTACTTTAACCGCATTCACTTTAAGGAACAAAAGGGACCTGGAAATATGAGGAACCCTTTTCCCCCCTGGCTGTTCCCTGTTTCAGTGGTGGAGCTCCTGGTGCTGCCCTGACCCCCCTCAGGAGACGCAGCCCCTTGAGCCACGGGGCCACCGCTCACCCTCAGCTCCAGAGCCACTGGGAATGGCCCACGGAGGCTCCACGTGCCGGGGACCGGCCGGGCTTGCAGGGAGAGCCGCGGTGGCTGCCAGGAGCTGGAGCCCCGGCTTTGAGAGGGAGCCAAAGGCGTCTTTCCCGCACACATCAAAGGGACGCGTGCTCCTCCGTGCTCCTCCCCGGGCAGCTCCTTCTCAGCTGGAAACTCTCGAGGCTGCCTTGGCCCCAGGTGTGGGATGGGCTGGGCTGGGTCCCCCCACGCACATCCCCTCCAAACCCCCCTGGGCTGCAGCAAAGCTCCCCTGCCCCACTCAAACCTTCTCCGTGCTCCACTGACATCCTCAAGGAGAAGGAAGATCCTCCCCTGCAGAGGGACGGGGGGAGCTGCTCGGAAGGGCTCCTCCCCTGCACAGGATCTCCAAGGGACACCCAGACATTGTCCCCAACAGCACAAGGGGTGAAAGGGGGGAGCAGAGCTCACAGCGAGCCCCGAGCCCTGGGCCAGGCCAGGAGGGGCCAACGTGTGGCTGCTCCTGTCCCAGCACGACCCTGCTCTGCCCTTGCCCTTTGCCACCAGGTCTGCAGGGGGGATTTTGTGCTGGGGGGATTTTCTGTTTCAAACTCGATTCCCTCTCCTTACCCCTCCCTTCCGACCATGGCCCCGCTCCTTCTGCCTGTGCTGGAGCGCTTGAACCACCCCTGCGTGGGCAAAGGTGGGGAGGACTAACCCCAATTCCTGACCTAATGCCATTAGAGCTCTCTAAGCCCTCCAGGAGGGATATTTTCTGCTCTTAATCTCTCCTCCCACCCCCGGGCTGGCAGAGGTGACTGGGTGAATGGTCACACGCATCCGGTCACGCAGGATCACCGTCCCCAGGCAGTCTCTGTGAGCTCCTCACGCTGCCTGCCTGGGCTGGGGATGGAGGAGCCAGGCAAGGCTGCTGGAGCCTGGCAGGATATGGCAAGAGGCCCCTCCAAACCCCACTGCAGCAAAGGGAGCAGCCCCAGCGCTCTGGGGAGTGACACAGCCACCAGCCCCTCGCAAGTCACATCACCCGGCGGCTGTGGTTGGAAGTGACCACAGTGGGGTCATCTGGTGCCACCTCCCCACTCCAGCAGGGTCATCCCAAGTCCTTCATAAACCCTTAACAATGAGCATCTCTGCCACCCCTGATTCCCAGCTGCCAGGAGCACACTCAGCCCGTCCTGGCGGGCACTGATCCCTGCTACTGCCTTGGGGTGCCACCATAAAGCAGGGAAATAACCACACACACAAAACAGCTGGCACAGCTGGCACTGATGGCCCTTACTGGACACCACCCCCTGGACCACAGCTTGGAGATCCCCTGGAGCAGCTCCGGCACAGGGACCAGCGACGCTGTCCCAGCGCTGCCCCCAGCCAGTGCCACGTGTGCCCTGCCCCGGGCCCTGCCAGGCAGGTGTGGGCACTCACCCACGAGTCCGGCTCCCAGGAACGGGGACGAGGAGATGCTGTTGTGGGATGGCAGGTCCCGGTGCTCGCCGTAGTGGGCGCCTTCGCCATAGCTCTGCTGGGACAACAGGGGACAGTCACAGGGGGCGTGGGGACGCTGAGCCCAGTCCCGAAACACGAGGCTGCCAGGGCGCAGCCTCTCCCAGCAAGGGGCAAAGCCTCCTTGTAAAACAGGCATGGGAAGGATTTTATCCTCATGCTCAGGGAGAGCTGGGCAGTGCAGAAGCCGTGGTGTTGCCAGGGGACATGGCAGGAGGGTACATGGCGGGAGGGTACATGGCACCGTGTCCTGGCAGCTCTCGGGCAGTTTGGCACCGCCAGGCAAGAGCCAGGCAGCCCCTCCCTGAACCAGGGGGGTGAAGGGGTGAGGAAAAGGCTGGATAAACATAAATGTATATTTTCAGATATATTTATATAAATATATGAATTCTAAATATACAAATGAGAGGTGACACCACAGCCGCAGCTCTGCTGCTGACCGGAGGGGAGGTAAAGGTGCCACTTTAAAAACTAATCACACAAACCCATTAAAACAAAAATAACCCCATTTCCATGAAGTTTGTGGTGTTTCTCTCATACTCAGGCCCCACTCATGAGGTGTTGCAGCCTCAGCTCCTTCCCTGCAAAACCTTCCCAAGTTCTCCATCCCCACCAAGGGTGCCGGGGCCAGACCCGGTGCTGGATTGCAGGGATTCCCTCCTCAGGGTCCCAAAGTCCTGTGGGGTGGGTGCCCAGGAAGCTTTGCCACCAGATGAGATCCCTCCACCCACTCAGATCCCTCAACCCACCCACCCGTGTCTCCTCTGGGGACCTGTCCTACCCCCGAGCCCCCTCTCCCCACGCCAACAGGGGATGCAGGGAGGGAGATGCCTGAGCAGCCACAGGAGCCGATCCTAGTGCTGGTCTGGGAGAGGTTTTTGGAGGAGAAATCTCAAGGGGACCTCAAGGCAGCAAAGCCTGGGGAGATGGGGATGGAGGAAACCCTACAGACTTGCCAGAACCCATGTCCAAAATGGGGCAAGAAAAGCTGTTCCAGGGTTAGGCCCAACGTTCTGAAAGGCCTGGGAAAGCCCCCGTTTGTTTTGGTTGGAGCTTGGTGTTTGTGCTTTGTCCTTACCCTTCCTTGGTCAAACGTGGAGCTGTTTTGATCTCCCGTTCCCCAGGAACCTGATCCCGGCCTTTCATCCAAGCCTGCCGAAAAACAGGAAGAACAAAGGTTACTCTTTGCTTTATCAGCAAAGCCTCAAAGGTGTTCTCGTAAAATTAACTCTTCCTTCTACAAACAAAACAATATTTTCATTAATAAACCACTTCCACTTGGCGTGACCGAGCCTCCCCTCTGCCTCCTCACCTTCCCACTCCCGCTGGGAGTTATTCCACAAACTTCAAAGCAAATCCCACCACAGCCTGGAAATGGTTCAAAACATGGGACAGTGGGAAGAGGAGAAACAAGTATTTTAACTCCTTTATTCCAGAGAGCACCCACGAACCTCCTTCACCCACAGTGAAAGAGACTAAACTATAAACCAAAAATACATCGTATCCATCTGGATGCTCCAGCAGGACTTGAATTTTGCCTGTGGTCCTGCAAGATCAGGGACAAACTCTGTTCAGCATTGCACCTGAGCACAGTAAAAGAGTGCCCAGGGGCAAAATCCTCAAGGGGGAAGTGCTGGGTGTCCAACACTCCAGGGTCACCTGTCCAGGGGGGCTCTCGCAGCCCCCTGAGGTCCCCCTGAGGAAGTGGGGCCAGCAGAGCAGGCTCCCAGCCTTCTCAGCTTTAGCCCTCCCAAGAATATCCTCGGCCAAAAGGGATCCAACACAAACTGGCAGAGGAGCAGGCAGAAGGATTTGCAGTTTCTGCCCAGGCTGGGGTGGGAAATCGGCTCCTCTCATCCCCTGCCAAGGCCACGCAGGCGGCACCTCCTGGGCTGCACGAGACAAGAGCTGCCCGAGAATCACGGCACGGTTTGGGCTGGAAGGGACCTTACTCAGCTCATCCCACCCCTGCCATGGCAGGGACACCTTCCACTGTCCCAGGCTGCTCCAAGCCCCAATGTCCAGCCTGGCCTTGGGCACTGCCAGGGATCCAGGGGCAGCCACAGCTGCTCTGGGCACCCTGTGCCAGGGCCTGCCCACCCTCCCAGGGAACAATTCCTTCCCAATATCCCATCCAGCCCTGCCCTCTGGCAGTGGAAGCCATTCCCTGTGTCCTGTCCCTCCATCCCTTGTCCCCAGTCCCTCTCCAGCTCCCCTGGAGCCCTTTCAGTGGGATGGGAATGTGCACCACGACACAAAACCCTGGGATGTTGCATCAGCACAGCTCCCACAGTTCCAGCTGATACCACAACCACAGGGAAGGAGCCTTCCCTGGAAAACAGCCTCGACCTGACTGAGCTGCAGGGTCTCTGACTGTGCTGCTCCATCTCCTGCTCCAGTGGGTGACCAGGGCTGGTGAGCAGCAGTTGGTGCTCAAAGGGGGTAAATCCAGGGATTTGAGAGGGGCTGGGCAGGGTGGGGGCATCTATCAGCTCTGGAGGTGCTGCACAAACCCCGTGAGCTCTGCTGGGCTGGACAGGGAGAAATCCCAGACCTGCAGAAGGCTGAGTGAGGATGGCACCAGCCATGGACACTTCCCAACCCATGGAAACCCCCCCAGCCCCACACCAGGGGTCAGGGCCACAGCGGCCAAGGAGTGACACCAGAACCTCCCTGTGGCAGCACCCGGGCCCTGTGGCTCTCTGGGGACCTGTCCTGTGCTGGTTCTCCCAACGGGGATGGCACTTGCAGGTGCCCCAGGATGCCCTTTTGGGAGGAGGGAGCTGAGTGGCAGCAAGGACATGGGGGCAGGGGCCAGGGCTCACTCCCATTTCGCTTGGCAAAGCTGATTATTATGGCAAACATGCCTCGGATTTGTCTCCTCCGCTCCCCTCACTGTTCATTTAACCAGAAACTTCTTTCAAATTACATCCTTCTATTTCTGTGCCTTTGTGTTAATCATTTCCCCAGAGAATTGGTGTTTAATTGCTGTCTAATTTGCATAATTATGCATATTAATCTCCACACCTAATGAATATTCATAATTCTCATTTAGATTTTGTTTTCTAATCAAAAATTTCCAATGTGATTACTGTGCAGAGCAGGGATAAGCCTCTAATAATACCTTGGATACTAGGGAGAATTACTGCCAATTCTCCCACCTCCCACTTCCTAGAATAAACTTTTGCTTTGCTAATGTGTTTTTCCAAAGCAATCCATCTGCAGTCCCTGCGAACCCCGGCGAGGCAGGAGGCAGAAACGCTCCTTTGAGTCATTTTGCTGTCACGGGTGGTTTTAAAGCTCCCCAAGGGTCGGGGAGAAGACAGGAGCAGCATCAGCAGCCTTGGACATCCTTGGAAAAGTGGTCCCTTCGGGCTGGAAGGACAAGGACTGCTGCACCACAGTCCCCAGGAGGAGTCCCAGAGGCAGAGGAGAAGCCAAGGTGTGGGGGTCCCAACCCTCACACCCACCCTGCCCCACGTAGGATGGGTTTTGGGGGGCCTGGGGCACCCTGGGGCACCCTGACCTCTCACAGAGTCCTGCCACCAACCCCTGACAGCAGAGCAGCGTTCCCAGGCCAGGATATGCCCGGAGAGGATGCTCAGTGGGCTCTGCAGGGAGCTGGGGTGCCTGGAAGTCCAGGGAAAATTTCCTCAGGTTGTTGAACGTCCCTGCAGATATTCAAGTCCCTGCAGATATTCAAGAACCTGCAGATATTCTCCTGAGTTGTGCCAGAACAGTCTGGACACCATCCTGTGCCCTGTGCTCTGGGATGCCCCTGCTTGAGCAGTGAGGTGTGACCAGACGAGCCACTGTGGTCCTTCCAACATCACCCATTCTGGGATTCTGTGCCAAAATTCCTGAAATAAATGTAAATCCCTGCCCGGTCTCCCTGAGAAAGGAGGGAGAGGAGACAGCGAGTGGCACAGGTGGCAAAGGCTGAGGGTGAGGGTCACACATCCCCTGGACAAGGACAAACCCCTGGCATGAGCTGCTGCACCCTGTGGTGCCACCAGCATGGCAGAGACCTTGGAGAGGGGCCCAATCTCTGAGAGCTCCAACAGTGGCTGCTGAGGATGAGCCACTCATCTGGAGCACGTCCAGATCCCAGACCCCTCCTTGGCCCCTCTGCGACCCCAAACGGGGTCACAGCAAACCAACCCTTTCTTTTTAAGGAAGGAATTGTTCCCTGGGAGAGTGGGCAGGCCCTGGCACAGGGTGCCCAGGGCAGCTGTGCCTGCCCCTGGATCCCTGGCAGTGCCCGAGGCCAGGCTGGACATTGGGGCTTGGAGCAGCCTGGGACAGTGGAAGGTGTCCCTGCCCATGGCAGGGAGGGGACTGGATGAGCTTTAAGGTCCCTTCCAACCCAAACCAGTCTGGGATTCTATAACCCCTGGGGAAACCCAAAAGGTCTCCTGTACCTCCAGGTAGTTCCTATGGCTGCCAAGGTGAAGTGAAGTTCCATTCTCCCACCAAAGAGCACCCCAAGGCTCTGGAAGCACCTCTGAAGGTGCCCATGCCAGCTCTGCCCGATGTCTCCTGGAAAATAAAGTCTTGTACCTTCCCCAGGCTGCAGCCACTGTCCTGAAAGGTGCCAGCAAAAAATCTCCGTATTTTCCTGCAGGTGTTTTAGGAATTCAGTGATTTCTGGGACGAAGCCAGGAAAAAGCAGACTGCCCTCTTTCAACGTCTGGCATCTGTCCTGCATTCCCAGCCAGCCCACTCTGCCCTCCCTTCATATTCCTAAGGATCTACCGTTTGGCAGCAAATGCCCTCGGCCAACCCTGCAAAACCCCAGCGTTTGGCCCAGGGCAGGTGTGCCAGGAGAAGCTCCCATCAGCGGGGTTTGCTCCACTCACAGCACAAAGCCCTGGCCACGGTGTCACCCCACAGACGGTCACACGTGCTGGGAGCACGGAGCAGCCAGGCTGGACACGAGTGCGGGGAGAGGAAGGGGAAGGGGAAGGGGAGCAAGAGAGGGGAGCTGGGCTGGGAAGGACACGGCTCAGCAGCCCCGGGGCTCATCCAAGGGCACCCCAGCAGCTGTGGAGGTGATCCAGGTGCCCAGGGAAGGGTCACAGGCACCTTGGGGCAGCTTGGAATGTGTTTCCTGCCTCTGGGCATCGCCCCGGAGCTGCCCCAGGTGAGATGGAGATCCCAGGAGAATCTTCTGCACCCCAACTGCCCCATCCTTGTGCACAGCCCTGCTGCCCTATAACACCCAGAGTGCTGGCGAAAATATCCTAAATCCAAGTCACCAAAGAGAGATCGTGTCCAAAGGACCACAGAGCTGCTCCCAGGGCTGGAGCCCTTCTGCTCTGGAGCCAGGCTGGGAGAGCTGGGGGTGCTCACCTGGAGAGGAGAAGGCTCCAGGGAGAGCTCAGAGCCCCTTGCAGGGCCTAAAGGGGCTCCAGGAGAGCTGGAGAGGGACTGGGGACAAGGGATGGAGGGACAGGACACAGGGAATGGCTTCCACTGCCAGAGGGCAGGGCTGGATGGGATATTGGGAAGGAATTGTTCCCTGGGAGGGTGGGCAGGCCCTGGCACAGGGTGCCCAGAGCAGCTGTGGCTGCCCCTGGATCCCTGGCAGTGCCCAAGGCCAGGCTGGACATTGGGGCTTGGAGCAGCCTGGGACAGTGGAAGGTGTCCCTGCCATGGCAGGGGTGGCACTGGATGGGCTTTGAGGTCTGTCCCAACCCAAACCTTTCTGGGATTTTGTGATTCTGTGACTGAGAACTCCCATGGCACTGGGCTGAATTCTGTCTGCTCAAGGGAGCTCCATCCTGGCAGAGCCCGGCTCTGCCACCCTTCCAGTGCTCCCACCGGGAGCTGTGTGAGTTCTGGAGACACCCACGTGCCCACGCTGCTGGCAGGAGCCAACTTGATTTTAAAATAACCCCATTTCCCAACTACCCAAGTTAAGGCACACGTTCCAATTGAGAAAAGACAAAAATAGGAACTACCTCCTCTCGCCATTAATACAGTTATTAAACCGCGTACAGATTAATTGTGCATTTTAATAACCCTGAGCATGAATATTCATAACACATTTCTTGCTCATGTTCTAATTAAAACATACTAATAGAATAAGATGTAGCTGTCAGACAGTAATTTTTTTTTCCGTCACGGTTTTCCTGCCGCAGCCAAGAAGAGCTGATAGACAAGAGCTGTCCTAAGCTTCAGCAGGGATAAAAATAATTTTACCACATTTAGGCTCAGAAAAACCATCCTTGGTGCAGTAATGAGCCCCTGTAAGGGCTGTGGACAAGTGACAGAGCAATGAGAGCTGATCCCATCCAGTAGGAGTGGAACCACTTTGGACACACAACTCCAACAAAAAACATGGGCAGAGAGTGAAGGGAAAAGAAAAGGGAACTGCTTTACCTAAAGGAGGATAGATTTACTGCAGATACTGGGAAGGAATTGTTCCCTGTGAGGGTGGGGAGGCCCTGGCACAGGGTGCCCAGAGCAGCTGTGGCTGCCCCTGGATCCCTGGCAGTGCCCAAGGCCAGGCTGGATGGGACTTGGGGCACCCTGGGACAATGGAAGGTGTCCCTACCACAGCAGGGGTGGGATGGGATGGGCTTTAAGGTCCCTTCCTACCCAAACCACTCCAGGATTCTGTGTAAAGGCATTAAAAAGGGGCAGGGTTTTGTGATCCATCCCACACTCCACATCCCTCCTGCTCAGTTCCCGGCCTGTGCCTTCCAGCTCCCCTCCATGGGAGCTGAAAACGCCACAGCAAGAGTGGCTGCCCTGGTTTGCACAGCCAGAGCCCCCAAACCCAGCTGGGCACAGGTGCTGCTCCTGGAGCTCTGAACGCCCCTGTCCAAGCACAGCACTGGGAATGGTGTGGGGCAAACGTGGCTCTGGAGTCAGCTCTGACCCCCTGGACACAGCCAAGGGCCCCACAACACACGGCCTTTGTGTGCATGGGACAAGGTCGGGAGCTGGACTCGATGGTCCCTGTGTGTCCCTTCCAACCTGGGATATTCCAGGATCTGTGAAAGGTCTTTTACAACAAGCTCAGTCCCTGACAGCTGCTTAGCTCAAAGCAAAGCTCAAGGGGTGTGCAGCCATCTCTCCAGATCCAGGGGACATGCAGGGATGGAGAATGGGATATTTTGCTCCTGAGCCCTCTCAGACACCATTTATAAAGCAAATACAGAGGTTTTGCTCTTAAATCCTGTACCAAGGGGTACCCTGAGGAGAACGTGCACTGCAAGAAAGCTGCAGCCTCAAATCCTGGAATAGTTGGGTTGGAAGGGACCTTAAAGCCCATCCAGTGCCACCCCTGCCATGGGCAGGGACACCTCCCACTGTCCCAGGCTGCTCCAAGCCCCAATGTCCAGCCTGGCCTTGGACACTGCCAGGGATCCAGGGGCAGCCACAGCTGCTCTGGGCACCCTGTGCCAGGGCCTGCCCACCCTCACAGAGAGGAATTTCTGGAATTTCTTCTTATGACTCAAAATGTCCCAAAGGCACCTCATTTTCACTGTCAGGAGGAGGAGGCAGCAAGGGACCCTCACAGCAGCCCCGAGGGTGACACTGGGGGACACTGCTGGGGTTTCTGTGCTGCTGGAGCCGGGACTGAGCCAGGCTGAGCCTCTCCCTCCCCCCGGCCTCCACAATCTGCCCTCCCTAATCTGATTCCCAGCAAAACGACTGGGCCTGGCTTTATTTTTTTTTTTTAATTTTAAATTCTATTAAAAATATTTAGGCCAAATCCCTCCTGTGGCTGGAGGAGGTCTGGAAGCAGCTGTAGCTGCCAGGAAGGTGCATCTTCCATCCTCAAGAGAGACCACACAGTGCCCATGGGGGGGATTTGAGGGCCAGGAGGGAAATTCCAGCTCTGCAGCCACAGCAGTGCCTGAGGGCTGGAGCAGCACAAGGATGCGGTGGCAGCTGGAAGTGAAAACCCCATGGCCAGCAGCTTTTCAAGCTCATGGAATATTTAGATCCATGGAATGGTTTGGGTTGGAAGGAGCCTTAAAGACCGTCTAGTTCCAAACCCCCTGCCATGGCTATTTAACCCAGAGAAGCCCTGCTCCCCACCTGCCTCCCTCGGGGGTGGGATGGCACAAGCCACCACAGGCAGGGCCACCGGTGCCACCGTGATTTGATTGGAAGCAGAGGTGACAGAAGGCTGCTTGATAAACACTTCCAAATTAAGCGGCTTTGTGTGCTAATCGCTCTGGCGATCAGCCCCACAGCAAAATCTCTGCTAAAAGGGATTGGAAATCAATAAAATTAGTCGACCAGTAATTAGCTTTAGTACCAGGCAAAGCAGCAAAGTTGTTTTTCCTGACGAGAGTTGGCTCCACTCGGTGAGGAACGACCCAGCCGGGCACCCCCGGGAAAGGCCCTGAGGTGCTGGCACAGCCCCCGCGAGGGAAAAGGGGGTGCTGGAAGCAGCTTCCAGAATTCCTGTTTATTTACCAGCCCCATCCACCCCCAAATAGGAAAAAACAGCTGTGAGTGGAAGGCAGCCGGGAGCTGTTTACAGGACGTCGATTGTGGACAGGACCATACAATTCGTTCACTTCCTTTTCCCGGCGCATGACAAAACAATTACAATAAAAATAAGGGGGTGGGCGATAAAAAACCCACTCTGAACACCTGGAGGGCAGCACGAGGTCCCTGGCAATGCCACCCTGGAGGGCTCTGCTCATGGGGCAGGTCAGGGGAGGTTTTATCCCATTCAGTGTCTTGAAACTTGAGGTTGGACCAAAACTGGCTGGTTGGGACAGTGAGGCTCAGCTGTTCTGCTGCCCTGGAACTGTCCGAGGCCAGGACAGACGGGGCTGGGAGTGACCTGGGGCAGTGGAAGGTGTCCCTGCCCATGGCACGGAGCTGTAATGTGCTGCCACTTCTTGACCTGTCCAGGGGCATCAAGTGGGCCAGGTGGCATTTCCCTCTGGGACAGGGACAGGAGCCCAGGAACGGCTGGAGCTGTGCCAGGCCTTGGGATGGAGCTCAGGGAAAGGTTCTTCCCCCCGAGGGTGCTGGCACTGCCCAGGCTCCCCAGGGAATGGGCCCGGCCCCGAGGCTGCCAGAGCTCCAGGAGCGTTTGGACACCGCTCCCAGGGGTGCCCAGGGTGGGGCTGTTGGGGGGTCTGTGCAGGGTCAGGAGTTGGGAATGATGATCCCTGAGGGTCCTCCCCACTCAGGACATTCCAGGATTCCACGAACAGATGCTCTGGACCAGGACAGCCCAGTGACACCATCCCCCAAGGGGGACACACAGCAGCACCCACACTGAACTCACAGATCCCCGCACGATTTCTGGGGCAGATTCTGCCCCTTTATCTTTGCGATGATGAATGAACCCAGAGCCCAAAGCCAAGACACCCCCACACCCCCTGATCCAGGGAAGCACCTGCTGCTGCCGCCCCCTCCCCAAATGTGCACTCAGGGATAATTTTTGACTTCAAAAAGCTGATGCCACCACTTTGGTGATTGTTAATTCCTCTGCTCAGCATCTGCTTGGCATCTCCTGTGCTGCATTCCAGTTCAGCAGTTTCTGCACACACACAGATGGGTTTTAGGAAATGTTTGGGGCTGGGGAAAAATGGGAAGGAACCAGGGAAAGAGTGGGGAAAAATGATCCATTTCCCATCAGCTTTCCATGAGGGATAACTACGGGGGGAAATTAAACCTACACCAAAACCAAACAAAGCCAGAAAGAGGGAAAAGAGTCAAAGAAGTACTTTAGTAACTCCTGGTCTTTTGGAAGGTGCCCTGATATCACTGAAACTGCTCTCAGAGGGCAGGGCAGGCTCCAAGGCAGCTCCTGGGCTGGTTTTGGGGGTGCTGGTGTGGCACTCCAGAAGCAGAATCCTGGAATGTCCTGAGCTGGAAGGGACCCACAGGGATCACTGAGTGCAACTCCTGTCCCTGCACAGACACCCCAGCAATCGACCCTGTGCATAAACAACAATAATTGTATGCAATAATAAATGTACAAAGCAGTGCCCAGCACTGGGGTGAGGAAGTTTTGAAAAAAACAACAAAACCCAACCAGCAAATTCAGCCATCCCTCACAGCAGACATGAGCCATATTTGCAGATGCAGAGGGAGCTCCCCACTGCATTTTAGGAAGTGATTTTATGATAATCAAAATAAAAGCTTGCCTTTATTTTAAGTCATCATTAAGGAAATTAATGACTTGGGCCAGCCCAAGCCTCAACAAGGCCTTGCAAAATGACTGCACGGGGTGCCCATGGTGGCACTGGGGCACAGCCACCACCCCCTGTGTCCAGAGCACGGCCAAGGACCCGACCCAGGGTGCCAAGGTTCACATCAGTAGTGAATTGTTGGGCTGTGCTCCTCCTACAGGGATGGGTCAGACTGGACAGGATTTACTAAACTAAAAAACAATGGGGATGGATGGATGGATGGATTCATGGAAAAATTGATGGATGGATGGATGGATGGGAGCAGCCCTGGGGAGAAGGACTTGGGGGTGTTGGTGGGCGAGAGGCTCAGCCTGCCCTGGCCATGGGCACTGACCCCAGAAACCCCCCCTGTGCTGGGCTGAGCCCCCAGCCTGGGCAGCAGGGGAGGGGGGATTCTGCTCCTCTGCCCCGCTCAGGTGAGACCCCACCTGCAGAGCTGCCCCAGCCCCGGGGAACAACATCAGCAGGACGTGGAGCTGCTGGAGGAGTCCAGAGGAGGCCACGGAGATGCTCCCAGAGCTGGAGCCCCTCTGCTCTGGAGCCAGGCTGGGAGAGCTGGGGGTGCTCACCTGGAGAGGAGAAGGCTCCAGGGAGAGCTCAGAGCCCCTTGCAGGGCCTAAAGGGGCTCCAGGAGAGCTGGAGAGGGACTGGGGACAAGGGATGGAGGGACAGGACACAGGGAATGGCTTCCACTGCCAGAGGGCAGGGCTGGATGGGATATTGGGAAGGAATTGTTNGTGATGGGATGGGCTATAAGGTCTCTTCCAGCCCAAGCC
>VZRO01003879.1:5554-37853 GCA_013397915.1 Daphoenositta chrysoptera
GTCCGTCACCCCACAGAGACCCCCGTGTTATTAAGCTTTAGGGTTGCCATGGGAGAATTCCACCATTTTTGCCAGTTCTAGAGTTGCCAGGGGAGCATTCCACCCTTTACGTCGGTTCTAGGATTTCCAGAGGAGCATTCCACCATTTCCCTGGGTTCTAGGATCACCGTGGGATCATCCCAACATTTTTGTTGGCTCTAGGTTTGCCAGGGAAGAATTCCACCACGTTTGCCAGTTCTAGGTTTGCCAGGGGATCATCCCACTGTTTTTATTGGTTCTAGGGTTGCCAGGGGAGAACTCCATGGGTTTTATTTTATTCTAGGATTTTCCAGAGGAGCATTCCACGGGTTTTGTTGGTTCTAGAGATACCAGGGAAGAATTCCCCCATTTCTGTCAGTTCTAGGGTTGCCATGGGATCGTTCCACCGTTTTTGCATCCTTTTTGTATGGAATTTGGAGTGTTCCAGGGGCAGAAAGCAAAGTCTTCCTGATTCTGACGGGGAATGTGGGATAATCAGCAGGGAGCTGCTTCTGAACTGTGGTCATTGCCAAAAACCCAGAAGAGTTCCCTCACTGGGAACATCCTGCAGCAGTGACAGGCCAGGTGTAGCTCGGGTGAGTGTCAGTGTTTGTGTCCTGCAGGGAATGGCACTAATTCCTCACTTTTCCTCACCTTCCCGAGCACATTTGGCTGATTTTTTTTTTCCCTTTCCAAAGGAGAATTTCTCTGCTTGCAGGGAGAACGGGAATCCTCACACCTCCCCACCTCCTGGGCAGCACACCTGAGGGCGACCTGGTGAGGTAAAAGGGGAGCTGAAGGTTTGGGAAGATTATGGAACCGATGGAAATTCTGGAAAAGCCAAAAAGGAGCTGCGGGACCTTCTGAAAAAGAAACCAAGGGAGACCCAAAATGCAGCTGAGAGAGACTGGGAGCTCACACAGGTGAGGTGGGGAACAGAGCTCGTCCCACACAAGCAGGGACAACTCTGGTGCCTGAATTCAGGGGGTCCCAGAGTCACCTGCCCTGGCACGGGGTGCACCTGAACCCGAGGGGTACCTGAACCTGAGGGCTGTGGCACTCTGGGGTTCCCAGACACAGCAGCAGGAGGAGAACACGCCTGGTACCACCAAGGATCTGCCCCTGAGCTCCTCCACACTCCTGTTTAGGGAAGAGGATCTCCAGCCCTTCCCAGTGGAACCACGGCTCAGCTGGAATCAGAGTTTTCTTGCTGCCTCTGCCCCAAAATGCAAATGAAGATATTTCATTCCCCATCTGCTGAAGGCACAGCTGGTCTCTGCAGAATCTGCCCTTCCTCCCCTCATTCCTTCCAAATTTTCCTTTGGGTGTGTCCCATGCTCACTGCCCACGTATTTTCTCTTTTTCAGAATAATCTTCTGGCCTTTCCCCCCTGGATGTGATGGACATGACCCCTCTGCCACGATGAACGTGGGGGCAGAACTTCCAGCACCACCAGGGCCTGGTTCTCCTAAGAGGATGAGCATTCCCAGCGTTTGCACGGACACCTCAAGGAGAAGAAGAAACAAGCCAAGCCCAGTGATGGAGATGGACTGGTTTTCCACTGGAGACCAGAAATCCAGTCAATGGGAGAGTGTCCTGGGCTTGGCAGGTGCAGAGAGCACGGAGTCATGGAATGGTTTGGGTTGGGAGGGACCCTAAAGTTTGTTCTGTCCCACCCCTGCCATGGCAGGGACACTTTCCACTATCCCAGGGTGCTCCAAGCCCCATCCATCCTGGCCTTGGACACATCCAGGGATGGGACATCCATGGAATAATCCCTGCCAGGGCCTCCCCACCCTCACAAGGAACAATTTCTTCCCAATATCCCATCTAACCCTGGCAGTTTAAAACCGTTTCAGAGTACAAAGGTCCGGGTGGGGAGCACTGGGTTACCCAAATTTACCAAGGTGGACATTCAGGTCGGAGACCTTCACTTCTTTGGCCACACCTGTGAAAAAATGACCCCATTTATCACCAGAAGGTTCTGACCCACTGCCCTCCAGCTGGGCCCTACTGGAGAGACCAGAACTCCCATTAAGGAGAAGGTATCAAATACGGGGCAGCACTGGGGGGACACGTGGGGTTAAAACACCTGCTTGGAGGAGATACCAAAGGCAACGAGGGAAGGGGGAGATGATGGAGGAGAAATGATGGAGAGGGGAGCACAGGGATGCTGCATCCATCAGCCCTGCCGGGAAAACTCATTCCCTCCCCACGCAAACCCTCGGGAGCATTACAAACGTACCGGCTCGGGACCTGGGGAGCGAAACGGCTCCAAAATAAAAGAGACACCTGCCTGGAGATCATCTCTGCCGGGACTCGAACCCGGAACCTCTGGATTAGAAGTCCAGCGCGCTCGTCCATTGCGCCACAGAGACCTCACCGTGAGGGGAGCGTCGGCTCCAGAACTGAAAAATCCCCGGCGCCGCAGGGTCCGGCGCCCACCGGCACCTCCCCGGCACGGCCGCACCCCCGGCGTCCCCTCCTTCCGCAGGGACACGGCAGGAGCAACCCCGGGGATGATCCACACCTCGCTCGGCAGCGGGGATGCAGCAAAAACCTGGATGCAGGCTGGTATCCGCCTCTCTGGCAACCTTTCCGCAGCATCCCCGGCGCTCGGCTGAGGGCAGAGCTAAATCCTGGAGCAGAGCTCGTCGCTGCATCTCCCTCAGCATCCTCCTCGCTGCAGAAGGCAAGGGATAAAGATGAAAGAGGATTTAGCTCGGAGCGCTGACAATGGTGAGGGGAGCTCTGCTCGTCGGGGGGAAAAAACGCCGAAAACCTGAGGTTTGAGCAGAGGAATGAAAGGAAAAGCAGCTACCGTGGGCTCCCTTTCAGCAAGCTGCCAATCAGGGCTTTAATGAAGAAACATTGTGCCTCTTCTGTTGGGAAAAAAAAATGAAGACGTGTCAAAACAACAGGAAAGGTCCATTTACAGCCACTGACCTATTAACAATTGATCCAACTCTGTCACGGAGCCCCGGCCGGGAACGAGCGCATTTGGAATCCCTGAAGGGCACAAATTTCAGGCTGCTGCTCCCTCCCAAACACGCCCTCGATTCCCGTGAAAGGGGAGATGTTAAATGCAATCCAAGAAGAGGAATTCCCTGACACGAGCAGCTTTTGCCACGGGGTCACTGTGACCTGAAGATCCAACCTCAGGCAGCTCTCGCTGGCAGAGAACAGCAGGAATAAAACAAAAGGAGATTCACCCCTCAGCGGAACCTTGGTCAGAAGCTCGGAACCGGGGATAAACCCCCCCAAAAATCCATGTTTAGAGGATGGAGATCACAGCACGGGGGTTCCACCTGCACAGGACAAGCTCCTGCTGCATCCCTGCTTTCCTCAGTGCCTGTCCTTCCTGCCTCAGCCTGGGGCACCTCTGTGCTCTCAGCTAAAATCCCAGAGAATCGATCCGGAGGCAAATCCCTGCCTCCCTCCTGGGCTGGCAAAGACCCGACTTTTGCCCAGACTGGGCTGTGAAGTTGTGTGGTGCTGAGGAGAAGAGGCACAGCACTGACAAACTCGGCACACCCAACGCAAACCCGAAGGATTTGGTTTTCCTTTCACTCGTGGAAAGCTTTACGGTTGTCTTGACAAGTAAAATCCACTTTGGAATGGCGGGGAAGGAGGCAGGGGTTGAAATTCTATCAGAAAAACCCTTCCTGCTGCAAAAGATAAGCCAGGAAATTGATAATCCTTGAAAGAAATCCCTCTGTGAACCAACTGTGATCACACTGGGACCTGGAGAAAACTCAAACTCCAGAAAACACCCATCTGCAGGGTGACCAATGCCGTGCCTAAAAATGTCACAGAAAAAATTTTACACAAAGGTAGAAAGCACTAAAGGAAGAAGAAAAATCTCCCACAGCCTGTGACTGTGTGTTCCTCCTGGGGGATGAAGACACCAGCTTTCAACATGATTTTAGGAGGCTGCACCTCGAAAGTGCCTGCTTTGAAAGCAGAAAATCTGGATGTGATTAATTAAAGAGCACAAAACTCGCAGGAGAATGGCTGTGGCTTTCTGGGCAGCCACATCCCCGCAATCAGAGGTTTGAAGGAACCCTCATTCCTCCTGCCTGGAGCTCCCCTCGGCCCTAATTGCACCAAACCCGGGCAAGGACCAGGAGTTTGAGCGTGAAAATGATGAAAATGCCACATTTCTGACAGGGAAGGTGTGGGGAGAACCAGGGGATGTGCCAGAGGAGAGCAGCACTGCCAGGAGAGCACCAGAGCCTCATCCTCATCCTCATCCCAACACGCAGCTCGGGAGGCCTGGGGGCCCCTGCCAGGTGTTTTTGTCCCTTCAATAACCCAGCTGTTCTTCCCCGAGGTCCCACCTGTCCCTCTGCCCCTTCCAGGTGTGACGAATTTGGGAAGCAGAGACTGAAGGGAGCAGCACAAGGCTGGTTTTGGAGCTGGGGGAGGCCCAGTGCACCCCATCCTGCAGGAAGAGCATCTCCTGAGCCAGGAGAACATCCCTGTCTGGACACAGAGAGGGAAGGGACGTGTCCCCAGCACACAGAAATGTGCCAGGAGTGAAAAAGCTGCCGATTGTCCCCCCTGCTCAGCCCTGGTCACCTCCCAGCCTCAAATCATCGGCTGCAGACAGGAAGAACATGAGCCACGAGCAAGGATGCAGTGGCCCAGAGTGAACCCGGAGAATTTAGCACCTAATAAACAGCTGGAAAAGGCCTTTGGGAAGACAAAACTGAGCAATTTGAAGACTGATGGAGCTTTCAGATCCACCTCACCTGAAGCTACTCCAGGACAGCATCACCAGTGCCGGGAGATCCAGAAATCCTCTGCACACCCAAAGAAACAGCGACAGAAAATCCCTACCAGAGCTGGGACTGCTTTGTGGTACCCAGAGAGAAAGGTTTTATAAATAAATATAAATAAAACCACAAGGCTTTATTGGTACAAGCACCCAATTCCCCAATAAAACCTTCTCCAAGAGCCACCAAAGAGCCAGAGCCAGCAAGCAGAGGGTGAAGCTGTGTGACTTCAGGCCAAAAATCCACTAACACACGTGTGATGGTGAAAGCTCTTCCTCAAACCTTTAAATAGGTATATTCTTATTTTTTTCCTAAATTCGTAATGCCTTTTTCTCCCTTTGCAAGCCATTTCAGAAGCACCCAAAAGGCAGCCAAGTGTCTTGCTCTGGGTTTGACCATCATCTCACACGTATTTTCAAACCCTCCAGTGCCTGAGCTTTGCTCAGTCTGTGGGACTGGGCTCATCTAAAAAACATTTCTCAGTAACTCCTTCATTTTGGTCCCCTGATAATGATCACAGACACAATTTTGGGAGCTTTTCCCATCAGTGCCATGGGCTGGTGCTGGTGGCTCTGCCGAAACTTGCTGGGCAAGTGTCTCATTTCCTACTTTTTAAAGTTTTCAGTTAAAATACAACGCGTGCTCTCCTGAAAAGCACCTCGAGCGCCACGTACAAATGATTTGTTTGCGTTTTGCTGGACATTAATCCTCAGGGGGGATATTTTTGCATCCCGGCTTGAAGCACCAAGGATAAAAGGCGTGGAGAGAGGCTGATGTTTGCTGATGTTTTGGGAGAGTTGGTTGGATCCCAGCCGCAAACTGGAAAATTATAAACGGGCAGTGGCCCTGATCACGGAATGGAGGGATGGTTTGGGTGGGAAGGGATGGTTTAAATGGAAGGGATGGTTTGGGTGGAAGGGATGGTTTGGGGGGAAGGGATGGTTTAAGTGGGAAGGGGTGGTTTGGGTGNCATCCAAGCCGGCCCTGGGCACTTCCAGGGATGGGGCAGCCCTGGAATAACCTGTGCCAGGCCCCCCCCGCCCTCACAGGGAGGAATTTCTTCCCCAAACCCCACCTAAACCTCGCCCTCCTCCGTTTAAAGCCACCCCCTTTGTCCCACACTCCATGCCCTTTCCCAAAGTCCCTCTCCGGCGCTCTTGGAGCCCCTTTAAGCGCTGGAAAAAAAGTCCCTTCCAACCCCTGCCACCTTCCGATCTCAATATTTCAGCTTTCGCCCGTTTCCCTTAAAAAAATCCCCTCGCTCGGGGTGTTTTTTGTTCCCCCGCCCTTGTCCCGCGCAGGCCGCGCCTCACCCCGAGGGCTCGCCGCTCTGCCGGCGCCTTCCCGTCCGCGCCCTCGCCGCTCCCGCTGCTTTTCCCGGTGCTTTTCCCGGTGTTTCCCGCTGTCTCCCGGAGCAGGACGGCGCTTCCCGAGCTCGGAGGGGCCCCAGGCCCAGCCGGGCCCGGCCGTGCCCCGTCCCGCCCCCGCCCGCCCTTTCCGCCGGGCCGGTTTCCATGGGGATGGGGCCGGGCACGGACAAAGGCCCGGCGGGAGCGCGGCCCTTCCCCGGCCGAGGGGCGCCCGGAGCCGCGGGGAAGCGCTGGGATCCTCGGGGAGCTGCTGGGAGCTGCTGGGACCTGCTGGGATCCGCTGGGAGCTGCTGGGATCCTCTGGGATCTGCTGGGAACAGCTGGGACCCGTTGGGATTCACTGGGATCCTCTGAGATCCACTCGGACCTGCTGGGATCCGCTGGGATCCGCTGGGATCCGCTGGGACCTACTGGGATCCGCTGGGATCCCCTGAGATCCACTTGGACCTGCTGGGATCCTTTGGGATCCTCTGAGATACACTTGGATCTGCTGGGATCTGCTTGGACCTACTGGGATCTGCTGGGAGCAGCTGGGACATGCTGGGACCTGCTGGGATCCTCTGGGATCTATGGGGACCCTCTGGGATCTTCTAGGACTCTCTGGGATCCAGTGGGATCCATTGGAACACGCTGGGATCTCCTGGAATCTGCTGGGACCTGCTGGGGTTTTCTAGGACCCGCCGGGATCCACTGGGACATGCTGGGATCCACCGGGACATGCTGGGATCTGCTGGAAATCACTGGGATCTGCTGGGACCCTCTGGGATCCACTGGGGCACACTGGGATCTGCTGGCATCCATTGGAACATGCTGGGATCCCCTGGAATCTGCTGGGATTTTCTTGGACTCACTGGGATCCATTGGAAGACACTGGGATGCCCTGNGGACATGCTGGGACCTGCTGGGATCCTCTGGGATCTATGGGGACCCTCTGGGATCTTCTAGGACTCTCTGGGATCCAGTGGGATCCATTGGAACACGCTGGGATCTCCTGGAATCTGCTGGGACCTGCTGGGGTTTTCTAGGACCCGCCGGGATCCACTGGGACATGCTGGGATCCACCGGGACATGCTGGGATCTGCTGGAAATCACTGGGATCTGCTGGGACCCTCTGGGATCCACTGGGGCACACTGGGATCTGCTGGCATCCATTGGAACATGCTGGGATCCCCTGGAATCTGCTGGGATTTTCTTGGACTCACTGGGATCCATTGGAAGACACTGGGATGCCCTGGAATCTGCTGGGATCCTCTAGGACTCTCTGGGATCCACTGGAACACACTGGGATCCCCTGGAATCTTCTGGGACCTGCTGGGATTTTCTAGGACTCGCTGGTATCCACTGGGACATGCTGGGATCCACTGGGACTCTCTGGGATCTGCTGGAACTCACTGGGATCTGCTGGGACCTCCTGCAGAGCCCGGGCTCCACGTCCCGACTGGAAATGTGAGTTTGGATCTGCTGCATCCTGCCCAGCCCGGGCTCCATGTCCCGATTGGAAATGTGAGTTTGGATTTGCTGCATCCTGCACAGCCCGGGCTCCACGGGGACAGGGACACAGCACACCAAACTCACCTGGAGCCACGATAACCAACACAGGCAGAAAAGCCACCAGCACAGCCAGCCCCGCCAAGCTCCCGCTGTGCCTCCCTCCAGCTGAGCAGCACAAAAACTCTCGTTAGTGGAAAATACAAATAAACACATACAATCCTCCAGTCACTTCAAACGAGGCCTAAAAGCAGCTTAAGGTCCAGCTCGGTTCCCTTTCTCAGACTCACCATCAGCACCTCCTCACAGCAGCAAGGGAAGCTGAGCTCCAATCATATCCTCGTCGTAATTATAAGCTTAATATTAGCAGGTGCTTTTTGTCATCTCGCCTGGTTAATGCTCAGATTGGAGGAATGGAAACACCTTAATGGGATGAATAAACATGAGCCAGGGCTGCGGCAGCGGGGGGAGCAGGGATGGGGCTCTTTGCTGACGGGGTCTCAGCAGCACGTCCAGATCCCTCCACGGCTGGGACTGGCACGGGACAGTGCAGCCAGACACGGGCAAGGAGCCCAAAATCCTCCAGGGGATTGTCCTGAGCCCGGATTGTCCTGGACAGGCTTTGCCAGCCCCACGGGGAGGGGAGGGATCTCCTCACAGCCCCCCCAAGCCTCGGGCTCACATCGTTCGTGTTCTGCTGCGAGTGTTGGGTGGTGTTACCCTGCTTCTCCTAAATTCACTGACGGGACAAGGGGAGATGGATCCAAACTGGCAGAGAGGAGGTTTAGATGGGATATTGGGAAGGAATTCCTGGCTGTGAGGGTGGGGAGGCCCTGGCACAGGGTGCCCAGAGCAGCTGGGGCTGTCCCTGGATCCCTGGAAGTGTCCGAGGCCAGGTTGGACAGGGTTTGGAGCAGCCTGGGGTAGGGGAAGGTGTCCCTGCCCATGGCAGGGGTGGAACGAGATGAGCTTTAAGGTCCTTTCCATTCTGGGATTCGTTGCTTCCATGACTTTAACCTGTCTAAGCTTTCCCAGATGTTTAATGACAGCTTTAGCACCTGCAGCCAGTGAGATTTCAAGGATTCCTTTCCTTTCCCAATAAATATATATCTCTCCGTGTATATACATGTTTGCGTGTGTGTATCAAACTCTCAGCCCTGCCAGTTCTCCCTGCCTGCACAGCTCCTCACTGGTATTTCAGCTTCCCAAACAGCAACCCATATTTCAGAGCCTATTAATAGCCACTGCTGCCAAATTCCCCTTCTCCCGCTTTGAAGAATCCACGGATTTTGCTTTCCCTGCAAACCTGTTGTGCCTCCCGTTCCCCCGGCCCGCGCTCCTGAAGGAGGGGGGACGGTTTGTGCTGCTGATAAATCCGGTTTTGATGGCGCTGAGCTGGCTGGGGGTTCGGGAGGATGGGGACAAGGTGTGACAGCTCCCACCTGCTGAGCAGGGATGCGCCAGTGAAGGGAACACGGGCCCGGCTGGGACGGAGCTGCTGCATTTAATAACGAGATTCCTGGAGGCACTGCAGGCGCTCCCACCTGCTGACCCCGGAGCTCCGCGCCGAGCCAATATTTGCTCCTGGTCTGCAAACTCAGGGAGTTTGGGGTGCTCTGGATGTGATCATCAAGCCGTGCTGACAGCTCAATTCATCACCGGGCGGCTCGCAGCGTTTGGGCTCGGCAGAGCGTCCCCCCTCGCCGTTGCCTGCGTTTTACTCCCGGTGAAAAATCTCCGGCGAGATTCCCGGCGACAGCTCCCTTTGCATTCCCGGCGCACACTCAGCCAGCCAAGCAAGGCTGTAAATAATTGAGCACCCATCATTCCCTTTGCAGTCCCCACCAGCACCAGCCTGGTTTGCTCTCAACAGCAAATATTTAGTGAGGTAATCAATCCGAGGGAAAAAAAATCTTAATTTGGATAAGAAAATTAAATGTTTTTCCCCAGATCTTCTATCTGATTATCTCTGGCATCCATCCTGCTGTTCTCGGGCTAGGTGCTGTACCGGGAGATAATTATGAGGATCACAGAAGCAGTTCAATTAACTGCAGCTAATGCTTCTTATTAGCATTTTGCTGGGGCTTGTGGAGTTTTTTCAGCTGAAACAGATAAACAAGCTCAAACACTCGCATAGGAAAGCTCCGACAAAAACAGCAACAAAGGGCCGGGGAGGCTGTCGGGGAAAGCCCGGAGCAGCTCAGCAGAGCAGGGGCTGGCTGCAGTCGCGGGGCTCTCGGGGCGTGGATGCAGCGCCCGGATTTTGGGAGCGTCAGCATCTGCCCGGGAGCACGCGTGGGGCGCAGCTGGGACAGGAAGGAACATCCTCAGGGATGCCCTCAGCCCTGCTCCAGCTCAGGAACTCCTGTCCCCGGGCTCACCTCAGGTGTGGGCGCTGCTGCTCCTGCTCCCACAGGACCCAGGCACGGTCCCTGTGTCCCCAAAGTGTCCCCTGGGCAGGGGCATCGCCCCCTGACCGTGTGGCACCGCCTCTGTTGGGTTCCACCGTGGGTGTTAGAGAAGAGCAGGCCTGAAGGCCCACAAAAGCATCTTCCCTAGGCCTGGTGGTAACCATGGAAACACTTCCAGGTCACCTGAGATGGACTGGAAAAGAGGATTATGGGTCAGTGACCTTCTTGACCAATGGCCCGGGAAGATTGTGGTCAGTGGCCTTATATGGGATTATTTACACCTTCCCATAATAGGTAATATCTAGGGAATACTGCAGGTGAGTGGGTGAAATCCTGGGATTTGATCTTCCTGTTTATATGAGGTTCTATCCTGTTTGTGCACTGGTATTTAGGTAACCTGAGCTGCCCAATGAACGTCTTTGCACTTCTACAACCCCCATGGTGGAACCCAACAGAGGCAGAGGTGCAGCTCTCTGCCAGCACCCAAATCCGTGTCCTCAGCTTCCACATCCCCTCTCCAGGCTGCCCTGGCTGCCTTCCCTTCCCTGGCACCTCCTGACAGGCTGCTCTCTCTCTTCCCATCGCCCGGGGCCGGCTGCCAGTGAGGTTTCTCCCAGTTCAGGGCTTTATTCTGGGGGAGTTCTGCCCCTCGGGGCTGGCAGCCCACCCCTGAGGAGGGCAGGTGGGACTGCAGGTGAGGTGTTGGTCTTTGACCAGCAGTGCCCCACTCCTGAGGCTGGGCTGATCCTGAAAACCTCCAGCTTTGTCCTCGTCAATTATCCAGTCTTTGAAATGAGGCAACTCCATCTCTTTTTACATCCAGTTCCCTTCCAAGTCCTCTCCGATGATTTTTTGCCGGGTTTCCTTGACCTGATTCTCTCCGTGCCTCGTTTCTCATCCTTGCTGGTGCCTGCAGAGCTGGGCTTTGTTGTCCTGGAGCTCCAGGGCTTGGCTGCTCGGTGCTGTGGGAAACCCTGGCGGTGCTGTCGGTACAAATACCTGGGAATCTTCCTGGCAGCAGTTCCCAGGCTGCCCCATCCCCAGGGACAGCCCAGCCTGGCGTCTGAGCACCTCTGCCAAGCCTCGGTGACGGCTCCGAGGCAGAGCCGTGTCCTTCTGCCGCTTCCAAAGGCTCGGGAATGGAGGGAGCAGCTGCGGGAGGGAGCTCAGAGCACAGCGAGACGCCGAGTGCCATCTGTGCCCTGCCTGTCACAGCCCGGGCTGCCCTGGGAGAGGGACCAGGGCACAGGGAGCACCCCAGTCCCTCCCAGGGCTGCGGCTGGTGCTGCTGGGCTGCTCCATCTCCAGGACAGGCACCTCCCCAGAGGAGAATTTCCCATTTTCCCCGCTGTGGCAGAGGCTGGAGGGGCTTTTTGGCCTGGGCGTGGTGTCCCGGGGGCTTGGATGTGCCCGGGGGTTGGCGGGAGGATGCTGCAGGGGTTGGATGTGCCGGAAGCCCCGTGAATTCGGGATTCCCGAGTTGCCCACCGCGCAAATCCCACACCAGCGGGGCTTCACGGGACACGGGGGCAGCGGATGAGGAAGGGAAGGGGCTCCCAGAGCGGATCCCCAGCCCTGGAATGGGCTCCTGCCGCGCACAGTCCCTGCCTGGAGCACGCAGCTCTTATTACAGATAATAACCCACCTCAATTAACACTTGTGGGGCCTGTTCCCTGCACACCCACGAGCAGCAGCCCCGGCAGAACAGCGCAGCTGATAGCAAGCACTCACTCAGCAGAGCGCAGAGCTGAGCCAAGACAGAAATAGCCTCTTCTGCCACATCCCCTCCACTCTAATCCCCCTGTGCTTAATCCACGCTGCAACCACGGAAGGCCTGAGGGAGCTGGGAGGGTGTGAGAGATCCCAAACCAACGTGGGATCGGAGAACTCCTGCAAAACCACCCGAGGGCTCGGCCAAAGCTGGCCCAGAGGCTCCAGGCTCGAGGGGGTTGATTGCAGCTGCATCTCGGAGGGAATGAATCCCTCACCAGGTGAAGAGCTGTCAGTGGATGATGCAGAACCAGGCAGGGACTGCAGAGCTTCGTCGTAAATGATGGGCATGGGTTTTCCTGGTGGGAATTCTCTCTCTCTCTTCACAAACACGAATAAAAACTCCAAACTCCAGAGCGCGCCGGGAATCCGTTTAAAGGAGGAATTTAAAGAGCCGTGAAGGTCCAGGGGTGGCATGGGTCAGGGGGGGAGCAGAGCAGAGGGGGTCTCAGGGAGAGCCTGGCCCAAAACCCTCGCTGGGCCTCGCACGGATCCCCTCGGCTCCGGCCGAGTGCCAGGGAGCCGGGACTGGGAGCAGCCAGAGTGGATAGGTTTATCCAGGGAGGGGATAAACCCCGGGAAAACAGGCAAATGAGCCAGGGTTTGCAGCAATCGGGACGCAGGTGGCTTCAGAGGACGCTGTGACAGCCCCTGGCAGTGCCGGGAGTGGCTCTTAGGGGCAGGAGGGGTTGGGTTGGGGCTGGGAAGACGCCGAGGTCACACCCGCATCTGGAAGGATCCTCCACCGGAGCAAGGAGCCTTTCCCAGGAGGTCGTTCCTGCCTGAGTCAGAATTGAGGGATCCCAAAGCACCCGGCGACTCCTTCAGCCCCTGGGGCTGCTGCCAGCAGTTCCTCCTTCACCTCGGGGGGTGGCAACCCCAATTCCCAGCTGAACTGGGGGCTGCCACCTGCAGAGTCGTTCCTGTCACTTTTTCCCACTCCTCCCTTCCAGAGCAGGTTTTTTTTCCCTTTCTTGGGGATGTTGCTGCTGCCACGGGCTCAGCTCTGGCACCAGCTGGAATTTGCCCACCATGGGAGTGACTTCTGCAGCTCCCCCAGCACCCAAACCTGGCCGCAGCAAACCAAACCTGGGTTTTTGAATAACCTTGTAGAATTCCTGATCTTGTTTTGGACCTGTGACCAGGCCCCTCCAGTCCTGTGTTCGATCCCTGGTGGCCCTGCAGGCCCCCAGCTCCTCAGGGCAGCGTTTTGGGTTGTTTTCCTGCATTTGTCCACCTTTCCCAGGAGTTCCTCGGAGCCCAGATGCCCCAGGTGCAGCAGCATCTCTCTAAGCCTAGGAAAATGCAGCTGATTTTTCCTAAAGACATTTTGGAGAGCATCTCTCTCCCAGCCCAGCACTCCAAACACTCCAATATCCTTGGGATGCGCCGGAGCAGCGTCCCTCACCCCTGGAGCTGCCAGAGCAACGGGAAGTCCCTTGAAGAGAGGTTTGATGTGGCAGCTGGGAGCTGATAAGCCATTGATTTCTTCTCCTTTTTGGGCTGGAGGAGATTGTCAGCCCAGGGACACGATAGCACAGCAGGGATGATAACGGCACAGGATCCTGCAGCCTGGGCTGGGGTGTCCAGACAAAAACACGCTTCAATTCCTCTTCCCAGACGGAGACATCCCAGATAAAGCCCTTATCTGGCCTTCTCTCCCATCAGTGAGACGCTCCAGCCTCGCAGGGCAGCAGCAGCTTCATCACAGCACCGAGGATGGGGGGTTTGGCCACCCAGGGGTGCCTTGGTGTGTCCCTGGCACGGTGGCAGTGCCAGGGAGTCTGAGGGTGCCAGCCCAGCCCGGGGATGCCTCCTCCACGGGGAATTCATCGAGGCAAAGGTAAAAACTGCCCCCAGACATTTCCCTGCTGGGTTTCTGCCTCCCCCAGACACCTGAAACCCCATTTCCAGCCCTTTCCCAGCTGCCTTCGAGCAGGAGAGGGCAGCAAATCGCTCCTCTGGAAGGGAGGGAAGGCAAGGTCGGGGGAGCACGAGGTCTCCATTTGGGGATGTTTTGCTGTTTGCTGTGGAAATCTTCAGCCAGAATCGTTTTACGTCGCTCTGGAGGGCTGGCTGCAACCGAAATGTTTGGATCTGCTCCCGCCGGATCCTCCCAAAAATCGGGCTTTTTGAAGGATTTGACGCAGATGACGCTCAAGTTTCGGGTCCCAGACACCAGTCCCTGGCCTGAACTGGTTTTTGCAGCCTTGTGCTTCCATCCCCACTAGTGAAATCGGGAATGTCAGATATTCCTCGGCGCAGGGGCCGCGTCACCCTCGGCGCTGCATCCAGCCTGGCCTTGGACGATTCCAGGGGCAGCCCCAGCTTCTCTGGGCACTCCCCACCCTCACTGGGAGGAATTTCCTCCCAATATCCAATCTAAATTTCCCCTCTTTCAGTTTGAAGCCATTCCCTGTATCCTGTCCCTCCATCTCTTGTCCCCAGTCCCTCTCCAGCCCTCCTGGAGACCCTTTAGGCCCTGGAAGGAGCTCCAAGGTCTCCCTGGAGCCTTCCCTTCTCCAGGTGAGCACCCCCAGTTCTCCCAGCCTGGCTCCAGCCCTGGGTTCCACTCTGTGGCCTCCTCCTCTCATCCCAAAATCTCCAGGTCCTTCTGGAGCAGCACATCCCGAGATCACTGACGGCCCCCTCCTCTCTGTGGAGTCTCGGCCCTACAGCCACCCCACTGACCCCAGCCCCAGGGAGTCACTCGCCCTCCCCCAGTTTCCCAAATCCCACCCCTCTGAACCCGAGACAGCCTGAAAACCTCAAGGAGAAAATAGAAAAACCCCCGAAAGTTCAACCGAAAGCACTACAGAGCCTTCCTGGGTGGGAGCAGCTGAAAATAGAGCTGCCTGCACACTCCCACCCCCCCGGCTCGTGCTTCCAGAGCCATCTCCAGAGCCTGTGTTTGTATTTATAGCCCGGCAAACCCCGCTCCCCTCGCCTCGAGCTGGGGCATCGTGCCCATCACAGCCCAGCGGGCAGCCTTGAGAGCTCATCTCCCTCCTGGAATTCCTCCCGGCAGCTCTGCCCTGAGCAGCGGCAGCCCAGCAGGGAAATGCCCTGCAAACCCAGGGAAAAGCCCTGAAAACCAAGGGAAATGCCCTGAAAACCCAGGGAAAAGCCCTGAAAACCCAGGGAAATGCCCTGCAAACCCAGGGAATGCCCTGCAAACCCAGGGAATGCCCTGCACACCCAGGGAATGCCCTGCACACCCAGGGAAATGCCCTGAAAACCCAGGGAAAAGCCCTGCACATCCAGGGAATGCCCTGCACACCCAGGGAAAAGCCCTGCACACCCAGGGAAATGCCCTGCACACCCAGGGAAATGCCCTGAAAACCCAGGGAAAAGCCCTGCACATCCAGGGAATGCCCTGCACACCCAGGGAAAAGCCCTGCACACCCAGGGAAATGCCTGCAAACCCAGGGAATGCCCTGCACACCCAGGGAAATGCCCTGAAAACCCAGGAAATGCCCTGCAAACCCAGGGAAATGCCCTGCACACCCGGGGAAATGCCTGCACACCCAGGAAATGCCCTGCACACCAAGGGAAAAGCCCTGCACATCCAGGGAATGCCCTGCACACCCAGGGAAAAGCCAGCCCGAGGCACACAGGTGGTTGGAAGCTCATTCCCGAGGCCAGGGCTCCTCTGGCCGGTGCTGGAGCCGAGCTGAGCGGCGCAGCTGATCCCTGGATGCCGATCTGGGCTGTCCTGGCAGCTCCCAGAGGGCAGATTTGCAGAGTAAAGCTGGGCCTAGAGCTGAGCCCGGGCTCGGCAGGGCCCGGGGGTTCGTAGGTGAGCGCCAGCCCTGGCAGTGTCGCTGCTGTTGTCACTTTATCAGCCCGCTGCAATCTGCTTTCCTGCTATATTTGCCTGTTTATAATTAGCCCGCCGGGTTTGCTGTTCTCCCGCTTTTCTTATCTGGCTCCTGACAGTTTTCGAGATGGCTCCATCTTCAATCTACGCCGTGCTTGGAGAAAAGAAGCTCTTCTGCAGCTCCCTTTGAAGCTCAGCGCTCCGGGGAGAGTGCCAGGAGACAGGCTTTGGGCTCCGGGAGAAAGGGACAATTAGGTGGCAGCAAACATTTAATTATCAAATGGATTGGTGCTTCTTACGCTGCCGGCAGTTGAGCAGGTGCCTCACACGCAGGATCCTTCAAATATCAGATGTGAGGAGCCTTTGAGAGCTCACCCAGACGAGATGAGGAACACATTGAGGCTGGAAATGAGGCAGGAGTTTTTAGCACGGCGCTGGGAGAGGCTTCCCACGGCGTTAACACCTGCGGGGAGCAGCTCCCCAGGTCCCTGCACACCTGGCCCGGGGCAGGGGGGACCTGCTCCCACCTGGAAAAACCTCCATCCATGCCACCGACCTGGATCCTGCTCCTTTTGGGGCTGCCCAAACCCATTTCCCTTCACTGGAGGGGACTGAAGCCACCAGAGGTGACTTGTCCTGGTCACTGGGCAGGAGAAAAGACACTCGGGACCCCTCAGCCTGTGGTGTGGAGGGTGGATCAGAGCTGGGGGAGGAGGTCTGAGCAATTCCCTGCCATCCTCACGGAGCCTGAGGGGAGTCAGGCTTGCCTGGGAGATTTCCCTGGATGCTGAGGGGAGAAATGGCAGCCCCAGGAGGGAGAGGAGGAAGCCCTCGTGTGCCACAGATCCTCCCTGGGAGCTTTAGGGACAAGGCTGACAGCCTTGGAATTCCAGGAAAACCACAGCACGATCCAGGTATAAAAGCAGGAAACAGAGCCACAGAACTCCCTGCAGCTCCATTCCATGCCAGGATGATCTCAGAGGTGTTTTCCCACCTAAACAATTCCACTCTCCTGTCTCGGATGTCTCAGCACCAGGAAGAGGGGCCAGAGCACCCCCTTGTCCCTGTCCCTGCCCAGGGAACAACCCCTGAGCCCGCAATTCCAGCAGGAATCTTCCTGGGAGCTTCACCCAGCACCAGGCGGGAATCTTTGCCAACAAAAAAAGAGCTTCTCCCACTCTCCACCCTCGGTTCCCCCCTCAGCTCTGGCACTCCAGACTCCCCCAGCACTGTCCATCTGCAGCGGGGCCAGGCCAGCTCTGGCAAATGAGAAAGAAAAAAAAAAGATTGATTAATGCAGACCGGGGGCTGTTGGAGCCACTTCCTAACGCAATTTCCCAAACATTCCCTGGTTCATCTGGGAATTTCTGCTCTTGCATCCTGCAGGGAACAGCACATCCCCACCACAGAGGGACAAGGCTCGCGCTCAGCCTCGTAAACCCACGCTGGCTTCCCGAGTCTCATCCTCCAGGAACGCCCTGTCCTTTCCTGCATTTCCTTTTTCCTGCTCTCAGGGTGGATTCCTGGTGCTCCAGTCCACACCAGCGGCCTCCTTGCCCCTTCCAAAACCATCCCCGTGCCGGGACGCCCAGCTCTGCTGACCCGTCCTCCTCCAGTTCTGCCTCCTCTGTTGTTCCAGGCGCAAATCCCGTCCTCCTCCTCCAGCTCTGCCTCCTCCATCATTCCAGGCACAAATCCCACCCTGGTCCTGGTGAGTGTCACCTCCCCAGAGCTCTCCTGCTGCTCAGCTCCGAGGATGCCACAGCCGAGGCCTCCTGCCAGCCCCAGGTCTCTGGTGCTCTGCGAGGGAGCAGCTTGAACCACATCCAGATCTGGCATCATTTGGAGGCACAGAGAGGGTTTGGGATTGGATTTTTTATTCCTTTAAGTGTCAATTTAGGATTTAAAAACCCCACCAAACCTGATGGAGCATCAGGGAAGGGTCTGGAAGGGAAGGGTCTGGAGTGGCCGAGGGATCTTGGTTTGTTCAGCTGGAAAAGACTGAGGGGAGGCTCCTCGGGGGCTGCAGCTCCTCCTGAGGGTCAACTCTGCTCCATGAGCAGGACGGGAGCCAGGGAAGGGCTGGAGCTGTGCCAGAGAGGTTCAGGTTGGAGGTCAGAGGGTGCTGGGCACTGCCCAGGCTCCCCAAGGAATGGGCACGGCCCCGAGGCTGCCAGAGCTCCAGGAGTGCTTGGACAGTGCTCCCAGCACAGGGAGGGTTTTTTGGGGTTGTGCAGGCCCTGGGGTTGGGCTCTGACCCCTGGTGGGTCCCTCCGGTTCAGAATATTCTGTGATTTCAATGCTCTTGGTCTCCCTCTCCAGCTTTCCAAACCTTCCCAGACAGTTCCTCCCTGCCACCTCCCAGGAAAGAACTCAAACACGAGCCCTGCCTCCCAGGTGCTCTCAAACCTGGGTTTTTCAGCCCAAATCCATCTTGTCTGAGGCTCGAAGGCCAAAATGGGCTCCTGCTCCTGTGGCTTCTCCCCCGTTGGCTTTCTGCTGGTTCAAACACTCAGCTCCCAAAGAGCCAAATCCCTTGGAGACGGAGCAGGGGAGCCTTTGCTCGTGGCTGGAGAGTGCAGCTGGAGCGAGGCATTAATTCCACTTACAGGATGAAATTGGCAGCAGAGCAACTGAATTTTCCGTCCAGCTCTAAAGTGCTCTCAAAGTGATCTAATTTATCACTGCGGCAGCAGCAGCAGCCATTCAAAGGCTCTCCCAGCTCCCTGCCTCGGCCGTGGCGTGAGGAGATGACTTCAGCAGCAGATGGATCCAAGTTCTCCGTCTGGCTCCAGCTCCTGGGTCCTCACCAGACCTCGGCTCTGGCAGGCTCGAGCCTGGGCTTTGTGGTTCAAACCTCCACAGGACGAGGGGAAACGGCCCCAGGCTGTGCCAGGCTGGACTTCAGCAGGAATTTCCTCATGGAAAGGGTGGTCAAGCCTTGGAAGGGGCTGCCCAGGAGGGTTTGGAGTCCCCATGCCTGGAGGTGTCCAAGGAAGGGCTGGAGGTGGCACTCGGTGGGAATCAGGATCGTGGCCATGGAGGTCTTTCCCAACCCCAGTGATTCCATGGTTCTTGGAATCCATGATCTGCTCAGGGCGGATTTCACGTGAGCAGCGTGGCTCCTGAGGGAGCTGGGAAGGAGCTGGAGAATTCCTGAGGGAGCTGGGAAAGAGCTGGAGAACTCCCGAGGGAGCTGGGAATGGGCTGGAGAATTCCTGAGGGATCTCGGAAAAGGCCGGAGAATTCCTGAGGGAGCTGGGAAGGGCTGGAAAGCTCCTGAGGGATCTCGGAAAGGGCTGGAGAATTCCTGAGGGAGCTGGGAAGGAGCTGGAGAACTCCCGAGGGAGCTGGGAATGGGCTGGAGAATTCCTGAGGGATCTCGGAAAGGGCCGGGAATTCCTGAGGGAGCTGGGAAGGGGCTGGAAAACTCCTGAGGGAGCTGGGAAGGGGCTCAGCCTGGAGAAAAGGAGGCATTCCCTCAGGAATTCCCTGACACCTGGGCACACCTGGGCACACCTGGGCACACCTGGGCACACCTGGGCTCCCAGCTCACGATGACAAAAGGAACGTGATGCCACCACCACCGATCACCACGTGAGGCCACCCCACAGTGACAGGGTCAAGGAGGGAGCGGCTGTGACACCTCAGCAGAGCCCAGGGATGTGGCAGTCTGGTGGTGTCAGGTCCCAGGCTGGACTCGATGGTCTCAGAGGTCTTTCCCGACCTGATTTTGTGATCCTGGGATTCTGAGAGGCGGGGGAGAACTCCCAGGCAGGAGCGCCGTGTGTGTGCTGTGCTCTGCTGAGGCAGGAGGAAGATGGAAGCTCCGTTCCACACCCCGTGGAAGGCTGGACGGAGGGAATTCCGTGTTTGAGGTGCCGTGGTCACTCAAAGGCCGGGCTGGGATCAAAGGTGGAGGTAGAAACCCAGAGCTGAGGGATGCTGACCTTTGCTGGGCCCTGTTCCTGCCTCCTGGAGCTCTTCCCTGTCAGGAATTGCTGCCTGGCCGGGATCTCCCCTCACGGACTGTTCCCAAATCCCTATTCCTGCTGCATCACGCCATCACTGCTTCCTTCCCCTGGCATTTCTTCCTTTTTTTCCCTCTCCTTTTTGCCTCTTGACGTTCTCAGCTCTGCTTTTACACATCCCCTTCATCCCCTTCGAAGGCCCGTCGGGTTTGGGAGCAGAGGCAGCGATGTCCTGCCAGCATCCCAAGGGCGCAGGGAGAGGGTGACAATTCCTGTGCTCAGCAGGTGAAGGTGGCCCGGGATGGCACCCGGTGGCTGGAGCACCTGAGGTGATCCCTCCCCTCTCCTCTGCTCCTGTGAGATCCCACCTGGAATTCTGTGTCCAGCTCTGGGGCCCTGAATAGACCTGGAGCTGTTGGAATGAGCCCAGAGGAGGCCACGGAGATGCTCCGAGGGCTGGAGCCCCTCTGGAGCCAGGCTGGGAGAGCTGGGAATGTTCACCTGGACAAGAGAAGGCTCCAGGGAGAGCTCAGAGGCCCTTCCAGGGCCTAAAAGGGCTCCAGGAGAGCTGGAGAGGGACTGGGAACAAGGGATGGAGGGACAGGACACAGGGAATGGCTTTAAGCTGAAGGAGATGAGATTTAGATGGGATTTAGGGAAAAAATTCGCCCTGTGAGGGTGGGGAGGCCCTGGCAGAGGGTGCCCAGAGCAGCTGTGGCTGCCCCTGGATCCCTGGCAGTGCCCAAGGCCAGGCTGGAGAGGGCTTGGAGCCACCTGGGACAGTGCAAGGTGTCCCTCACAGGGGACAGGAGTGACCCATCCCCACCCCACTGTCCCCACACTCTCTGGGGTTTTCCTCCTCTCCCCTGTTCCCACTTCCCAGACCCTGAGTGTGCCCTCCTCCCCCTCCTCCTGCGGGCAGGGAGAACCACGGAACCATGGAATGGTTTGAGTTGGGGGTGACCTTGGAGGTGACCCAGTTCCAGCCCTCCCACCACGAGCTGCTGCTCCAGGGCCTTCCCGGGATTTCTGCCCCCGGCCTCTCTCCGGGAACTGCTGAGGGCAGGGGGTCCCTGGGTGGTCACTCCCAGACCCCCTGACCACAGGGACACCCGAGCAGAGCACTCTGTGCTTTTCCTGGGGCACAAAGGTGGCACCAGGGGGGACTCTCAGCATCCCCGGGGATGCAGAGAAGGGGCTGGAACCTGCGAGTCGGAGCTGGAGGTGTCACCAAGGTCCCCCGGCTGAAATGAGTTCATCTCCTGGCGGTTCCTCTCCGTTCGGGGACTCAGCCAGGAGAGCTCAGGCCTGAGGGGAAATCCATCAAATCCCACTAAAGCTCCTGTCATTCCGGGCTGCAATTCCAGCCGCTGCTGAAGGACAGTGGCTCCATCACCGCCGCTGAGCCGTGCAGCGCTCAGCCCTCCTGGGCTCGTCCCACGTGCTGCAGACCCGGCTGGATTTATCGGGGACCTTTGCTGCCCCGCGCCTCCTGCCGTGGCTCCATCCATCCATCCGGGAGAAACGAGGCAGCTGCAGCCTGCCCTGGCTCCGAGGGGGGGGACAGAGAGGGGCCTGTCCTTCCTCTGGAAAAATAACGGCATAAAACTGCCAAAGTCCTGGCACCGCCTCGATTTATGGCATAAAACTGCCCAAGTCCTGGCGCTGCCTGGATTTACTCACTGGATACCCCGGGGTGGGTGGAGGAGGCCTTGCTGAGCTCGCTGACCCCTCCAGCAGCAGTGCAGGTGTCCTCACCTGGCTGGGAGGTGCAGTCACAGAGATGTCGGGTGGGAAGGGACCTTAAAATCCATCCCATCCCACCCCTGCCATGGCAGGGACACCTCCCACCATCCCAGGCTGCTCCAGCCCAGCCTTGGGCACTTGGAATAACCTGTTCCAGGGCCTCCTCACCCTCACAGGGAGGAGTTTTTCCCCAAAATCCCATCTAAACCTCCCCTCCTGCAGCTTAAAGCCATCCCCTTTGTCCCATCACTCCCTCCCTTGTCCCACGTCCCTCTCCAGCTCTCCTGGTGCCCCTTTTGGTGTCGGAAAAAATTCCCTTCCAACCCCTGACACCTTCTAATCTCAATATTTCAGCTTTTGCCTTTTTTTTCCCTAAAAAAAAAAAACCCTCTTGGGATTTTTTGCTCACCCAACCTGGCCTTGGGCACTTCCAGAGTCCCTGCTCAGTCTGGTTCACATTTCCAGGGTGGTCACAGATTTCTTCTTGGGGTTTCTTGTGAGCAGCTCCTCCAACCCTTTCCATGTTCCTTTCCAAAGCCCGTGGGGGAGGGCAGGATGGACCTGCTGAAGCCTAATGAACACTTAATTACAAATTGCCTCATCCCAGAGCCAGGATGAGACTGGGAGAGATGTTCTGGTGCCACCTGCGTGACGCCAGGACGGAGCATTCACACTTCATTTTGCCCCTAAATTTCTCATTTTAAACCCGAGCAGTTTCATCCCCGTCCTGGGACTGGCTCCACGATCCAGGTCTGGAGAAGCTTCCCAAGCCCCTCTTAAATCAGAGATTTCTCATGGTTCACCTGCAGCAGTTATTTTAGAGAGGCACCCCGGGGAGGGGGTCAGTGGAGTGTTTAGAGATGCTTCAAACGCAGCCACCAGGCACCCAGAGCCCCCTGTGCTGTCGGGGGGGGAGATGGGTGGGGGTCGTGTCATCCTGAAGTGGGCTCTGAACGAGCTTCAATGAATCTTGAGTGGACTCCGTTCCCAAATGTAATTTAAAGATGCACAGAAGATAGCAGAGGCATCGCCTCCTCCAGGAGAAGTTGGCCTGATAGGTTCCCCTCCTCGTTAAATGTTTGAATCAGGGTTTCAGCTGGAAATTGCTTTAAAATCTTCCATCGCCGAGCCTTAATTTATATTAAATATCCCCCCACTCGCGTTCATTGCCGGGTTCAGGGAGTCGAGGATCTCCCCAACCTTCCCCTTGCTTTCCCTCCTTTCATTTTCCATCCAAATCCCGTTTTTGGCTGCTCTAACATGAGGGGGTTTTTACCTTTTTATTTGTTTTCATTGGGCAGGTTTGAAGGGACCACAGAGGGTCCCCTCTGGTGCCACCTCCCTGCTCAGGCAGGGCCATCCCAGAGCACAGGGCACAGGATTGTCACCAAGCTGTCCCTGAGCCAGTCCTGGCAGCACCCCCAGGTCACCCCCAGCCTGTGCTGGTGCCGGGGGCTGTTCCTCCCTTTCTCCTGTCCCATCTCCAGGATTTTTTTCTGGTGGCACTTCCACCTTTGGTGCATCTGGGTCAGAGCTTTACATTCCCACCCCGCACCCCGGAGGCAGCTCCTGCTGTTTATTTGTTTTATTTATGACACCTTGGGAGCAGCTGGGCCGCTCCTGCTCAAACTCCTAAATGGCTTTTTGGTTTTTCTCCTCCGGCAGGAGGAATCCCACAGAGCAACGCCGGGTAAGCGTCGATCCACACTGAAAAACGACGGGAAAAGGAACCACGGGAGGAATCAGACCCCGATATTTCTGCAGGACTGAGCATCCCCAGCGGTTCCAGCAGCTGTCACCCCCCCAAATCCAGGCGCAGCTCCTCCCCAACCCATCCCGGTGCCTTTAAAGCCGGGGCGCAACGAGGGATGGGAGCTGAGGAATGTGGAAGGGTTTGGAGGAGAGACAGGAGCGCTCAGCCCTTCGGAGGAGCCGGTTGCCATGGAGACGGGCTCGTTTAACCCAATCGGGGTCAGGCAACCCTTTGTGATGGAGCTTAATTTAATTAAAGACGTGCAGGATGAGCGAAATAAACCGGCCCGCAGCTCACCCCGGGCCGGGCGGGACTCCCGGTGCTCGGCTTTGGGGGGAATTTTCGGGATGGGGCCATCCCAAACCCCCAGGCAGCCCCTGGAGAGGAAGGAATCGGTGAGGGAGGCCCAGAAAAAAACAGAGACTGGGGGAGAGGAGGAGATGCCCCGGTGCCTCCCATCCCTCAGCCTCTGGCGGGGTGTGGGAGCTCCCAGCCTGGATGGGCTCCTCGGCTGAGCCGCTGGGAACGCGGCTTTATCTCCCGCCCTGAACGTGAAATGTGGATAAAGCAAAGCTGGCAAGGTAATTATTCCTCGCTGTCAAACATTGCTCTGGGTTTGCTGGCTGCAGACAGCCCGAGAGTGATGAATCCCTTTGTGTTCGCAGCAGCCTTGGAGCGGCTCCAGGAAAAGGTGCAAACAGGCGGGGAAGTTTTGCGTTAACCTGCCCCGCTCGCTCCCGAGGGAGGGGCTCAGCTGGGGCCAGGGGACAGCCAGGGGACAGCGAGGGCTGAGTGTGACACCGACCCAGCGCCAGAAATCAGAGAAAAATGCAAATCCCCGGCGCAGAGAGCTGCTGGCGCCTCTCAGCACCCAAAATCTCTGTGCCCTCCCGAGAGCCCGGTCCTGCGCAGCAGCTCTGGCACGGCTTTTCCTGTTCCTCTGCGGGGTCACTGGGAGCCTGTCCCGATGGATCAGCTCCTCCCGGCACAGCCTGCGGGTGTGGGACCCCCATCCCGGGTTGGTGCTGCCATCCCTTCCCTGGATCCTCCTCTCCCAAATCCAGGTGTGGGACCCCCATCCCGGGTTGGTGCTGCCATCCCTTCCCTGGATCTTCCTCCCCCAAATCCAGGTGTGGGACCCCCATCCCGGGTTGGCGCTGCCAACCCTTCCCTGGATTTTCCTCTCCCAAATCCGGGTGAGCTCCCCAATCCAGGGTGAGTCCTTCCAGCCCCTTCCAAGCTCAACCTCTCCCAAATCCAGGTGTGGAAACCCCATTCCAGGGATTATTTCTGCCACTCCCTCTCCTGGATCCTCCTCTCCCAAATCCAGGGGAGCTCCCCAATCCAGGGTGAGTCCTTCCAGCCCCTTCCAAGCTCAACCTCTCCCAAATCCAGGGGAGCTCCCCAATCCAGGGTGAGTCCTTCCAGCCCCTTCCAAGCTCAACCTCTCCCAAATCCAGGGGAGCTCCCCAATCCAGGGTGAGTCCTTCCAGCCCCTTCCAAGCTCAACCTCTCCCAAATCCAGGTGAGCTCCCCAATCCAGGCTTATTCCTGTTCCCACTCCCCTCCTCTCACACCTCCAGTGCCACCCAAACCTGGGGAGCTGAGCTGGGCAGGGCAGGGCTGGAGCCAAACCTGGCCTTAGGTCAGAAAAAAGGGAAATAAACAGCAGGATTTGCCTCTGGGGGCGGGTGGGGACAGGAGGAGGTGACAACACCCCCAGGCAGCCGAGCTCTGGGCGCCTTTGGGCCATCTCTGACTGGGAGCTGCTCCTCATCCTCCCCCCGGTGCACCCGGAACTCAGCCCTGGCCATCCACAGCTTTTTAGGCAGGAAAATCCTCTTTTCATCCCCTTTTCATCCCCTTTTCATCCCCTTCCTCAAGCACGGGACCTGCTCCATTGCTGAGCCCAGGCTCGGGACCCCGTTCTGCGCCAGGAAAGGCTCTTTTTGTCTTTTTTTCCCTCCTGTTGAAACAATAAATAAATCTCTTTTCCTTTTCTGAACCTTGTCCAAATTCATTCACTGGCCCTCTGCCTCTCTCCTGAATGACTCCACGGGAGTCCTTGAGTCTCAGCATTATTATATTTTATTTATACGGCACAATAAACGTGCGTGGCACTTCCCAACATACATCAAGCAGCAAGGTCCGTTTTCTGATGAGTGCACAGTTTGATTCAGAAAAACACTGGTTATAAAATGCAGCAGCCCCCCGGCTCGGGGAGGGTTCTGAAGGCTCTTCCTCAGCCCCTGAAACTGAACCGAGCAGAAGAAAACCCCACCTGGAGAGGAGAATTTCATTTGGAACAGCCCCTGGGGCTGGTCCAGGTCCGTGTGCTGCCTGTTCCAGGCTCGGGGGGTGAATCTTTATCCTCATTTTGATTTGATTTTGATTTTTTATCCTCTTTTTGGTTTGAGAAGGGAAGAAGGGATGGGGCAGAACCAGCAGTGGCCAGAGGAGTGAGAGGGGAGAAATGCGGGCACCGAGGGCAGGGAGGAGGAGCACCAGGGGCTCTGGAGAGCAGGGGGAGAGCGTGAGGAAAGGAATCAGGAATAAAATTAAAGAGAGAGGGGTGCGGGGAGGCGTTTTCAAGACTCGGGTTTACTTTTCATCACCTGCCGCCGATCTCACAGGTAATAAATTCAATTAACTCACTTAATTTCCCAACTCGAGCCCGTTTTTCCCGCGGTGGGAGTTGCTGAGGGAGCCCTCCCTGCCTCGGCCTCAGCTCAGGAGGGTTTCAGGTTGAGGTTTTTGTGTTTCAGGTGAGGATGGAGCAGCTTTGGGGGGCAGCCGGCACCCTCAGGATGGAATCGGCTCCGTTTGGAGTCGCTCCAAGAAGATCTCTGGATAAAGGATAATATAAATAAATAACCAGCTGTCAGCACCTCCCAGGTTTTCCCAAACTGCCTCCTCTGGGCACAGCCAGGCTGATCCAGGCAAATAACGCCAGGCTCAGATAAACAAACAGAGATTCGGTGCCGGAGGAGTTGGTGCTTCCCGCGGGGCACGGGGTGAGCTCCGTCCGAAGCCTTTTCCTCCCTCGGCTGCGGAAATCTCGTTCCAGGGCTCCACCAGGGACGTGCCAGGAGCCAGCGGTGGCACTCCCGGGTTGTGCCCCCCTGGCTGTCCCCAGCAGCCTGGGAGGTGTCACTGCTGAGGTGACACCGTCACGGCAGCCCCAATCTCAGTTGTTCATTTCTGTGCTCAGCCCAAAAGGACCCTCCGGGGCTGAGGCCAGCAACCCAAATCCATCGGAATTTTCGGAAATGCTCCCAAGCTGGAGAATTCTGTGAGTCTCCGACTTCAAGTGGCTTCGAGCAGCTCTCCCAGGGGCACATCCCAAAGCCTCACCCACCCCACAGGGCCACCAGTGACCCCCCAAAGTGACCCCAGAGGGGCTGCAGGACTCTTTTCCAACTCCCTGGGATGGCTCCAGGGTCACCCAGGGGAACCCAAAAGAGCCCAGATGGGCTCCCAGTGCTCCCATTTTCTGCCTCATCCAGGCAGGAATCAGCAGCTGTCCCCGGCAGTTGGTGACACAGGGTGACAGCTGATGGCAGCGGCCACCCCAACCTTCATCTGGACGCCTGGCCCGGTGCCACCAGGCAGAAGGAAAAGCGCCGGGGGCCGAGGGCAGGGCGAGGTGCCGGTGTCACCGCGAGGTCCCGGTGTCACCGCGGTGGCCGCGGCTCGGTGCCATCTGCGGTGCCGTGACCTCGCCGTGAGGACTCGAGCGAGCTCTGCCAAATTAGCGCCAGGAACGGGATCCCAGGCGGGCCCCGGGGGCTGCTGCTGCTAACGAGGGCCGGGAGGCAGGGCTGGAGCGGTGCGGGCTCCAGATGGACGGGGAGGGATCTTGGGAGCGGCTCAGCCTCGGGGCTTGGGAGAATCCCCCGCGGGAGCCTCTCCCGGCGCTGGGTTTGAGCTGAGGGAGGGCGGCAGCTCCAGAAATTCACCTCCAACAATCCCTGGTTTGGTTTTTGTGCGGGTGAGGGGCCCCCCCGAGTGCTGTGTCCAGCTCTGGAGGGGCTGGAGGGTGACCAGGGAAGGGAACGGAGCTGGGAAGGGGCTCAGGCTGGAGAAAAGGAGGCTCAGGGGGGACCTTGTGGCTCTGCACAACTCCCTGACAGGAGGGACAGGAGGAGAGGGAGCGGCCTCAGGTTGTTCCAGGAGAGGTTTAGATCGGATATTAGGGAAAATCTTTTCTTGGAAAGGGTTTTGAGGCCTCAGCAGGGGCTGCCCAGGGGGGTTTGGAGTCCCCATCCCTGGAGGTGTCTGGGGAGGGGCTGGAGGTGGCACTGAGTGCTCTGGGCTGGGGACAAGGTGGGGACTTGGCCTCGATGATCCTGGAGGGCTTCTCCAACCTCAGTCATTCCGTGAGTCTGTTCTCCAATCTCCACTTCCCCTCCTGGTTCCTCGCTGGAGCAGGAGGAAACATTTCGTTATCGCTGCTATCGAGAAGCATCTTCCTGCTGCCTTTAAAATTCCGAGCAGGAGCAGCAGTTCCGGAGCCCGGCTTCCACGCGGGAGCGAGGCCGTGCCGGCGCTGCCATTCCCGCTTTTTCCTGGCAGAAACACATCAATAATCCATAATCCCCCTTAATTCCTGCAGACAAAGACCCGCTGGAGCTGTCGCTCACCAGGAGCTTCCCTGAAGGACGATGGCCAAGTGGCTGCGGGCACATTTTGGGAAGCTGGGAATTTCCCCATGGAATTCTTTTGTACTTTGAGCCTTGGGTTTAAACGCTGTCGGTGCCAGGTTGTGCCGGAGGGTTCCCAGTGGGAATTGGGGCCTGCACAGGGATCATCCATCCCAACAACCCCACCCTGTGCTGGGAGCGGTGTCCAAATCCTCCTGGAGCTCTGGCAGCCTTGGGAATGTGCCCATTCCCTGGGGAGCCTGGGCAGTGCCCAGCATCCTCTGGGAGAAGAGCCTTTCCCTAAAATCCAACTTAAACCTCCCCTGGCACAGCTCCAGCCCTTCCCTCGGATCCCAGGGATCAGAGCTGCCCCTCAGGATGGGCAGGATCTGCCAGCCCCAGGCTCCAGAGGGCAGGAAAGGAGCGGGAAAGCTTGGAAAGCACATGGAAAAATGAGCAGAGGGCACTGGGAGCAGCTGGGTCGCTCCCACGGATTTTTTTTTAATGGGTTTTATGGGTTCAGTTCCCGTCCCTTCAGCGAGGTGGGGCCGGGCTGTGCCAGGCCTGGGGCATTTCCCAGCCTTCGGGAAGCAGCTTCAGGGCAGGGAAAAGAAACAGGAACCACAAAACCGCTCAGGAGGAGGAACCAGGAACTCCTGAGCTCGCGGGGCCTGCGGGACAGGGCCGCTCACACCCCGGGTTTCCCATCAGCTCTGCTGCGTTTTTACCCAGCCAGCGGATTTTTAGCTGGAGCAGCTCCCCCCGAAAGGCTTTTCCAGCCAGCCCGCAGCTCCCTGATGTGTCTGTAATGAGCCCCGTGGATGTATAATTTAGGATGTGTTTAATCTCGCTGCCTCCGGAACAAAAAATTCAACGTTTCGCTTGGTCTGGGCTTTTTTTTTTTTAAATAAATATCCTCATTTTTGTTGTCTCCCGTGCTGCCCAGGGAATCCCACATGGAAGAGCTGGTGGGACCTTGGCTGGGCTGAGGCTGCGTTTCCCGGGGAGTCCCTTTTTCCCTGCCCCGAGTCCATTCTCGGCGCCTCCAGCCCGTGATGGATGTGGCACAGACTTAATGAGGTCGTGTTTTCCCACCAGCTCCGCTCGGAGCCACTCAGCGCTCGGCTCGGGGCGGGAGATGGAGTTAAAGGCCGGTTGGGAGTCCGTGATGCAGACGAGAATTCTGCCCCGTTTTCCTTCTTTCCCGTGTTTGTTAACGAGCGGCCCCGGGGGGAACCGAGCCCGGAGCTCGGTTTTTGGGGCTGAGGCCGATTTGGTGGCCCTGGGTGAGGCTGGGGCGCTCTGGCATCCACGCAAGGAGGAAAACCCCACCGGGCAGGGTCAGCGCTGGGAAATTCCAGCCGCTGCTGCCCTGGCGATGGCACAGAGAGGGACCCTCCAGCCCTGCTGGACCCCCAAGGGCTTTGCCGTGGCTCTCCCGGGAAAAACACCCAGGAAAATCCTCTTGCTGAGGGTGCGGGGGCACCTGGATCTGTGCTGGGCCGTTCCCTGGCTCACCTGGGAAAGCCCCAAGGAAAAGTCTTTGGGCTGGAGCAGGAGGAGGAGCGGGGAGCGGGGCAGGGCTGGAGGAGGGGATGGAGCAGCACAGGAAACTCATCCCGCGGGAAAAACGCCTTTCCTGATGCCAAAGGAGATCCCGCCGGGAAGGAACACCACTGATCCCACATCCCAGACTGCACATCCCGCATCCCAGACCCCGCATCCCAGATTTTGGGGGATCAGACTCACCCAGGACATGCCAGAGGCTTTTCCTGCCCCTTTTCTGGCAGCTGGGGGTGGCAAAGGGGGCAGGACACCCCAAAAGGTCCAGGCAGGGCTCTTGGGGGGCCCCGGGGATGTGGCAGTGCCACATCTGTCCCCAGCTTTGGTCCCTCCAGTCCCTCCCTGTGCACAAACATCCCTAAATTCCCAGTCTGGCTGTGGAAACGATGGGAAGAGGGAAAGTCTCCTGGAGACCTTGGAGACTCTGGAATTGAAGCAGCGCCGTTAACGAGGGAAGAGCTCTGCTGGGACTGCCGGTGAATCCAGGGAAAAGCAGGGAGAAGCTTTTCCCAGCACAGCTCCAGCAGCTCAGCCAGGGGCAGCTCAGGCTCTGGGCGTGGAGAGGGATTCGTGTCCAGCAGGAAAATCCCGGGATCTCGGCACCCGCAGGCAAAAACCTCTCTGTGCCCTCCGGGGTCGGAGCGAAGGTGGGGAAGCTGTGGGAGGAACATTCCCGGGATTGTCCCGCTCCTCCCGGGTGTCCCTGTCCTGTCTGTGCCCCCTCTCCTGTCCCACAGCCCCGGGACGGACCCCAGACACCCCCAGCATCCTCAGTTTTCCATCTCCCGTCCCTTCCACCCCGTCATTCCCGCAAGGAGCTGCCCGGAGCGGCTCCGTTTGCGGTTCCGTGTGAGAGCGCTCCGCTGTCGCCGCCGGTGGAGCCTCAGCTGCTCCTCCTGGGTGGGAATAACTCCAGAAGGAAGCGAGGAAGCGAATCTGCTGCTCCAGCTCTTTGAGCAGGAGGAAGAGGAACGCGCCAGGACACGGGAGAGCGCAGGATTTCACACTTCCTTTAATCGCTCCTTTAATCACTTCCCCGATTTCCAACGGGCTCGGGAGTTCTGGGGTGTAACCGAGATCCCCCTGCCCGCCGCTCGGGGAATTCCGGGATGGAATCTTGCAGGTTTAATGGCCCTCGCTGCGTTTCTCCTCCGTGAATGTGCCCAGCTGCCTCTGGCCTCCTCTCAGCCTGGCACAGCCGCGCTGTCCTCAGCTGACCCCCCTGCCAAGGCAGCTCCTTCCTCCTGGCTGCTCGCAAAACCGGGAAATCTTGGGAAGCCGAGGCTCCATCCCTCCTCAGACAGCCCGGATTTTGGGGCTGGGTTGGGGCTGGGTGGGAAAAGGGATCCCGAGGGATGGGAGGCAGCCCTGGCTGAGGGAAGGGGAGGAAACGCTGCTGGTTTAACAGCAGGGAGATGCTGTGGGGACGCTCACCGTGTCCTCAGAGGTGACACTGCCCGCTCCCCATCCTGTGTCCCCCATCCAGCCCCGCTCCGGACCCCTCAGGATTCCCCGCATCCTCCTCCGGCCTCAAATCCCTGGAATGCTGGGCACTGACCAGGGAATGGACACGTTCCCGAGGCTGCCAGAGTTCCAGGGTCTGGGCCCCGCGCCCAGGGTGGGAATTTCGGGGCTGTGCAGGGCCAGGAGTTGGGCTGGATGATCCCAGCTCGGGATATTCTGGAATTCTGTGATGTCTCATCCCAAACTCTGGCTTGGCTCCGGCCTCGCTGCTCCTCCAGAGGGGCTGGGCTGAGCCTGGGGAGGAAGTGTCACCCAGCAGGTGACAGAATTCCTCCCCTTCCCAGCCCTTTCCCAGCGTGTCTCCAGCCCTGCAAGCAGGTCCCGATCTCCAGGGGATCTCCCAACTCTCCCGTTTTCGTGCAGCCAGGAGCTCTCCCTGGCCTGGGAATCCTCCATTCCCTTCATTCCTTCCTTCCCTAGGGAGAAATTCCTCCCTGTGAGGGTGGGCAGGCCCTGGCACAGGGTGCCCAGAGAAGCTGTGGCTGCCCCTGGATCCCTGGAAGTGTCCGGGGTGTGCCCGGGATGTCTCCGGGATGACCCGGACCCTGCTCGGCTCCAGCAGCAGCTCCCTGCAATGTCCCAGCCTGGAGCTGGGAATTCGATGTATCCAGCGCTGTTTTCCAGGCTGGACGGGGCTTGGAGCAGCCTGGGAGAGTGGGAGGTGTCCCTGCCCGTGGGAGTGGATGATCCTCAATGTCCTTCAAGCCCGAACCATTCCGGGATTCTACGATCCCATGATTCATCCCCGAATTGCTCAATTTAATTGTTTTTAAGGCTCTTCGCTTCCCCTTGGCTCAGGATCTCGCTCTGTCCCTGCCTCAGACGTTCTCACTCCTTGATTCTCTTCCCAGCCCAGTTCGGTGACTCCCACGGACCTGAGGACCCTTTGGAACTCCCAGTTCTGTCCCTTCCCCGCCACCCCCACGCTCAGATTCCACATCCCTGGAATCTTTTCGGGCTCCGGCAGGGGCTCATCCAGCAGCCGGAGCCTTGGCAGCGCTCCTGGCACCGTCAGTGCCCGGGAAGAAGCAGCTGCAGAGGCACCGTCCCCTTCCCGCAGCTGGGGAGGAGCGCGGGGACGGCGGGAGCTGGAACGCCGGGATGGGCCGGGATGGGACCGGGATGGGCCGGGATGGGGCCGGGATGAGCCGGGATGGGGCCGGGATGAGCCGGGATGGGGCCGGGGTGTGCCCGGGTGTGTGCTGGGGTCCAGTCGTGTCCCAATCCCAGCACGATCCCAAGTCCTGCAGCTCCTGCTCTCNAGCCGTGCCCCTTCCCAGCACAATCCCAAACCCAAATCTTGGAGCTCCTGTTTTCCCCATTCCCAATACCCAGTGCANGTGTGCCCGGGTGTGTGCTGGGGTCCAGTCGTGTCCCAATCCCAGCACGATCCCAAGTCCTGCAGCTCCTGCTCTCCCCATTCCCAGCCTGTGCCCGATGTGGA
>VZRO01003879.1:45727-62447 GCA_013397915.1 Daphoenositta chrysoptera
GCCGGCGACAGTCGCGACAGGCGCGGAGCGGATGTGATTTCGGTCGGGGCTCGCCGGTGGCAGCGCCGTGTCCGCCGTCGCTGTGGGGCTGCGGGTCCCCGAGGGGTGGCCGGCGGTGGCTCGGACCCGCCATCCCTGTCTGGCTGCTGGCGGCTGCGTTTGTCGTGTCGGGAGTCGCCTGTCGCGACAGAATCGGTGCTGCTGCGTGTGTTTGGGCGGGGAGGCGCCGCAGCCGGCCAGGGGCCGGGCTGGACCGCGGTGTTGTGGTCTGGCGGTGGGTCCGGTCTCCATCCGCGTCCCCGCGGCCCCTCAGGAGCGGGGAGGGGATTCCGGAACGGGCTCGGGGGTCCCGAGGGCTGCGCAGGTGGGAGCGCGGCTCGGCGGGGACAGGGGCCGAGCCCGCGGCCCCCGCGGCTCCCCCGCACCCATCTCTGCTGCTGTCACAGGCTCTGGGGGCTGGTGGCTGTGTTCCCATCCACGAATCCCGGGATTTGTGCTGGTTTTGGCCACGGTCCTCCCACGGGCACCCGAAAGAGTCACTTGGGTGTGGGTGACGCTCAGCCCCACGGCGTGGGGACATCCCGGCAGCCCCACGTGGGGATGCTCAGCCTGTGGGGCTGGGGGTGCCTGAGCCCCCCGGGGAGCCCTCCCGGGAGGGGCGGTGGCCGTCACCAGGAGCTGTCCTGGGACAGGACACAGCCCCGATGATGACACTGCAAGATTTCCTCCCGGGCTGGCCTCTGCTGTGGCCCAGCCCTGGCCACCAGCGCCAGGCTCCGCATGGTCCAGCACAGCTGGACAAACAGACCCCAAAAAAGCCTTTGGGAGCAGAGGACACGGATGGCTCCGAGACGCTTGGAAAGAAGTTGTTGCTGTCTTGGTGGTTGGTGCCTCATCCCGGAGCCCCTGAGCCATCCCAGCGTGGCTCGGGGGACATCCCCTGCCTGGCATCTGTCCTGGGGCGGGGTGGAGTCTCCTCCTTGGAGAACATTCCTCCACGGCCACAAGCACTGCAGGGCCTGGAGGAACCCCTGGAAGCCACCCAGGCACTGGGAGCCCTGGTCCTGCACAAGAGGGCCCTGTCTGAGCTCTTGGCCGGCGTTGTGCTGCTGTCGGCACATTCGGCTGTTTGGGCTGGTGCGTGGTTGTCCTTGTGTGAGGATCATTCTCTCTCTGCGGGGTTATTCCACTCGGGAGTTGTGTAACCCTTTTGTTTGCACAGTGCCCCGGGAGGCCACCACGGGCCAAAAACCAGATGACTTGGGGCTGTTTTTACCCCCTGGGGCACTGGAGGACGTCGGGAGGTGTCCTCAGCCCGGCGGGGTCAGGGCTCTGCAGAGAGGCGGCTTCGGGACGCTGTCCCCCTCTCCTGCGGGGTGGCTTCGTCCCTCCGGAGCTGCTGGAGGTGTCTGCCCGGCCAGGCCACCCCGAGGAGCTCCCCGCGTCCTGGGGAGATGCCCCGAGCAGCCCCCCGGCCTGGGTGGGATGGGCTGGGCTCCCACGGGGCTTCTGCCATCCCCGGCCTCCAGCAGGCGACACCTGCGGGTCCGGCTCGCTCTGCGCTGGAATTTGGGAGGCTGGAGCGGGGAGAGCCCGGGGAGGGGCGGGTGGTGGGAGCCCGGCGTTGTCTGGAGCACCAGAATCCTTGGATTGCTGCTTTCCGCCGTGCTTTTCCCCGGGGAAGGCGAGCCGGAGCCCCGCTCCCGGTGCCGTTAGGGCTCGCCATATGCTCCCGGTGCCTGTGCCAGCACCAGCCCTTGGCTGCCGCGCCGAGGAAGCAGCGACGGCCCTGGCGAGGCGCGGAAGGGAGGGAGGGCGACCTCTCCGCATCGCTCACTACCTGCTTGGCCTGATTCCGGATGACTCGGATCAGCTGCCTGGGGGAAACGAGCTGTTCCAGGGCCGGGATCAGCACTCAGCCGGAGGAGAGGGGAGGGGAGGGAGCAGAGCATCGCTGTGCGGGCAGCCGGCTGGGGAGCGCGGGATCCACCGCTCAGCCGCCTGGCACAACGCGTTAGGCTCAACAGGCAAGGCCGGATTTTAGGACAAAGCCTGGGATCAGGCTCTGCGGAGATGCCCAGACGCTGAGGGATGTGCTGGCACCGCTGCCGGGGACAGGAATTCCGCCGCTGTCCTGACCGTGCCGTGGATTTTGGCACGGCCTGCGGGCGGGAGGAGAAATCCCAGCGGGATGGGATGGGGCGATGCTGCCGGAGCTGAGCGTGCCGAGCTGCGGGCACGCGTCCTCCTCCGGAGGGAGAAGCGCCCTGTTCGCCCAGCATTCCCTGCCTGGGAGGTCTCCCGCCTGCGAGACGCTGCCTCTTCTCCCTCTGCCTGACGTTCTCGCCTCTCCAGGGGTGTTGGAATCGCCGGGGGAACCGGAGGCGGCTACATCTGGGGAGTCACCCCGGCGCTGGCACGGCGGCCGCGCAGCCAGATGGAGGGAGCTGCGGCAGCGCCGCTCCTGTTTGTTTTCCCTGCCTTGGTTCCTAACCTCGTTTTACCCCAATCCCGGGTGTCTCGGGCCCATCCAGGTTCCTGCGGGAGAGGAGCGGTGGGAGGGAGGCAGCGGGGCAGGTTGTGGGCACGCGTCCGAGGCGGTTTTGGTGGCGGTGCCAGCTCGGAGCTTGGTGGGCCCTGCTCGTGCTGCTGGGCTCAGCTGTGCCCGTGTGTGGCCTGGCACGCCCTGCCCAGCCTGGTGTCCACCTGAGCTGCTCTCCAGGCCGCTTTTCCAGCCCTGGTGATGCCTCGGCCGTGCAGGTTCTTCGCAGATCCAGCGGGGTCCTTGTTGCTTTGGCTCTTCGGTGGCTCCACGGGCCCTGCAAGGTGCTGCCAGCGCTGTAACACCCCCACAGTCAGATGGATCTGCTCCTCCTCCTCCTCCTCGCAGTTACTGGGTCAGCTCAGCTTGAACCATCTGGTCCAGTTCTGCCCCCTCTGCTCCCGGCTGGGCACGGGGAGAGCAGCAGAGCCTTCGCCGGGTGGCGATGGGAGTGACCTCTCTGGTTGCCCCGGCTCCTCACCCACCCCTGAGGGGCTGAGCTTCTCCATCCCCCTCCCAGAGAGCCCCTCTCCCCCCCGGGGCTGTCCCGGGGCGAGGATGAGGAGGCAGGAAGGCTCCGCGCTGCGTTCGGGCAGCCCCGGTGCCAACAGCCCCGAGCCAAAGGCAGCCGGAGAGAGCGGGGGGAGGCGGGGAAGCCGAGGCCGCGGGCAGGGCTGGGCAGGAAGGTGCTGAACCATTCCCGTCACCTGCCCGGCCTCACGCTCCGCCGGGATGCGGGATGTGCCGGGATGCGGGATGTGCCGGGATGCGGCCGAGGCCGCGGGCACCGCGGGCGGGTGTTGGGTGCTGCGGGGGCTCTGCGGTGTCTGGACGCGCTGGAGGGTGGCAGGGCCGGTGCCGAGCCGGCAGCAGCGGCCTTTCCCGGGAGTTTGGCCGGGCAGCAGCAGAGCTGAGAGCTCCCGGTGTCCCCGCGGCGCCCCGGGAGCTGCCCCGTCCTCGGGTGATGCTCCAGGCGCCGTTTCAGCTGCAGATGCTTTTCCTCGCCCACAACACCCCAAACGGCGTTTGCTGGCAAGCTCGGCTTTTCCAGACTGCTGCTTTCCGGCTGTGATTTCCTGGGAAATGAGTTCTGAGGCTGCTGCTCCGGGTGGCCGCTGGCAGGGAGAGCAGCAGGTCCCTGGGCCAGGTGCTGCTCGCAGGACGGGACTTTGTGGGACCCCCACACGCCCCGGGAGCTGTTTCCGGAGCTGGGATGTGCTTTGGGGTGTCTGCGCCTCTGCCCAGGGCTGCGGCTCCTCCTTCTGCCTCCTGCTGCCATCAGGATCCTGCTCTGCTGCTCCCAGGCACGGGGAGATGGATCCTGGAGGAGGGAGATGGATCCAGGAGTGGGGATGGATCCTGGAGTGGAGATGGATCCTGGAGGAGGGAGATGGATCCAGGAGGAGGGAGATGGATCCAGGAATGGGGATGGATCCAGGAGTGGGAGATGGATCCAGGAGGAAGGAGATGGATCCAGGAGTGGGAGATGGATCCAGGAGGGAGGTGGATCCAGGAATGGGGATGGATCCAGGAGGAGGGAGATGGATCCAGGAGTGGGAGATGGATCTCGGAGGAGGAGATGAATCCTGGAGGANGGGACTCCAAAAGGGACAGAACACTCTGCAGCGGCAGCAGAGGTGCCCCCGAGCACATCCCTGGGCATCCGTGGGGATGTGGGGAGCCTCCGGTGCACCAGGACTGAGGGAGCGGCTGGAGCTGTGCCAGGGCAGGTTTAGGTTGGAGATCAGGGAAAGATTCTTCCCCCAGAGGGTGCCGGGCACTGCCCCGAGGGAATGGGCACGGCCCCGAGGCTGCCAGAGCTCCAGGAGCGTTTGGACACCGCTCCCAGCACAGGGTGGGGTTGCTGGGGCTGTGCAGGACCAGGAGCTGGATGTTCCGTGATCCCTGGGGGTCCCTTCCCTCTCCAGCCGTTCCCCGATTCTATTTCTGGGAGGTCGGGAGGAGGCGTTGGCTGCGCTGTCCCCCAGGAGAGCACGGAGCTGCCAGGGCTTCCCCGTGGCTCGGTCCCGCTATAAATAAATATCCTCTCGCACAACGCGGGGTGTTTAATTGTCACCGGCCGGTGACAATTCCTCGGGACAGGCAGCCTCGAGGCGGCTGCAGAGCCGCCAAACCCCGTGCCAGGGCATCCAAGCGGGCTGAGACACCTCGCTGGGCAGGGAGATCCTTAAAACAGAGCTGTCAAAGCGCGGAGCTCGTTCCCTTGGCAACAGCCATGGTGGAGATCGGCCTGAGGGTAGGAGCTAAAAATCCCACTCAAAACCCAGGAGTTTCAGCCGGTGGCTGTCGCGCCGGGGGAGGCTGCTGGCACTGGGGTCACCCTGCCCCGGGGTCTGCGGAATTCTCGCCTTTTGGGGGTCCCCAGGGAGCTGGGACACCGGGAAAGGCTGAGGTGTGCTCGGGGGGGATTTGGGGTGGCCCAGAACTGGGGGGTTTTCCCTCTGCTCTGCCCCCTCCCAGGAATCCGCGTGTCCTGGGATGTCCTGAGGGTGCCGCTGCCTTTTCCCGAGCGAAGGCGGCACCAGCCTGGTGTGGAAACGGGGAAAGAAGGAGGGAAATGAGACATTTTCTTGGGAAAAAGAGGGAAATGAGGAGGGTTTTTGGGAAAGAAAGAGGGAAATGAGAAGGGATTTTTCGGAAAGAAAGAGGGAAATGAGAAGTGGTTTTTTTGGGAAAGAAGGACGGAAATGAGAAGAGGTTTTTGGGAAAGAAGGAGGGAAATGAAAAGGGTTTTTTGGGAAAGAAGGACGGAAATGAGAAGGGGTTTTACTGGGAAAGAAGGAAGGAAATTAGAAGGGGTTTTATTGGGAAAGAAGGAGGGAAATTAGACATTTTCTTGGTGGAAAAGCGGGAAATGGGAAGTGGTTTTTGGAAAAGAAAGGGAAAGGGGGAAATAAAGAAAGGGAAGGGGGTTTTGGGAAAGAAGGAGGGAAATGAGACATTTTTTGGGAAAGAAGGACGGAAATGAGAAGGGAAAGAAGCATGGAAAGATCTTTTGGGAAAGAAGGATGGAAATGAACCTGTGGAGCGCCTGGATGGATTTCCCCCTGCGAGGAAAACACAGGAACAGCCCGGATCCCGCAGCCGGGTGACACCGCCCGGGGGTGTCCCCACGAGGAGCCCTCTCCTGGAGCAGCCTGGATCCCTCCCAGCTCCAGCCTGGCCCCTCCCGCTCCCTGCCCTTGGGAACAGCCTGGATGGAGCCCGGAGTGGGGAAGGAGCCGGCCCTGGAGGCTCCCGGAGGGATGGGAAGTGTCCCGTCCCTGTCGCAGCACAGGCTCCGAGGCGGAACCCGAGCAGGAGCAGCTTCCCCTCTCCTGGGAAACCTCAGCTGCCTGGAATTCGGGCTCTGGGAATTCCAGACTGTGGATTCACACCCTGCTCAAACCAGGCTGTGCAAGGGATGTGCGCAGCAGATGTCTGAGCCTTCCTAATCCGCCAGCCCGGAATTCCCGCCCCGCCGGGATTCCCGCATGGATCCCCCCCTGGAAAAATTCCCCTGGAGCTGGGGAGGGAATTACAGGAACAGCGAGTCCTTGGAGAGGAGGAGAAGGCGCCTTGGAAAACATCTGTGCCCATGGGCATGAATTGGATCTTTGTGATGCTCCGAACCCGGAGAAAACAGGGAAGAAGGAGGGAAATGAGAAATGGGGGGGTTTTTTTGGGAAAGGAGGAAGGAAATGAGAAGGGGATTTTTGGGAAAGAAGGAGGATAATGAAACATTTTCTTGGGAAAGAAGGAGGGAAATGAGAAGGGGATTTTTGGGAAAGAAGGAGGGAAATGAGAAGGGGATTTTTGGGAAAGAAGGAGGGAAATGAGAAGGGGTTTTTTGGGAAAGAAGGATGGAAATGAGAAGGGATTTTTTTGTGAAAGAAGGAGGGAAATGAGAAGCGTTTTTGGGACACGGAGGCGTCGGAGGCCTCGGAGCAGTGGGTGCTTTCCCCCGGGGTTATTTCTACCACGGAGACGCTTTCACAGCCTGGAGAAGAGCTGGGACGGGGCGGACGCTCCCCGGCGAGGATCCCGCAGCTCCCGCCTCCCCCCACGGCCGCCGGGCTCTCCCCAGGCCTCTCTCCCTGCTCCCCTGCTCCAGGTGAAGCTGCTCCAGGCAGGCAGCACCGTGCCTGTGCTGCAGAATTCCTGGGATGCACAGCATCGATTTTTCTTTTTTCCTTGTGGGAGCATCCTGGGGCTGGAGACGCCGGAGCTGCAGAGCTTTGGGGACGGTCCTTGCTGGTTGGGGACACTCACGCCGGGCTCCAGGAGCAGCAGAGATGTCGACATCGTTTTTCCACGTCGTTTTCCCCCCTTCATGAATATGAATGCAGCCCCTCCGCCAAAGTGCGCGGCTCTAATTAATGAAATATTGATTTTCCTGGCTCCGCTGCGCCAGCGGGGAGCGCAAACAAACACGGGCAGCAGCTCTGGGCCCCACGCGCGGGGCTCGGCACAGCTTTTCTGGGGTGCTTTTTGGGCAGCCCGAGGTTGCTCTGCCTGTCCCTGGGGCTGGATCTGAGCCCTCTGGATGGCTCCGGGGAGGGGACAGCCGTGTCCCCCCTCACTGCTGGCTCGCCCCTCTCTTGTGGGGTGATAGCGGGGCCTTGGGGGTCCCTGCAGCCCCCAGGCCGTGCTCTGGCCGTGGCGGTGGCACGGAGGGGGGCGAGGGGACGGTGCCAGCCCTGGCAGGTGGCAGCAGCCCGGCGCTGGCAGCGCTCGCTGGCACGGCCGGGCGGATGCTCCCGGCGTGTCCAGCACCTGTCCCGGGCTCTGCGTGCCAGCGCAGCTTGGCTGTCCAGAGGGGTGGCACTGGAGGGGACAGCCCCTGCTCCGAGCACCCCTGGGCCTTCCTAGGACACCCCTGGCCGTGCCGGGCTTGGGTTGAGTTGGGATGTTGGGAGGGAATTCCTGGCGGTGAGGGCGGTCGGGCCCTGGCACAGGGTGCCCGGAGAGGCTGTGGCTGCCCCTGGATCCCTGGCAGTGCCCGAGGCCGGGCTGGAGGGGGCTTGGAGCAGCCTGGAAGGTGTCCCTGCCAAGGCAGGGGGTGGCACTGCTGGCCTTTTCCACACAATTCCGGAATTCTGTGGTTCCGCGATGCCTTCGTGAACCTCCATCCCCGGCTTGTGCCCCCCGCCCGAGGGCTGCGGCTGCGGAGAGACCCCGTGGGAGGAGGGGGAGACCCCCGGGGGGGTCCTGCTGCTCCGGGGGTCCGAGCCCCCTCCTGTCCCGGCTCTGGCCCTGTTCTGTCACTTCCAGCTGCGGGGGTTGATGAAATCCCGGCCCTTCCCATCTGTTCCGGCGGGCGCGGAGCCCCCGGGGAGGGATCTGGGTCGTGCCGGGGGGGCTCTCAGGGCTGTGCCCCCCACCCAGGACGGCTGGGCACGGCCCTGGCACGGTGGGGGGGTCGGAGTCCCAGCGTGGACGGGAGGAAGGGAATGTCCCCTCTGGGGTGTCCCCCAGGGAAGGAGGAGGGGTCTGTCCCCTCTGGGTGTCCCCTCTGGGTGTCCCCCAGGGGAGGAGGAGGGGTCTGTCCCCTCTGGGTGTCCCCTCTGGGTGTCCCCCAGGGAAGGAGGAGGGGTCTGTCCCCTCTGGGTGTCCCCTCTGGGTGTCCCCGAGGATGGCGGTGACATCCTTGCTGTATTTAACCTCTCCCCGCGCTAATTCCCTATCGAGGCCAGGCCCGGGGCAGGGCGGTAATTGCGTTAATTGCGTTAATTGCGTGGCTCTCGGTCCTCAGCTGCGTCCGAGCTGGAGTTTGGACGGGAGCGGCTTGGAGCGCCCTAATCCCCTAATTAGGGTGCGGCGGGACAAAGGCTCATTAACCAAATTAAAACAAGCCGAGGGCCGGAGTCCCAGAGCTGCGGGGATGTGACAGACAGGGTGACAGTCCCCTGGCACCGGAGGGGTCCTGCTCATCCCGGGGGTCCCCGCTCTGCTCCCGCCGTGCCAGGGCCCGGAGAGAGCAGGGGAGGAGTCGGGGAAGAGCAAAGAGCAGGAAAAACTCGGCCAGCGAGGATGGGGAGGTTCCTGGGGATGGTTTTAATCCCAGTTTGGTGCTTTCCTGGAAATCCTGGCAGCGGGCAGGGCGGGATTGATGGAATCCCGGAATGTTTGGGTTGAAGGGATCTTAAAGGATCCCTGGCAGGGACACCTCCCACTGTCCCAGGGTGCTCCAAGCCTGGCCTTAGGCACTTCCAGGGATCCATGGGCTTCTCTGGGCACCCCGTGCCAGGCTCTGCCCACCCTCCCAGGGAGGAATTCCTTCCTAAAAATTCCTTCCAGCCCAGCCTCGTCCTGCCCTCCTCCAAAACCTTCCCGCCACAGCTTCGGGGAGTTCATCACGGGAGCAAAAGGATGAATTTCCCTTCACCTCGTGCGTGGAAAACGAGGAATTTCAGGTGCTTCCAGCGCTCTCCGCGCTCCGTCTGTGTCCCCCTTGTCCCTCTGCAGCTCCGCTTCCCAGAAATAGCCGTCCTTGGCCCGGCGGGGGTTATCTGATCCCGGGGCTGCTCTTCCCTGCCCTTGGGCTGCTCCGGGAGCCCCGGGGAGGGAAGGGAAGGACGAGGAGGAGCCGCGGGAGGGACACGGAGCGAGTCCTTCCCTTCGGGAGTGACACCGGCAGCCGGGCGCTGCCACCCCGCAGGTGGCACTGATGGCCCGGGGGGCTCTGCCGGGCTGGGGGTGGCCAGGGGGGCGTCCCAGTGCCAGGAGTGCCTGGCATGGAGCCCCCGGGCTGTGGGCAGGGCTGGGTGTCCCCCCGGGTGTCTCCAGCCAGGGCCGGGCTCTCCTGCTGATCCAGGATCCCCCTGCTCTGCCGGGATCCGCTCGTGTCGGGATCCTCCGGCAGCCCTGGGGCCGTGCCGGTGTCCCCGTGGGGACAGCGCTGTCCCCTGTCCCCGTGGGTGCCGCAGGAGGGGCGGCAGCGATGCTGGGAAGGGGATCCCGGGGGTAACACCCATAGCCCTGCACGCAGCTGTGCTCGGGTGGCTTTTGGGGACACTCCGGAGGGAGGTGACACCCCCTTGTTGTAAGGCACTCAAATTCTGCCAGGGTGGCCCAGCCAAGTGTGCTCAGTTACCTTATCAGAGACTTCAAGAATTCGGCGAAGCTACAGAAATGAAAACTGTTCTGAATTGGGAAAGAAGCTGTTGGAAGACGGGATAACAAAACGGCAGGAAAGTCGATAAAAAGAAGGACGGTACCATCCTGGACTGGAACCAGTCAGGTTCTCTGAAAGGTGCATGCAGAGCACGGACAGCACAGAAATCCAATCGGATCTGTGACCGTGTGAGCTACGGCTGCAGAAATGTATAAAAATAATGTAATGTAAACAACAAACGGCTCTTGCGAAACCACCTCGGTTCGTGGCACGGGGGTCCCGAGCTCCCGCAGCCCCTAACGCCCCTCTCCACGCACAGAGAGCCAGCCCACGACGTCGGACGAGACGGTGGTGGCGGGGGGCACGGTGGTGCTCAAGTGCCAGGTGGAGGACCCCGACGACTCCTCGCTGCAGTGGTCCAACCCTGCCCAGCAGACGCTCTATTTCGGGGAGAAACGAGGTAAAACCCCGCAGCCGGAGCCCTGAGGGGACAGCGGGCAGCTGTGACACCCCCTCCTTGCTGCCACCCTTTTTTTTCCGCCCCTCAGCCCTGCGGGATAACAGGATCCAGCTGGAGAGATCCACGCCCAACGAGCTGACCATCAGCATCAGCGACGTGGTGCTGGCGGACGAGGGCGAGTACACCTGCTCCATCTTCACCATGCCCGTGCGGACGGCCAAGGCGCTTGTCACCGTGCTGGGTAGGACACGGGGACAGTCCCCCTGCCCCCCGTCCCCTCCCGCATCCCCCCGCCTCGTTCCCTGCGCGCGTGTCACACGCAGCTCACGGATTTGGGGGTTTTGCCTCCTCCTCCTCCTGCAGGAGTCCCGCAGAAGCCCCAAATCTTCGGCCACGAGCAGCCCATCGATGAGGAGAAGGTGGCCCGGCTCGCCTGCCGCTCGTCCGGCAGCAAACCCGCGGCGCACCTGAGCTGGAGGAAGGGCAACAGGGAGCTCAGGGGTGCGTGGCCCTGTCCTGGGGGTTGGGACAGCTGGGGGACACCGTGGCAGGGCAGGAGGGTGGCCTGGACCACCCGGTGGGGCGAGCACAGCGTGTCCCCTGCCCCGCGTGCCATCACCGTGTCCCTGAGTGTCCCCTGTGCCCGCAGACTCGGGCACCGAGGTGATGGAGGACCCCAACGGCAAAACCTTCACGGTGACCAGCAGGGTGGAGTTCCGTGTCACCAAGGAGGACAACGAGGCCGAGATCACCTGCACGGTGGAGCACGAGTCCCTGCAGAACTCCGAGAGGTCCACCACGCAGAAGCTGCAGGTCCACTGTACGTGGGGCTGGGGACATTTGGGGGGGTTCAGGACACCCCACAGGGGTGGCCAGGGTGGTGCTGTCACACCCAGGGCACGGTGGCACCGCCCCTGCTCCTGTCCCGGCGTCCTGCTCGTCCCCATGTCCCACAGACCTGTCCCTGCTCCTGTTCCCTGTGCTGGTGACGGGGTGGGGGACGTGGGAGCACCCCCCGAGGGCCTCCCCCACCCCTGGGTGCTGGCACCCCACTGCCCTGCACGCCCAGGGGTGGGATTTAGGGTTCCAGGGGCAGGATTTGGGGTAGCAGAGCAGGATTTGGGATGCCAGATCCAGGATTTGGGGTTCCAGGGGCAGGATTTGGGGTACCAGAGCAGGATTTGGAGTTCCAGGGGCAGGATTTGGGGTACCAGAGCAGGATTTGGGATGCCAGATGCAGGATTTGGGGTACCAGAGCAGGATTTGGAGTTCCAGGGGCAGGATTTGGGGTACCAGGGCAGGATTTGGGGTGTCAGGCGCTCACCCCGCTGTTCCTCTCCCCCTTTCCAGACAAGCCGACGGCGAAGATCGAGCCGCACCCGCAGTACCCGCGGGAGGGGGAGAAGCTGCAGCTGCAGTGCGACGGGCAGGGCAACCCCATGTAAGGCCTTCCTCTCCTCCCTCCTCTTCCTCCTCAGGGCCCGGCCAGCCTCCCCTCCCGCTCCCCAGTCCCAAATCCCACCCCGGAGCTGGGCAGGCTCCAGCTTTGGGGTCGGGAATTCCGTGCAGAGGGGACGAAGCTCCCGGTCCCCTCCCGGAGCAGCAGAGCCGTGCTGGCTCGTCCCTGATGGGACATTGTCCCCTCGGTGTCCCCGGGGATCCTGGGGTGCCCATCCTGGAGTGCTGACCCCAATCCCAATGTCCTGACCTCCATCCCGGGGTGCTGGCCCCCAGCCCAGGGTGCTGACCCCCATCCCGGGGTGTCCATCCCGGTGTCCTGACCCCGATCCCGCTGTCCTGACCCCGATCCTGGGGTGCCAATCCCGGGGTCCTGACCCCGATCCCGCTCCCCAGCCCGCAGGAGTTCCTCTGGGAGAAGGAGGGCAGCGAGGCTCCTCTGCAGCTCAGCTCCGACAGCGTCCTCATCTTCCCCTTCCTCAACAAGAGTGACAGTGGCACCTACGTGTGCACGGCCACCAGCTCCATGGGCAGCGTGGTGGCCAAGTACAACCTGGACGTCAGCGGTGAGTGCGGCGCGGCCGGAGTGGCCGGAGTGTCCTGGTGAAGGTCTCACTGCATTCCGCGTGCCTGGAAAATGTCACCTGGTCCCCCTCCATGTCACCGCCGCTGCCCGTCCAGGGGTGGGAGGGGGCAGCTCCTGCCGCTCCCCCCGCGCGGTGCTGTCCCCTGAGTGTGCTCTGCTTGTCGCCGTGTCCCCGTGTCCCTGGGTGTGTGTCACAGTGGGGCAGGGCTGTGTGTGTGTCCCCAATGTCCCCATGTCCCCATGCCATGTGTCACAGCGGGCCAGGGCTGTGTCCTGCTGCCCGTGCCCACCCCCGGCTGCCTCCCCATCTCCCCGTGCCCTCCGCCGCCCTTTCCCACGCTCTGCTCCCATTTCCCTGCGTTTTTCCCTGGATTTGGGCTGCTCCTGCTCCTCTCCCACCTCTCTCCATCTCTCCCTCCCAGCCCTGCGCTTTCCCTCTCTCCTGGGCTCTCCTTCCCCCGCAGCGCATGGCAGCGGTGGCACTTTGTCCCCTGCGTCCCCTCCCTCAGCCTGTCCCTGTGCCACCCCCTGTGTGTCCCCCCTGTCCCCCGTGCTGTCCTGAGAGCACCCAGAGCTCTCTGCGCCCACCCAGGAGCCCACCCCGGCTGCAGGTGGCACCCATGTCCCTCGCCCGCACGGTGTCCCCGCCGCTGTCACAGCGCCCCGTGTCCAGCCTTCCCTCCCTGTGCGGAACCCCCACTTTTGTCCCCAAAGCCACTCCTGTCCCAGGCACCGAGCGCCACCCCCGTGCCCAGCTGCCCACCTCGGCGCCACCCTGCCCAGCGCCGAGGGACCCCGGGAGCGCGCAGGTGGCACCTGGCGGTGGGTGACGCTTCCCCGGGGTCCCTCAGGAGGTCCCCAGGGCCTGGCAGGACGTGGGGGACGATGGCCACAGCGTCCCCGAGGCCGGTGGCAGCAGCAGCGCAGCGGCACCCGTGGGGTCCCGGGCGGCCCCGCTGCGCGTCCCCTCTGCCGGGCTCTGCCCCCTCGCCGGCCCCTCCGGGCGTTGATTGGTGTCCTGTGTTTTTGTTGTCCTCCCCAGATGTTCCCCAGCTCCCCACCCCACACGTTCACTCCACTCCAGCCCCTCCGCCGGGCCCTTCCCGGCCCATCTCTCATGCTTCCATGGCCTCCGCTCCATCCTTCACTCCAGCTCCCATCCAAGGTACCGTAAGCTCCTTTTCTGTCTCTTTGCGGACCCGCTGCTCCCCAGCCCGGCCGGAGGAGCTGCCCAGGAGGACGGACGGTGACCCGGGCCCGGCCTGGGGACAGCCCCGCCGGGCGCCCGGCCCGGCTCCGCTCCCTCGCCGCGTGTGGATTTTGGCGTTTCCCAGGAGGAGCCCCCGGGCTGCCCCTCGTCCTGTGTGTCCGTGCTGTCCCTCTGTCCTGCTGCCTCCCCTGTGTGTCCCCCGCCTCGTCCTGTCCCGATGTGGCTCTGTCCCCACCCTGAGGAGGATTTGTCGCCGTGCCCCAGCGCGGATCCTGCGCTTGGGACCGGCTTTGGGTTCTGCTGTCACCTCTCGGGGTGCCAGCCTGCCCGTCACCGTCCACCCAAGCCTGCTCATCCTCCCTTTTTGGGGCCAAACCCCCCAAATCTGGTGGAGGATGCCGTTTCCCCTTCGCTTCCCTCGCTGCCTTCCCCGTTCCCGCTGCCAGGATCCGGAGCAGGACGGAGCTGCCGGCCCAGGACGGACCCCCAGGGCGGGGGGAGCAGCACCCCCTGCCCCCCCCGCAGGGTCCCAACCCCTTCTCTCTCTTTCTCCCCCCTGCCTGGGCAGACGCCAGCCCGGTGCCCTCGACCTCCAGCACGTACCACGCCATGATCGGCGGCGTGGTGGCCGTCATCGTCTTCCTGCTGCTCAGCCTGCTCATCGTGCTGGGACATTACCTGATCAGGCACAAAGGTACGGCCCGGGGGCTGCCGGGGGGCGCGGGGGGCACGGGGAGGCAGCTCCGGGTCCTGCTGCCCTTCCCGAGGCTTCAGAGGAAGCGGCGGAGCCCCCCCGGGCCTGGGGGTCCTGCCCGGCGTGGGAATATCGGGAATGTCCCAGCGAGTGGCAGCGCCAGCGGGAGGCAGCTCCCAGCCCCTTCTGCGACCCTGCTCTGTCCCGGGATTGTCCCTGTCCCCATCTCCCCGCCACCTCCTCCCTCCTCCTGCCGCTCCCTGCGCCTTCCTCCTCCTCCTCTCCCTCCACCTGCCCTTTTCATGCCCGCCAGGTTTGTGCCCAAGCCCCGGGGACACGGTGCCGCCCCGCCATCGGCCACCCCCCGAGGTGATGTGTGAGTAGAGCCCCCCACCCCGCTGCGGGGGCAGCCGGGACCCCCTGCCCTGCCGGGAGGGCTGGGCGGGAGGGCAGCACGGGCAGCGGTCACTCCACGAGCGGACGCTGCTTCCAGCACCCCCAGTGAGTGCCCATCCCGCCCCATCCCAGCGACTTTTCCATTGCAGCCGAGCCCGACGGAGCCCTCCAGGCAGCCCAGCCTCCCCGGTTTGGGTGGGAGGGGGCGCTGGCAGAGCCCCCCGTGACCCCCAGCCCTGTCCCCCCCTCTCCAGGCACGTACCTGACCCACGAGGCCAAAGGCTCGGACGATGCTCCGGACGCCGACACCGCCATCATCAACGCCGAGGGCGGCCAGGCCGGCGGCGACGACAAGAAGGAATATTTCATCTAAAGGGCTCGGAGAGAAGAGAGAGAGAAAGAGCGAGAAAAATGGAGCCAAGAGAACCCCGATGGCAACGGCAACCAGACCACAAACCCCACAAAACCCAACAGATTTTCCCTGGCGCCCGGCACGGGCGGACGGACGGACAGAGGGATGGCGGGACAGAGAGCAGGGAGAGCCACCGGCCTCGAGGCGCTGCCGACGCCTCTTGAACTTGTACAAATCGTTCACCGCCACAGCGAGAGCCCCGGCCCCGTTTGCTTGCTTGCACCTCCATCCCCCCACGCCCCGAACCCACAGACCGAGCCGTGAGTGAGCGACTTCCTCCTCCTTCCCTCGGACCTTTCGCTTTGGTTTCGTGGCTGCTCTTTGCTTCGGGCCCTTGGTTGGGGTGTTGGGCTGGGGTCGATGTAGCTCTTCCCTTCGTTTCTCTCCCTTTTGGTTTCTTTGACATCCCGGGATAAAATCAGCGCCGGGTTCCTCGGGGCCGAGCTCGGGGCGCGGGGGCGGATTTTGGGTGTCCCCGCTGTGCCCCCGTCAGCCCCGGGGGGCGACGCCGGCAGAGCCCGGCCCGGTTTTGTCCTTGGTGGTTCTTGTGGAGCAGTGTCCATGCGGGAGCAGAGCTGTCCTCGTGCAGTCAGTGTGTGGTGAAAGGGGGGGACAGCCCAGGGTGGGACCCCCGGCGACACCGGGAGCCCCCGCAGCGCCCGCCCCAGCGGGAAGGGGGGAGGGGTGAGGTTTCTTGTGGGGGGGGGAGGGGTGAACCCAAGGGAAAAGACCCCGGTTTTGGTTGGTTTTTTTTTTTTTTTCCTTAAATTCTCGGATTGGAAATGCCGATTTGAACCATCTATTGAGATGTTCAGTGCAGGGGTGGGACCCCTGGGACCCCCACAGCGGGGCTGGGGTCTCTCTGCCCCCCCCTTCCCTCCCCAGCCCCTTCCCAGGGCAGGGATGAGCTTGGAAAGGGCTGATTTTCCTCTTGGCTCCGAGAGCCCCGAACAACAGCGGCCAAAACAACCGGATTTGGGGTCTGGGGACTTCGGGGGTCCCCACAGAGGCTCGGGGGGGGAGGGGGGCTCATCCTTGCTCCTCTCCCTTCCTCCTGCCTCTTCCACCGTCACTTCCAAGACAAAACCAAACACCTTTCCCGACCTCTCCAGCACGGCCGCAGCCTGTCCCCCCCAAAAAATGCACCCCCGGGATGGGGCTGCTCCCCCCGGCACCGCTGGGACACCCCCAGCCTTGGGATGAGGATTCCCGGGATTCCACATCCCGGGCCGGACACCGGGGGCGATTTGGGGTTGTCCGGAGCCCTTTGGGAGGGGGTGAGGTCACCCCATGGATTTGGGGTGGTCTGGGGGACCAGGGGGACCTCCAGGGACAGGGAAAGTCCTCGGGGGGGAAAGGTGGGAAGCTCAGCTGGGGCTGGAAGCGTCACCCCATCCAAACCCTGCTGGGACCTGGCACCGGGTCACCTCTGGGGGGCTGCGGGGGGCTGAGGGGAGGCAGAGGAGCCCCAGCTCGGTGCCAGGCACAGGAGGGAGCCAGGGCTGTGACCTTGGGGACACTGGATGTGACCGGGCTCAGCCGCGCGTCGGCACCACGAGGGAGCAGCACACGGAGCCTCCGAGCTCCCCTTTGCTGGGCGCAGCCGTTTTTGGGGTGCTTTTCCTCCTTTCCCACCTCTCGGAGTGGGGGACGTGAGCCCGGAGCCCCCAGGGGTTGGGGGATGAACCCCGGGGTTGTCACCGAGGTCCCCAGGAGCGAGTCCTTCCCGCAGACAGAAACACCCGGCCGGGGTCTCGGGGCAATTCCATCTCCTGGGGGGCTGCGGGGGTCCCGGGGCCGGGAACTGGGGGGGGAGAGGGGTGAGGGGGCCCTGGGGCAGGGAGG
>VZRO01003880.1:0-20681 GCA_013397915.1 Daphoenositta chrysoptera
TTTTTTTTTTCTCACTTTCAGGAGTTTCAAGAAACCCAAGAGCCAGCGTGGTTTGCTTTCAGACCAGTGCAAGGTGCAAGATGGAAATCAATCATGATCCCAGCACATAAACCTGCTTCTGACTCGGTGATAATAGAAAATCCCAGCAAGACACGAAGAGAGAAGAAAAACAGAAAGCAGAAAGTTCATTCCTTGGGTCATTCCCTCTGTGCTCTCACTCCTGCAAGGGGACACAGCCAAACCCTCCACCTGCCCCATGAGATCTCATCTCCAGAGGCACAAAGGAGCTGCAGAGCTGCTGTGGATACACCTGACAGATTCTGGGCATTTCCCTGCCATGGATGTCTCTAATCCCCTTAAATTTGGGTCTCATGTGGTGCCCCGTCCCTGGAAGTGTCCAAGGCCAGGTTGGACGGGGCTTGGAGCCCCCTGGGATGGTGGAAGGTGTCCCTGCCCTTGGCAGGGGGTGGCACTGGATGGGCTTTGAGCTTTATCCCAACCCAGCTCATTCCAGGATTCTCTGATCCAGGAGCATGGCCCTGGCTGACAGGGGCAAGGGGCTCTAAAAACAAATGGTGCAGCCTGGAGGAAACTCAGCTCTTGCCCCCTCTCCTGCCCTCAGACATTTGGGCAGTGCCTGCCCATCTCCAGTGCCCCACAAGCAGGTGGGACTCGTGCCTGGGGCTGGGTCTGTCCCCTGTGTCCTTCACCTGGCTCCTGAGAAACCCAGGGTTTGCACAGAGCTCTCTGGGCAGGAGGCAACAGTCTCATCAAAGGTCGGGGCACATTTTCTGAGACCACCGAGGCCTGTGCTGGCTGCTGTGGGCAGCCAGCTCCGTGCTCCTGTTTCAGCCTCAGAGGCTCTCCAGAAGGACAGAGCTGTTTATTGAATTCCTTCCTGGCTGCCAGCGCTGCCGCCCGCGGAGCCAAGTCCTGGAAGTGAGACACTGCTCGAGCTCCTTGCAGGCAGGGACAGCTCCTCTGCTGAGCCCTGGCAGCGTGCCCTGGCTGGAAAGACGCGTGGCTCCTTTTTAAAAGCCAGTTTTTAATGCAATTCCGCTCAGCCACCGCTCCCCTCCCAGCCTGAGCCAGCAGCGGTTCAGGCTCCAGCCGGGCCCCCTCTGACACACAGGTTTGATCTGTGAGAGCAGGAAAATCAAAAGGCATTAAAGGCAGAGCAGCACTGCCAGTCCTGCCTCCCTCCACAGCTTTGGTTTTCCTGGATGGATGCTCAGCAGGCAGGAGGGGAGCAGCAAGGGCTGTCAGGAGATGGAAGGAACAGGATTTGTGGACACTGTGAACCTCAGGATCTTCACTGCCACCTGGTTTTGGAGCACTCCTGCATCACTGGGGCTGTGCATGTCACTGTCACAGCAAAGGGGACGAAGCTGCATTGGATCCTCCCATGCCAGGGGGAAAAATTAGCTCCAAAATCCCATTTTTGATCCCACATCACGCAGTGATCGTCAGCTGTGTCACAGTCACCATCCCCAGGATTTTAAAGTCTAAATCATCATCTCTAAATATATAAATTCCTTTTCCTGGTTACAGTCAGAGTGTGGGCAGAGGCAGCACGAGTTCCTTACCCCAATCTCCAGCACGTGTCCCCAACTGAAGCCAAGGCAGTGACGGAAAGTGTCACCAAACGTCATCACTCCCCACATCCTGCAGCACGTGGCACCTCACGGGCCCTGTGCCAGGCCACAAACAGCCACACAGCCCCTGCTGATGCCACCCAACCTTGCTGATGCCACCCTAACCCTGGTGATGATGTCACCCAACCCTGCTGATATCACCTAACCTTGCTGATGATGTCACCCAACCCTACTGATGTCACCCAACCCTGCTGATATCACCTAACCTTGCTGATGATGTCACCTAAACCTGCTGGTGTCACCCAAACCCTGCTGATGTCACCCAGCCCTGCTGATGATGTCACCCAACCCTACTGATGTCACCCAACCCTGCTGATATCACCTAACCTTGCTGATGATGTCACCCAACCGTACTGATGTCACCTAACCCTGCTGATGATGTCACCCAAACCCTGCTGATACCACCTAACCTTGCTGATGTCACCCAACCCTGCTGATGTCCCCACACTCGGGCTGGAGCCCACAGGAAATGGCAGGAACGAAGCTTTTTGGCCAAAACATATTGAAACACGGCAGGAAATGTTTCTAATTTATGGATCCCTTGCTCATTTTTTGTCAGGTTCCTTAGCACGCCTTCAGAAAAACAATCTGCACGAAGCACAGCAGGAAAAACAAGCCCTCCCTGCACCACCAGCAAGTGTTAAAGCCCTCTGAGAATTTATCTGGAGGTAAAAGAAAAGAAAAGAAAGAGCAGAGCAGACAAAAGTTGCTCAAACCATTAAGGGGAAACTCAGCAGCGGGAAAGTGGAGGTAATTAACATTTTTGCTACGCTGATCTGTGCGTGCCAACGTAATTTATGCGCTCAGAAATCTCTCAAATAGATCCTGCAGGAAGTGGCTGCCGAGGAAAAGATGTCAGTGCTGAGCTAAAAAGACACCTGTCAAAGCCAGCCCCAAATTCCCGCTCAGATGCAACAAAGATCTCGATGATCTGAGAAAGGCTGAATGGTTGTTGAAGGAGAAGCCAGAAAGAGAAAAGAGCTTGGATAGACAAGAAAAGGCAAAGGGTTTTCAGGAGAGAGAGGAGAAAAGGATGTAGGAAATTCTGACGTGACTTTAGAGGAAGAGATCAAACTTTAAAGGGATCAAACTTGAAAGGAGTCAAGGAAAGCTAACATAAATATTATAAATAGCAAGGAAAAGGGAGAAGGAGCTGGGTGGCTTTGAAGGGCACAGTTTTTTATGGATTTTATTGCACTGCACCTCGAGGTCCTCCCATGGATAAGGCTAAGGACAGACAAGGAAAACTCATTCAATATTTTCTTTTGGGATAATCTGGCTCAAGCAAGTTTGCATTTTTTCCCCTGCAGAATCCCAGCACAAACCCATTTGTTTCGGTTCCCCAAGTCCTTGGGATGTCCCACCAACAGCACTGTGTCAGCTGGGAACAGGAAAAAGGGAGTAATGTAGGGAAAAGTCAGTCCTGGAAGCACAGGTAAGTCAAGGAATTACGCTGGGAGGCAAAAAGTGGGACACAACCTATGGATCCATAATAACTGCAGGGACAGTGAGGGGCACAGGATGCTGAACGCTGCTCGGGATACTCAGAACCCACAGGCCGGACACAAAGGGGGAATTGCTGACCCCTGAGCAGGTTTTTGTGCAATCCAGAGTGACCTTCCCCTGGAAATCAGCCCAGGTGGGTGCAAGGCAGCTGCCAGGAGGCTCTTTATCCCTACAGACAGTGCTGGGCTGACCAGCTGGGTCAGGAGCAAAGGTCATGCCGTGATGATTTTTTGCCTTTTCTTTTATACCCCTTTTATATACTTTTTCCATAGCTTTTATGTATTCTTAGTGCTTCTAGCCCACATTCTTAGAGCTAATATTTTGCTAAGCCCAGAGCCCGAAGCCCTTGGCAGGCTGGCAGTGAGGGGTCAGAGAGCCCCAGGCACCAAGGGCCTCTCCAGAACACATCCTGTACCCTGAGCTGGGCCCAGCCAGGGGAAGGTTCCTGGGGTTCCCTGGAGCCTCTCCCTGGGGAATCTTTGCTGGATGTGCTCATTTGTGAGGCCCAGGATGTGATCCCGAGTGCCCGTGGGTGTGCATTCCGTGTGCTCTGGGGCACTGCCCCTGGCTGGGCTGCCCCTCAGGGGCCTGCCATAAACACCCAGGAAAAAACCCTTTTTCCCCTCTAACCCTGTTTGGCTCTTCATTTTAAGACCAGGGAAAGGCAACAAAGGGACCTCTCACTTGGCAGAGAATGATGAGCAAATCCCCAACTCACAACTCAGGGTGAGTCCATTTCCTCCCGAGCAGGCAGTGTTTGGGAAGGAGAGATCTCAGCTGTTCCTCAGATTAGCTCTTGGCATTTCTGGAGAAGGGTAAGGTGCTGATGCCTCAGGTTTTAACGCATATTTTTCCAATCCTGTATTGCCCAATGTGTAACTCTGGAGTTTCTTGCAGCTGCTGCCTTCAGCTCTCTGCTCATAACACACCTCTCTGGGGCTGCTCTCCAAGGACACCCAGGCTGGGCAGGCCCAAAGCCTCTGAAGGGGGGCGAGCTGAGGGGAAATTACATCATTAGCTAAAGTTTTAATTGGTGAATTTGTGCTGAAAGGCAAATGGACCAAACCTATAAAGGTGTGGGGAACTTGTGACTCGTTGTCGATCTTGGGGTCCAGCCTGGAGCCCTTGGCTCCCCAGGGTGCACCTTTGAAGGCTTTGCAAATAAATACCAGCCTTTATTCCCTTATTCCTGTCTGGTCTCTGTTTCTAGGGAGCCTCTCAAGGCATCAGTGCCAGCTTGAATTTGTGACACGAGACCTCAAGTACCTTTAGGCAAGAAGTGGCTACATCTGGAACACCACTCATCATGAGGAGGAGGTGAGAGGACACACCTTTTTATCTCCCAAATGCAGAGTGTTTTCCATCTGTTCTCCCCACTCTTTTAGCTCGCTGCTGTTTTCTCTCTACTTGGCTGTGCCACTTAAATAAACAAGGATATTGCAGCCTCTTTAAAGGAGACTCCTTTCCTGCAAAAGCCTTTTGAGAAGAAGGATCCTCTCCATAATGACCCGCTAAACAGCAAACAAGTGGCAGCTGAGCCCCGGAGCGAGCTGCACGTTGTGTTTAAAATTTGCTGGTAGGAAGATAAAATCAAACTGTGAGTGTGCCTCGCTCTGCAGGCTCTGGAAATGCCAGGTCTGGATCAATTCCTGGTGACTTTCGTTGCCTGTAAAGGTCCTTGAGCAGGAGAGAGGGAATGTGGCTGTCAAACATTCGGTGCCTTTTGTCTGAACGCGGCCGACCCAAGAGCCTGATTTCCCCTTGTGTTCTCTCCCTCTTCTAAAAGGCTTCATCCAAAAAAAACCCACACCAAAAGACAGGAGAAGTTTTCGTTTCCTCACTGAAAGCCCGTTGCAGCTGGCTGGATTTTTCTCGCTCTGTGCAAAAGGATTTCTTCGTGCCCAATTAGGTTTTAATGCTCGATATAACTCCTTCAAAAGTTAGAACTGCAAAGGGACTTTTAATGAGGTCAGGGAGCGACAAGAAAAGTGGGAAAGTAGGTTTAGGTGGGATTTTGGGAAGGAATTGTTCCCTGGAGGGTGGGCAGGCCCTGGCACAGGGTGCCCAGAGCAGCTGTGGCTGCCCCTGGATCCCTGGCAGTGCCCAAGGCCAGGCTGGACATTGGGGCTGGGAGCAGCCTGGGACAGTGGAAGGTGTTTGAGGTCCCTTCCAATCCAACCCATTCCATGATTTGATGATTTTGTGATTCTGTGATACCTGGCTCCCTTATCCTTCTATTATTTGCTTTAGTACCTAATTCGCAAACCTCATCTCTCCCCTCTCCACCCTCTGAGTTCCCCTTTTAGCATCGGGGCTTCCCCTCAGGGTTTTTACCCCTCCCCACAGCTGCCACATTTGGAGGTAATCAACTGCTACTTCTTAATCAGGAGCACAAATTAATCTAAATAAACACAAAATCCAATATTAGAAAAGCTCAAACAGCCCCGTTCTCTGGGGCACAGAGAAGGCCAGAGGTGCTGAGGGCCAGGATTGTTCCCCGTGGCAAGACAGGGGACATTCTCCAGCTCCTCACCTCAGACTTTCCCTGCTCCAGTCCCTCAGGAAAAGCACTGAAAGCACAGAACATGAAAAGGAGCAGCTCTCCATGCACTTGACACTGCTCTGACTGCCAGGAGCAAGCGTGCAGTGCTCAAAAACGCAGTGACTCTTTGTTCCTCGCACAGCTCCTGCCTGCTGACAGCCCGGCCTTTCATTGGAGCAGGGAAGGCTCAGCCTTTGAAACCCAATTCCCAGCTCAGGAGAGCACTGGAAAAATGACAGGATGGACTTCAATACTTCAGTATCACACTCCTCAGTAAAGGCTGAGCTGTGAGGGGTGAGCACAGACAGGGCAGCGCCTTCAAGGGGCTGAGGGCCTTGTCTGAAAAGCGGGAAGCGCTCTGGAATTAACACTCCATGGAAGCACCACTCACCTGAATGATTGGTGGCATCCAGGCTGTCTCCAGGTTTAGGTTTTCAGGGATGTGCCCCAGGGATAAGGGGATGCTTCTTCTGGTGCTTCATGAGCATCCTCTGGCTCAGGGATCCCTGTCAGGGCTCCTGCCCTTCGGCATCGCCTCAGGAGGTGGGAAAAGCTCCAACTACCACAAGGAATTAGGAATGAGCAGCTGAGGAAGCGCAGCTCCCGCAGTTCCCGGGCTCTTCACCGCAGCAGGAACAACACGACCACGTTAGAGATAAGAGATCCCTTGAAACTCAGATAACCCCACAGTTCTCTGCCTTGCCAGACTCCATAACATCAGCAGAGCCTAAGCCAGCAGGACAGCAGCTAAAAATACTCTGCTCCAACTCATCCCAGGCTCCTGACGGAAGGGCAGAGTCCCTGCCATGAGCTCCCTGCAAGTGTCGCAGCGAGAGGCCCCGGGGCACGGCTCTGCCACGGCCCCACAGCTGCACCCCCACCACGGGGCCAAGAGCCCCAGCACGAGGTTCTCCACTCCCCTGGAACGAGCCCCAGCCCAGCCCTGCTTTTCCTTGTGGTGGGGTTTACTGTGTTTGTCTCTGCCTGCTGAATCTCTCTTCTGGTGTACCTCCCAGGCTACATTCAGCAATTTACTTATGTCCTGTGTCCCATCCATCTTTTGCAGCTTTTTCCTTCTGTCATTAGCAGATTGGCCTGTGAACAGGTAGGCCAGGTGGAACTGCTGCTCAGGTCAGTCAGAGTGGTGTATTTTGGTGCAGCCTCCTTGAGCCTCTTCAGGAGCTCTGTGGGGATCTCATTTGGATTCTGTTAGGTCTCATAAAATTTAGCCCAATTCACTGCTTTAGGAATGGCATTTCAACCCAACCACCACCCATTTCTGGTAGTGCTTCAGCTTTTCCATCAGTGCTGGGACATTGGGATCCCAGCCAGGGTCTGCCAGGGGGTAAATATTAACTGACCCTTGGAGATTCCCAGCTCCAGTTTGAGCCTCTATAGCAGACATAGCAACTTTGTTGACCATCTCCTTTTCTGTGCTATCCAAAAACTCATCTAGCATAACATTCAGGTCACCCCAATCTGGGTTTGGGGCTTTGATGGCCATTTACACACACATAGCTACCTTTTCTGGACCTCCAACTGAGTTTTTCCACTGCTGTAGTTCTCTGAGGGAGAACTGTGTCTTTATATAAATCACCCCTGGGTTCCCACAGCCTCAGAGGTACCTCCAATACAGATCCTTCCCTTCCCCCTTCATCTGCCTTTGACCTCGTGATTTTGGCGATGGGACTGGCTGCTCTCATGGCCTCTTGGGCTACCTTTTCCCTTTTCCTACCCCCTCCCCTTGGGAACCATCTGTATTGGAATCATCCTACTCACTTTTAATTGAGGCTGCTTCATTGGTGTTAGAGGTTCCCTCAGCTGAAGGTCGGTCAGAGACTGCTGTGGTTTCCTGGTGAATCTCAGTGTCTGTGTTTTCAGTGCCAAACTCTTCTTCAGCCCCATCCAGTCCCTTTGCGGTCCCTGCAGTTCACAGGCTGTAAATTGGCAGTTTCTGATCCAAATGTCAGTGATGGGAAACACAGACCTGGATAACTTTGTGTTTCCCAGGGTTATTTCCCAACCCAGAACCTCTCCCCAAACCCCACTGACAGATTTGGGGTGGTGTAGCAAAAAGAGGGGCTGGGGAGGGACAAAGAAGAGCAACTGTGTTCATGCAGAGCTCATGTTCCCTGCTGTCCTTCCGTGCTCAGTCCCATTTTCTGCAAGAATGAACAGAGAACCAAACCAAAATGTATTTACTGTGCTTTCTTCTGCTGCATAAAGTGATGTTTTCATATAATCCCAGAAAGGTTTGGGTTGGAACAGACCTTAAACCTCACCCAGTGTCACCCCCTGCCATGGGCAGGGACACCTCCCACCATCCCAGGGTGCTCCAACCTGGCCTTGGACACTTCCAGGGCTGGGGCAGCCACAGTTTCCCTCTGCCAGGACCTCCCCACCCTCACAGGGAAGACTTTCCTCCAATATCTAACCTAAACTACTGTTTTTCAGTTTAAAGCCATTCCCCCTTGTCCTGGCACTGCCTGCCCTAATAAAAAATCCCTCTCCAGCTCTCTTGTAGTCCCTTTTAGGTACTGAAAGGCCACAGGAAGATCATCCCAGAGACTCCTCTTCTTCTCTGTGGGGTTTTCTCTCTTTCCTCACTGCTGTTTCTCTGTAGGGAGGGGTAGCCCTGGTGCAGCTGCCCCTGAGCTGGGTTTCTCTGCATTCACAGCACCCACTCAATCCTTGCCAGCAGGCTGTGCCCGGGCTACGTGTCCTGAGCAGTCAAATCCTCTTTATTCTGGACAATCTCAGCCCCGGGAATGACCTTAGCTCAGAGAACACATCCCAAACTCATCCACAGCATATTTGCCTCCGTAACCTCGGCGGAGCTCGGCTGCTCCGCGGGGCTGGCCAGGCAGGCCCCGCTCCCTGCTGTGGATGAAGATGTTCCAGTTGCCTGGGAAACCACTCCTTGGGATCACTGAAATGTATTCCACACCTTGGCCTTCGGATACTCCATTAGCACCTTGTCTGGGAGAAAATCCCGATGCCGGGGGAACCTGCAGGAATCAAAGCGCTCCTTCCGCAGGGATAAATCCAATAGGGAGTCACTCAGGGCCCAGCAGCAACCAGATCTGCCCCAAAAGAGTAAAGATGGGTCACGGTCAGAGCATTGAGCATCTCATCCCTCAGCTGAGGACACGAGGCTTAAATCCATTAGGATATTACCAGCAGGTGGAAGAATTGGCTGAGTGGAGATGCAGGAGCTGCAATCAAAGGAGATGGGGTTATTCAAGGACTCAGAGCATTTATTTAGATTAAATATTTGCAAATTGGGATATTTTTTGGCCTATTTGAAGAAAGAATGCATTCAATACTTACAGCAGGTGCACCAGGTAGGACCTTAAAACCCATCTCCTTCCAACCTCCCTGTCTTGGAAATATGGTTGGGGTATCAGACTGATTTTAGAGGACAAAAATCCACAAAGAAGAGCAGGATATTGCTCCAAAAGCCCTACTCCTGGCAGCAGTTAGGACAAGGAAAGCAGCATCATTTCACTGCTTGCCTACCTTCAATCAAAAAACAACACTGGGCTTGAATTTCCCCTGTGGGTGCAGTCAGCCCTTAAGTTAAAATCAGGCTTTAATATCTTCTCCTCATAATTTAGGTCATGGGCAGGGAAGCAACGCAGGGAAATAGAGAGAAAAATTCAGGCTTTGCAATAGATGCTCAAAAACTGCAGCTTGTGCTCGAGGCTCCCAGGGCACCGACCGCAGCCTCTCCTCTGCTCAGAAAGCCGTGCAGCCAAAAAAGAGAGGCTGAGATCCCTGCAGGATTTGAATCCCGAGTTACAAGGCCTTTGTAGGGTCTGTCTCCAATCCCTGGGGTCAGCAAGGAATGTTCTGCTCCTCCCTCTGAGTGCTCATCCCTCGGGGGCAGCTGGAAGAGCCACAGGAGGACGCGCTGGAGGTGCTCCACTGCCAGCTTCCCTCCCCTGAAGGGTCAAAAAGAGACAAACAGGGATCTTACAGGAATCATTGGGATCATCCAGTTCACCTGCTGGGAAAAGTGGAAGAAAACAAGGGTTTAATGGAGAAGTGTCTCAACAAAAGGCTGGGAGAGCTGAGGGTGTTCACCTGGAGAAGGGTCCAGAGAGCTGAGAGCTCCTTGCAGGGCCTAAAGGGGCTCCAGGAGAGCTGGAGAGGGACTGGGGACAAGGGATGGAGGGACAGGACACAGGGAAGGGCTTTCAGCTGAAGGAGTGGAGATTTAGATGAGATATTAGGAAGGAATTGTTCCCTGTGAGGGTGGGCAGGCCCTGGCACAGGGTGCCCAGAGCAGCTGTGGCTGCCCCTGGATCCCTGGCAGTGCCCAAGGCCAGGCTGGACACTGGGGCTGGGAGCAGCCTGGGACAGTGGGAGGTGGATCTGGATGAGCTTTAAGGTCCCTCCAACCCAAACCAGTCTGGGATTCTGTGATTAAACACAGAATTCCAGCAGGACCAGCCCGGGAGATTCTTGTGTTGGTTTTTTTCCAGTCCTTCATTTAAAAAATCCAAACAAACCAAAACCTTTCCCTGTTGTCTCTGACCCAAATTCTGCAGTTCAGTGTCTCAGTGGGGTCCTGTTCACCCCCAGAATTCCGAATTCCCCCCTTGCCCAGTGGCTCTCTGCAGTTTATGGTGCTCACTCTCATCTAAACACAATTACACTGCACAGGGCCATAAACTCCCCATTCTGGGGGGTGGAAGCAGCTTCCTTCTTACATTTATTAAATTGTTTATCCACATCCTTACTAATTTATACAGCATCTTCCTTGTTAAATAGAACAGCAAAATATAATTGAGTCTTCTATTCCTAATGGGGTTTTTTGTTGTTTTTTTTTTATTGCCAACATAAACGTGCATCAATTTTTGAGCATCCAAAAGTCATCTGGAGCTTTAGATGATCAGGGCAAGGCAGCCTTGGGGTTTTTGCCGGGTCACCATCAGAGGTTGTTTCACCAACCCCTGCTAAAAACACACTCAGCTCCTTCATGACTGCTCAAACAAAATTAAAATTCCAGGAAACTGCAGCCAATTGATTCCTGACATATATTTCAAATGTAACTGCTTCGACTTTTTCTTTATTATTTTTTTAATATTACAGCTCTGGTTGGATGTGATTGGAGATTTTCAGAAAGTCAATTTCTGGAGAAAATGTTAATAATGAATGAAGGGAAATTAATCCCATCACAGGTGGATGTGCCATGGATTTCAGTTTAGGAGAACACAGGATTTAATGTGTCCTGTTACCAACCAGCCTCTTTATATTGGAAAGGAAGGGAAAAGGGAAGGGAAGGGAAAAGGGAAGGGAAGGTTTGGGAAGGTTTGAGAAGGGAAGGGAACTGTTTCCCCAGGAGGAACAGATCCCATGTCACAGAGAAAAAAAAGAACTTAAAAAAAAAATAGATCTGGACAGCAATTCTGTAGGAATTTCACCAGGAATTTCACCAGGAAATGTTTTGTGATGAAGCTGAGCAAGTAAAAAAGTATGTCAAGTACCCAGATAAAAGACTTTCACATATTGTTGGACAAGCCAAAGGTGTTTTATTGTTGTTGTGGTTTTTTTTTTTTAAACTACATTTTTTACTGCAAATAAATGTCCCTACACATATTTTTTAGGGAGAGCAATGCACTGGAACATCATGAAATAGTGGAGGAGCATCCTGTGCCCATCTCCAGGCTGGCAGGGTTAGCAGGTCAAAGACAGCAGGACTTTCCAGGAAGAATTCTGGATAAAAACCCTAAAAAACCTCACAGGTTTCCTTTACATCACATCAACTGCTCCCCTCTCCTGTTCTGTTGCACAGAAAGCAGAAAAATGCCTGGACTGAAACATCCTTGGAAATAAAAGGGTGATTCTGCTGCCTTGGGGGATGCTGCTGGAAAACTCTGTGTGTTCTTTTGTCTGCCTTTGCCCCTGGAAAAATCCATCAGCACTTCGGGCTTTAGGGCTTTCTGGAAATATTTTATTCTGTGTAAAGTGCAAAACCCAAATCGATATTTATTGTGCACCTCCCAGTCCTGTGTCTGGTATTTTTTGTGCACATCCCAGTCCCGTGTTTTGCCCCAAAAAAAGGATTTAAATTTGGTAGCCAGAGAGACCACGTTACAGATAATGGAGCAGATTTCCCTTTGTGGAATCACTGAGAGCTTCAGGAATCTTTGGAAAAGCCTGGGACAATATCCAGCTGTAAATGAAGCGCCTCAATTATTTGAGATTATCATTTCAAACAGGGTCTCTGTATTATGGAGCCCTTTGTTATTTGCTTCTAAGCCTGGGTGATTTATCCTGCACTCCAGGATTTATTTTGCAATGGTTCACGTCTCTTAGCAGGGCCCACATTTATTTTCATAATTAGGATCATTGCAATGTTTTGATTTGGTTGGTGACATTTGCATCTCATTACACGGAACTCCTCTGAGCCAGTACAAGTGTATTTTATCCAGCCCTGTCCTGGAGGAGCAGAGAACTGGAAAAACACTCCCACAAAGGCTTCAGCTCCTCAGGTTTAATGATCAGATGGCCTCAGACAAGCAATTCCAACTAATTCCTACAAGAGGCCCCACGAAGGGCTCCCCTTGTCTGCAGCAAGCAGGTCCTGACCATTCCCATCCATCCCTATCCATCCCTAAGGCCTCTCCCTGCCCACAGAAATGGGGATAGACGTCTTTGGAGTCTGAGGTCGCAGCTAGAGAAGTGTGAATTAAAGGAATTACCTTGGAAAGAAGAGGTTTTCAGTCTCCTTTTCTTGTGGAACAGAGAGCAGGCGGCTGCTGTGACAGGAGCTGTGACAGGCTGGGAGCTCAGGACTCTCAAGGTGATGTTCAGTGGGATGCAGGTTCAATTATGATGGAAAATTCCAGGATTTCAGCAACTGGACTTTCATTGCCTGTCAAATAATTTAAGAGAAATCATTACAAGGGCAAAGTCAGTTAGAAAAAGCACTGACATAGAAAAACGTCCCCAGATGAGACCTTTGCCCCCAGCTCGGGTAAAGCACGTGGCAGTGACATCCTTTAAAATATGGTTCTGGGATTTGCAGCAACTTGATTTCCATTTCTTCAGGCAGTTTATCATTATCAGTAGCCTGAGCACGAGATCAAATGCACTAATTCCAACATTCCAGAAAGCAAAAAATGGTGCAAAACACTGTCCGTAAAGATAAACTTCAGAATAAAGTAACATTATTCCAGGAATTGTGAATTATCCCAGGAAGTGGTGGAAAATGAAGGCGTTTCACACAGGGACTGGATGAAATAGTCCAGTACCCCAACACGTGACCTGACTGACAGCAATAAATTTCTCACAAATTTTAATTGCTTTGCCAAATATCTGCTCCCACAATGTCTGCAAGGAGTCAGCTCCACAAAACCCTGTGGAGGCAAAAAGTCTGTGGCTGCTCCCAGAGACTGAAATGAGCCTTCCAGAAAGCTTCCCATGAGCTGGGATCTACTGCCAGCTCCTTGCTGTAGGAACAGGAATTTCTCTGGAAGTGCTGAAGGGTCTTTATTCCACACAAAAAACAGGGGAGAAGAGAGGGACTGATGCCATGATGATTTTTTGCCTTTTCTTTTATACCCCTTTCATATACTTTTTCTATGTTCTTAGTGCTTCTAGCCCACATTCTTAGAGTTAATATTCTGCTAAGCCCAGAGCCCGCAGCCCGTGGCAGGCTGGCAGTGAGGGGTCAGAGAGCCCCAGGCACCAAGGGCCTCTCCAGAACACATCCTGTACCCTGAGCTGGGCCCAGCCAGGGGAAGGGTCCTGGGCCGGGGGTTCCCTGGAGCCTCTCCCTGGGGAATCTCTGCTGGATGTGCTCATTTGTGAGGCCCAGGATGTGATCCCGAGTGCCCGTGGGTGGCATTCCGTGTGCTCTGGGGCACTGCCCCTGGCTGGGCTGCACCTCAGGGGCTGCAATGAATACCCAGGGAAAAAACCATTTTTCCCCTCTAACCGTGTTTGGATCTTCATTTTAAGGCCAAGGAAAGGCAACAAAGGGACCTCTCACAAGGCCACTCTCTGTGTGATTCCAAACTGCTGGGCTGCAGCTCATCCCTCAGGATGGGACATTTAGGATGGGAGGACGGCAGGATGTTGCCAGGTATAGATATTTTTTTGAGGAAATAATTTAGAATTTTGGCCTAAATAATGAATTTTTTAAATTGAGATAAACCAGTGTGGTCTTGTTTTCAGGACCAATTATTACACATGATAAAGAACTCCTCTCTGAACCCTTCCTAATAAATAAATAACTACCCTTGGAAAAAAAAAAAAAGGATTGTTTTCATGCAGCTTGGGAAAGGCATTTTTATTGCTTATGGCTTTTTTAAAGTGCTTTAGATCTTCCTTTAAATTTGCTCCCCGTGTTCCAGGAGCAAAGAGCCTTGTCAGGTTTGATGCTGCCCTGCAGGAGAAGGCCACAGAGAGAGATTTGCCCATTTTTTCTGTGCAATTTAAGAGCCAGTTTCAAGATTCCAAAGTGCTCTGGCACTTTTAACCAACCAAGGCACAGGATATTTAGGGCAAAATTGAAATAGAGCTGCAGTTCCTGGAAAGCACAGAGCAGTGCACGCTCTGAAAAGAAGAAGATGCTGAAAAGGAAAAGCACAAAGGCAAGAATATGAAAAGTAGCAGCTCTCCCAGAGCTGGGAAATTGTAAATTCAGATAAATTACAAGGGATCTGATAACTATAGGATGAGCCCATCCATTAAAACCATGGATAGGGAACAACTGATCATAGGGAAATAAAAAAGGTTGGCATTATCAGCAGTCTCCTCTCCCATTTCTTTATATTTGTTGTTTTTCTGATGATACAACACGAGTTCTACTTTTTTAAAATGAGCTGAGGATCAGCAACACCCACCTGCAACAACGGGGCTGCAGCAGCTCCAGCCACACCAGGGATGCTCCCCAAATTGTACCTGCAGTAAGTGAAAGCAATGACGTGATTTTGGTAAAAAAAAACCAAACCAAAACCCCATTGACGGAAATAAAACATTTCACTCATCTTCTGTTTGATGCTCTCCAAATTGCAGCTGTATTAAATGAAAGCAATAATGTGATTTTTGTAAAAAAAACCCCAAAAACCTATTGATGGAAATCACTCATNTCCAAATTGCAGCTGTATTAAATGAAAGCAATAATGTGATTTTTGTAAAAAAAAACCCCAAAAACCTATTGATGGAAATCACTCATCTTCTGTTTGATGCTCCTCAAATTGTAGTTGTAGCAAATGAAAGCAAAACAGTGATTTTTGTTCAAAAACCCACCAAAAATCTATTAATCCAAACACAACATTTCACTCATCTTCTGTTTGATGCTCCCCAAACTGCAGCTGTAATAAATGAAAGCCACAGTGTGATTTTTGTAAAACAACCCCAAAACTTACTGATGCAAATACAACATTTCACTCATCTTCTCTTTCAGCAGCTGCACCCACACTGGTGATGCTCCCCAAATTGTAGCTGGAATAAATGAAAGCAAAAATGTGATTTTTGTAAAAAAAAACCCAAACCCCAAAACCTATTGATGCAAAAACAACATTTCCCTCCTCCTGTTCCCCTTTTTAACTCCCTGCAAATCGCTGCCGGCTGAGGAAATCCGTGCTGGCCGCGGGCGAGCGAAGGTCCTGTTTTTTATCCAAGGAAAACAGAAATGTAGGGACTAAAAATCTCACTTGGGAAGCACGTGGGGATAACCAGGGGAGAGGATCCCAGAGCTCATTTATATCCCTGTCCGTGGAGGGAGCGTTGGAAACGTGGGATTGCTCTGCCAGGAGAGGCGGGAGGAGGAGCCGGGGCAGCTCTGTGGGGTCTGGGACAAGCAGGAAAGGTTTTCCTGGGACATTGTCCCACTGTGTCACCCCACTCCAGGGATGCCAGGTGGGATCTCGGCAGCAGAGCACGGGGAGCTTTTGTTTTTTCCAGAAGGGGCTCCCAAGGGTCAGCAGAGTCCATCCCACGCTCCAGCGGCTCCGCGAGGCTGCGGAAGGTCAGGAAAACTCAACTGAGCCCAAAATCCCATCAAAATCCAGGTGAAACCACTTCGGGTTCAAGGAACTGAGCACAGAAAGTGCCCCTGGAAGAGCCGAGTGCAGCTCTCTGCAGACAAGAGTCAAAGTGAGGATATTGCCTTTATACTCAGTTATTGAGTTGTTTTACTGAGCTCTTTGATACGACCCCAACAGTCCTTGAAATTACTTTTCCATTGCCACTGGAAGGACCTCTTAGGATAAAGACTGAATTTTTTTTAAATGAAATTTTTTTAAAATAAAAATTTTAGTACCTAAAATTTTTAAAACAAAAGAATTTTATTATTTATTTATTTTAAATTATTTATTTATTTATTTAAAAGGATTCACAGAAAATCAATCAACNTATTTAAGACTGACGGAAACACAGGTTTCAGATTATATGACCCAAAAATAGGCCACTGGAAGCACCTTTTAGGATAAAGATGAAATTTTTTAAAATATTTTTTTAAAATAAAAGTTTGACTCATCTGCCCTTCGGTAAACAGTGGTGGAAGCACTGGTTTCAGATTATACAATCCAAAAATGTGCCATTGGAAGGACCTTTTAGGATAAAACCTAAAATTTTTAAAACAAAAAAATTTTGTTTGTCCTTCAATAACCACTGATGGAAACTCTGATTTCAGCCCTTCCATTCAGGTGGGGTTTTACACACATGTAAATAAGAATATATAGATACAGTAGAATATATAGATATAGTAGAATATATAGATAAAATATTCTACATCCACTCTCTCAATCCCATCAGCCTGATATTGGAGCACCCAAAATGCTCCATCCAGCACCTGATTCACTCCAGGAAATTCCAGTAACTTTTGCAAATGGTGGTTCAGATATTCCCAAGTTTTCTTGGCAGATCCACCACCAGAAGCAGCTCTGAGGGTGTTATCCAGGGCTAATGCTTGTAAAGACAAAAACCCAGCATCATCAATGAAGAATTTGGGTGGTGAGGGGGTGGAAAGAATCATTTTCAAAGCGTATTTACATTTGGAATTAAAAATCCAGCCATTCTATGCTTGAGCTGGGTTTTTTCCCCCCTCCCTGTGCATCTGAGGAATTAAGAAGTGTTCTTACAAGCAGTGGGGATAAAAGCACATTTAGTGCAGATGCTGAAAGGCAGCATATCAGCGAGCTGAGAAGTGATTATGTTGTACCCCTGGGCAATGAGGCTGTCATCAAATTTCCAAACAAGATGTAAGAATCTAGGACAGTTCTGTTGTTGGGTCACAACGTTTGCTTGGCAGTTCCCCTCCCGATTTTCCGCTTAGGAACGAAATCCCGACGTTCCCAGGATCAAATCCTCCCCCGGCAGGGAAAAGAGGCACAAAAGGCTGATTTGGGGAGGGGAGGCGAGGCTGTGACAGGATGGGTCAGGCACAGGGCAAACCCAGCCAGAAACAAATAAAGAAATGGGGAAGATGAGAACTCGTGGCTTTTGCTGCAACCCAGACCTCAGCTAATGACCTGTTCTACACCAGCTGCAGTTATTAATTGTTGTAAAACAGCTGGAATTATTCCTTGCTAGAAAACACCAGGAGTTCTGGCTCTGCTGCCCACCCAGACCCCATGGAAGCATCCAGGTACTGATCCATAAGTCATTTTGGATGCACAGCGAGATTCCTCCAGAAGGAAATTTTAAGCACCTGTTGCTGAACCCCTGGAGAAGCTCATTCTGCTCCTTTCCTGCTCTTTCCTATTTAATTTTTTTTTTCAAAATTAATAAATAAATCAATGTTTTTAAAAGCCAAACAACAAAGGAATCAAAGAAAATAAAAATACTTGCAAGAGTCTTGATCGCATTTTACCATCAAAGAGAAAATTCTGAGGTCACCTCTGCAACTGGGACTTGTTTTTCTGCCCAGAACACAGCAGAGCTGCCTGTAGCTCTCCAGCAAGGACAGAATTCCGTATTTCCAGTCTTTACAGGTTCCAAGAGGAGTGAAATGGCAGCAAACCCACAGAAACCAGCTCTATTAATAATTAAATTGTCTCCTGATGTGGTCAAGAAGGACGGCTGCCACCGAGTGCCACAGCCACAGCCAAGTGCAATAAAAGGGGTTTATGCAACATCTTGAGGCAGCCTCCCCCTCCCAAACCTCTCCTGAGCACAAGGAACTTCCAAAGGCAGCAGGAACAGAGCTGAGCCTACGGGAGGGGTCATTTCCAAAGGTAATTGAGGCCTTTTTAACCCAGAACTGTCAAAGTGTGTGGAGAATAATGGAGCCTGACAAGGCTGAGGCTGAAGGAGGAACGGGAAGATTGATCTGCTGAGTCCTGGCGCTGTGGTGGTGTTGCACTTTTGGCAGGGCTGCATCCAACAAATATTTCCCTAAATAAAGGAAAATGGTTGAATATTTAGAACAAAGCCCAAAATATTCACACACCAGAGTTTCCCCCTGAATGGTTGAATCCCATTTCTCTCACCAGTGCCTGATAAGAGGGATGTGTTGGGAAGTGAGGTCACCGAGGATGATAAAATCCCATTTAAAATCCCATTATTTCTTTTTTCTTTTTTCCTATTCTTTCCCTCTGAGGAGCAACTCAAACAATACTGGGCTGCTTGGAAAAAAGCAACAACAAATCTATTTACCAACTGTATGCAGTAATAAACTCAACGGAAGGAAGTTTATAGCCAGTAAACTGAATATTGTTGAGAACCAGATCTGAATAAAATGTAAAAAAATAGCTCAGTACAGGCCTCCTGTAACACCCATAGGTACTAAGTGCCTCATCTTTTGAAAGAAGGCATTTAACTTTTACAATTTTTTAATTTATGGTTGATTTCTTTGGATTTTTTCTTGGTGAGCTTTTGAGCTCAGGCAATTAAACACAGGCAAACACATCTGATTTCCAGAGAAACAATAATTACAGCTTAACCGAACTCCCTGCCCTCTGCAATGCCTTCTTCTCTTGCTGCAGGAACGCACTCCCCAAACCAGTGTTCATCCTGTTAAATGGGATGTTAATAAGTGGTTTAAGCTGCATAATTCATGCTGAGCTAAGGAATGTTTTGCCCAGGCTGGAGCTGCTGGGGTTGTTTTACCTCTGGCGAGTCGCTGTGATCCCACACGGAGGTGTCACCCCGTCTGGAGCAGTGCCTGCCTCCCCTTCGTGCCCACAGCTCGCTTCACATCCTGCTGAGGAATTCCTCTGGTAGTCCAGGAAGGTTCTGCAGTCCAGGAAAGTTCATTGTCTGGGTTTTCCGATTGCAGCGCGGTGATCCGGCATCACTCGTAGGAATTACGGAGAAAGAAAACTCATTTTAAATCGGGATTGCAGCGCTGAGGAAATGCAAGCACAGTCACATGAGAATGAAATAAAATTGGGAAGGGCAGCCAGCAACAGGAGAACACACCAGAAATGCCTTTACAGGAAACACTGTCACATTTGGGTTTGTTTTTGCTTGCTCCTTGTAAGGATTCCCTCAAATGTTGGTGACAAAAATCTTCTGCTTAATCTCTCTCCTCTCTTTTCTATTTATTTCTTCTCTCTACCTCACATTTACTGTTAAATAAAACCAGAACTATTGACTCCAGCACGAGGTCTCCTGTGCACCTTAATTTGGGCAGAGGACTCTCTCAATATTTGGATCTTAACTCCATCCCAAGGGGGTCAGGACATGTCCCCAGCACTGCAGCCCACAGCCACCTTCCTCTGCTGGGAAATGAGTTATTTAATTCAGCCACTTCCCACTGAAGTGCTGGAATACAATGCCACACACATGCTGGAAATGAAAAATAAAAGTGTCACTCAATAGAGAAACACAATTTACAGTAATTATTCATGTCTGCAGAACACATATGAAAAAAACCCAAGGGAAATTAAAAATCCTATAAATAGCCTCACTGGAGAACAGCTGGAGAGACCCCATACAATAACCAAGTGCTTGTACCGATCCTCACGTTTCTGCATCCCCAAGAAGATGGCAATTGCAAGCCTGAAATTCAGTTTAGAGCCATGGAAAGCATAAAAGGAGAAGGAGAGGAAATTGAAATGGCAGCGCAGTTGGACCTCACGCTTCCCATTACTGCTAAAAACCAAGGGTAGAGGAAAACCCTGAATTTCAGTGCTCACCATACCTCGAGTGTTCTGTTTTCCATGGGGGAACCTCTACACATGCTCCAATTCACTGATTTATCACAGGGCAAGGTGTGGATGGAAAGTGGAAAAGCTTTACCTGGTTTGTGCAGGGGATGCAGCCACAGCCTGGCCTCACACCACATCAAACTTCTGGCACGGCATGGTCCCCAAAAAGGCTGCAAGAATTGACAGGGAAGATGTTTAACACGAAGCAAGAAGGTGGAGACTTCAGCCAGTCAGTGAGAGATATATCACATTAAAATGTGTGTCTGATGTGTGTGCATGAATCCACAGCTGTAGCTGCACTCACATGAATCTCTTATTCATGTATCATAAATAAATACCTTTTCACTGCAAACTTTTCATCCTTTTCTTCTGTAAAGTTACACAGAACTACAGCCAAGGTAAAGAAAAATGCCTGTGTTAAGAACAAACTGAATTTAAAAACATTTTTACCCTCAGAATTTGTGGTATCATGGAAGACATCTCAGTAATCATAAATGTCAATTACAGCAACCAGATTAAGGAGTGACCTTTGTGTTGAGCTTCCCAGTGAAAAGAAATGTGATTAAAAAGCAAACAACCCCTGCCCAACAAACCGTGGGTGGTTTTGTGTGGGACTGATCTGGGCACCTGTAAAATCCACCCTCGCTCCCACACTGAGACTCAGGGAAATGGAATTAAGGGCTTCTCCTTTTTATCCTGGCACTGTGAAGTAACTTTACATAAATTCAAGCTGCTTTTCAAGAAGTGACAATTACTGGCCACTAAAATTCTGTTTTTTCCCACTATCCAGGAACCTGACACCTCTGAATTGCTTCCTTCAGGGAAATTTGTGTCACAAAGCCCTGAGGTGCTGGTCTCAGGTGTGAG
>VZRO01003880.1:20839-63025 GCA_013397915.1 Daphoenositta chrysoptera
TCAGGGCATGGGGTGGGGAAAGCAAAAGACTCCTTGGAGTCATCTAGGGACGAATTCCCACAGAAATGGGGCAGATGGAAGAGCCAGGAGACCCCACCACTGGTTAAAATCAAATCAGCTCCTTGTTCTGTTTTGTTTCATACTGAGCTCTCTGCATGAGCTCAGCTGTGTCACAAACAACGTGCCAAGGAATTCCCATGGCACTGGGATGCTCTGACTCCCAACTGGAGTGCAAAGGAAGAGGGCAAACCATGGGAAATAACAGCTTTCCTGGGATTGTTCACTGCCTGTAAGGAATTAGTGCTGTTTTTGCTGAAGTGTGTTTTTACCACACTTTGAGGAGGGCACCGATTCATTCTGCCTGGGTTCTACACGAGTCACAGCCTAGGAGCTGTCAGACTGTAAAAGCGGTGACAATCCGGGTCTGAGAGCCTGATTTTCAATTCCCAGGCTCAGCTTGCATATTTGTAAAACACACACACAGATGGGATTTGGAGTTTGTACTGTGAGACTGATTTGGAAGTGCAGCTCTTGTTTGAGGAGTCTCGCAGGGCCGAATTATAACACTTGCAGGAGCACAGGAATTTGCTAAGGACGTGTGAAAACAAACACATTATCAGAAATACAATTTACAGGCATCCACTGAAAGGTCGATGGCAAAGCTCTTCCCATCCTTTAGGAAGCAAATGGAACAGAAAAGAGGAAAACTCACCAGCATCCCAGCTCGAGCTCCCTGGCAGCAGCAAGAGCAGCCTCTAAAGCAATTCTCAGTTAAATAAAAGACTTATGGAATTAAAGTTGTAACACATTATTGATTGACTACGGATATCTGATTGACTGCAGCCAAGAATCCTTCCCTGCCTGCTCCTCTTGAGCAGAGATTATATTAACAAAACAAAGAGGGACTTGCAGGACGAGATCCAACAGTAAATTCTGAGGCACTCCTGGAGCCGATTTTAAGGCAAGGAAAAGTGTCTTTGTTAGATCCAAAGTGACACCGTGGTTTAAGGCAGAAATATGAGAATTTCTAATTGACCACTGGAGCCACTTTTTATGAGAAGGACAGTTTTCCTGCCTTTGTAACAGCAGTGTTGTTTTATTGCTGTGTAAAGTCACTTCTGCTTGGAACTTGCATCGTGCAGCAGGTACCTGAGGTGGAAAATATGACATAAACCTCATCTGTTTTCTGGAGCATTCACTTAGAGATACCCCAGCCATCTTTATGGGCATGGACAGCACACAGGGATGGGTGTTCTTCGTGCTGATGTGTGTTTGAGCTCCAACCTGCAGGGACAACCACAACAGCATAATAAAAGAGTTCCGTTTTCTCATGCTCTCCACCAAACTGTCCTGAAAAAGAGAAAGTGTATACACAGCCCTCTGCAGAATGCAGTAGTTCCCAGAATTCTGCAGGAAGGGTCAAAAATACCTAGGGAATGTATTCATTTTCTTAGACAAGGTTTTAAAATAATAGTTTATTTTTTTGAGTCAGTGGTATATTTAAAAACAATCTACTGTAAGAGTAAAAAGATTGTAGATAATAAAAAAAACCCCAAAGTGTGATGACAATAAAAAAACACTAGAGTACAAAGTTAGTTTCCTTCCTCCCTCCCAAAACCCCATCCCATCAGTCCGATATTTCTCAGAGCTTAATATCTGGAAAAAAAAAAAGCTTTTTGTTTTTTCTTTACACTTTCAGGAATTAGGAAATTAAGAATACGTAAAGCATTCTTTGCAGGCACATTAATTCATTATTACATGAAAAGCAGGCACCATAAAAATTAAAACATTCTAAAAACCATCATATATACAAACACTGTACAGAATGATGGCACAAGGACAAAGTGATTCCGTTCAGTTCATCCTAATCCAACATGAAATATTACACAACAGAGAAAGGAGAAAGCTCTTCTCGTTCCTGTACTCAACATTTAGGTTCAGAATGACCAGGAGTCTCCCCCCTGCCTGCTCTTCCCTCTCCCATACCCTCGTGCTGCTGGCAGCTCCAAGGCTTCCTTGTTTTCCCCCTCATGGACACCCAGAAGATCCAACTGAATGGAAATGGCAATGGCCGAGCACCAATGGCTGATTTCACAAAGCTCATTAATCACAGATTATCCTGAGCTGGGAGGGACCCATCAGGATCTTCAGTCCAGCCCCTGGCCCTGCCCAGACCCCCCAAAATCCCACCCTGTCCATCCCTGGCAGCGCTGCCCAAACGCTCCTGGAGCTCTGGCAGCCTCGGGGCCGTGCCCATTCCCTGGGGAGCCTGGGCAGTGCCAGCACCTCTGGGGGAAGAACCTTTCCTGATATCCAACCCAAACCTCCCTGACACAGCTCCAGCCACTCCCTGGGTGCTGTCCCTGATTAGGACAATGAAGAGTTTGGTTCCTGCCCCTGCTCTCCCCTCAGGAAGATGCTGATGACCCAACAAGGTCTGACCTCAGCCTCCTCTCCTCCAGCTGAACATTCCAAGTGCCCTCAGCTGCTCCTCACACGGCTTCCCCTCAAGGCCCTTCTCCATCCTCGTGGCCTCCTTGGACACTCTCTGATAGTTTAATGTCTCATTTATATTCTGGCCAGTGCCAGCCTGGTGTCACCCCAGTCACTGTCACCTTTTGTGCCCGACCCCCGTGCCAGTCGCTCACCCATCCCATGATGTGTTTTCCAGCTGTAGCCTGGACATTCTGTCCAGAGGATCCTGTGGGAGACAGAATCAAAAGCTTTGCTGAAGTCCAGAGAGATTCCATCTGCTGGCTTTCCCTGATCAGCCAGGGGGGTTTCCCTGCTGTAGAAGGAGATCAGGTTGGACAAGCAGGACTGTCCCCTCATGGAGCCAGGCTGGCTGTGACCGATGACAGCATTGTCCTCCAGGTGTGTTCCAGTACCTCCCAGAATAATCTTTTCCATGATTTTACTGGGCCTGTAGTTTCCAGGTGCTCCTTCTTGCCCTTCTTGAAAATCAGGACAACACTCCTTAGCTTCCAGTCAGCTGGGACCTCTCTGGATTCCCAAGACTGCTCAAAAATCATCAAGAGGGGTTTTGTGATGACATCAGCAGCTCTTTGAGGATTCTTGGATAAATCCCACCAGGGCCCATAGATTTGCAGGGATTCAGCTGGGGCTGCAGGTCCTGCAGTTTCAGGCTGACTGGGAGTTGACCACTGTCACAGCTGTGGTCCTGCAGCTCAGGGCACTGGGACCCCCTCGGTCTGTGACCCATGTTGAAGACAGAGCCAAAGGATGTGTTAAACCCCTCTGCCTTGTCCCTGTCCCTGTTTGTGAGGTGCCCATCCCCACCCTGGAACGGGCTGTTGTTATTTTTACCCTGCCTTTTGCCGTGAATATATTTGAAAAAACTCTTATTTTTGTCCCCCACAGTTCTGCCAGCTCCAACCCCAGTTGAGCCCTGACCACATGAATTTTCTCCCTGCAGTGGGGAGCAGGATCTCTGTGTTGTTCCCATGTCCCGTGACCTTGCTTCCACTGGCACACACCTTCCTGTTCCACCAGATATCCAGGAGGAGATCCCTGTTCAGCCAGGCCAGCTCTGCCTCCTCTGCTCAACTGCCAACATTTGGGAACTGCTGCTCCTGTGCCCTTAGGAGGTGATGTGTGAAAAGGGACCAGCACTGATGGACCCCAGCACCTGCAAAAACATTTTCCCAGGGGACCTTACAAACTCCCTGAGCAGCCTCATGGTCAGAGCAGAGGTTTTGCTGGCACTTCTCCTCCTCTCACCAGAGATTTTAAACGTGATGGCTCCATGGTCACTGTGGCCAAAACAGCCCCAGATCCCCACTTTGCTCATTGCAATCAGGTTATTTGTAACACAGATCAACTTCACAAATCAGTGGTGTCTGATTTTTAACCCTGGGCTAAAATCCCTGTTGTTCAGGGAAATCCTACAGCAGCTTCACCTCACTGGGAAACCTCCTCCGGCCCTGAATTCCGTGTGAATATTGTCATTGATTCCTATATACACTGAGATTAGATACAAAAACTCTGCTCATTCGAAACTCCAGAAGTACCCAAAATCTTTAGGTACAAAATTTCCAGCTCTCATTTTGATCTCCTCGTTTAGCTCTGTGCCTGGCGTTCTCCAGAAGCAGGGAGAAGGTTTAGGAAGAGGGTCCTGTCAGTTGATGGAGTTCCCAGTCTCAAGTAGAAATCCAGATTTCTTTCAAGTTATGGGAGGGAATAACCCCAAAAAGAGGGGGATGTAGTGTTGGGTCCGACACGGGGCTAGACATGGATTTCTTACGTTAGAGTCATTGCACTAAATGTTAGATACTGCACACCTGAATGAGGTAAACATTATAGGCCATAAAATACTTAGGGAAATGAATTGTTACAGCTTTATCTTTGGAACAAAACCCGCTTCCTTCTTCACTGGACAATCCCAGAGTCAACAGACGTTTGCTTCCGCGTCGTCTTGGGAGGCGGCGGCGGCGGAGTCTTGCTGGGGAGCGGGGGAGGCAGGTGCTGGAAGAAACCAATTTGGATTGATCCTGTTAGGAATGAGTGGAATTCTGGAACCATTTTTGGTCATCTCTAGTGCAAGAGGCAGCAGGCAAGTCTGGAGCCCTCTGCCTCACAAAAACCTCTCCCTGCAGAATCTGCTGTGAACACCCAACGCTCTCAGCCATTACTTTTAAATATAACTTTTACTTTTGACAATGAAAAAAAAAATCTCTCAAGAGTTTAGGATTAATTAGCTCAGTATTTCAGGAAAAATCTTTTGAAAGCACTGGAGAAGTTTATAATTCTCCACTTTATATCATGATAGGATATTGATTTCTTGGTCTGTATCGATTGCCCTCAGCCTCTAGGCTCTCAGAACTTAAAAACCAAGCTGAAGCAATGGCATCATTGCTTTTCCATTATGTTTTGGATTTTGCACAGTTAGAACAGAAAGATTAAAAAAAAAAAACAAAAAAGAAACAATTTAAAACTAGTTAGGGAGATAAGTAACTTGCAATTTACTATTACACACAGTTATAATTAAAATATTTCAAACAGAAACACAGAATGTTCAAATATACATATTTTAAATCACTTTACATATCTCACAACAGAAGAGCATCCCCAGTTAGAATCACCAGCTAATTGGACAAATTAAAAAAGCCATTATGGAAATTAAGACCTTTTTTTCATAATATTCAAACACGAAGATGATAAAATCTGTTGCAGGAAGAGCTGGAGAAGAGCACAGCAGTTGCAGGCAGGTTTCCCAGCATTCTGGCGGTGCAGGCAGCACAGGTTTCCCAGAGGCTGTGCTGCAGTGTCACAGCTCATCAGCATTGGCTTTGTTTTTCCCTGAGATTCTCCCCCACTCCCCAGTCAGGGCTGTTTGTTTTCCTCCAAGCCTAAGGATGCTTTTCCAGTGCTTTGTTCCCGTCCTGCCTCGCCCAGCCCAGCCCCAGCTGCTGGCTCTGCACAGGCACGGCCTGACGAGCACCAGCTCTGCCCAAATTCCTTGGTCACCTCTGCAAGAACAGCCCAAGCACCTGCAAAGCCTCAGTGCTGGACAAAATCGCTGCTGGTTTGTCAGGATCAGGAAGATCCTGGTACCTAAACAACTGAGGAATCCCATGGAAGTGCACAGAAACAAAACTGGTCCTTTTAAAAGCTATCCAAGGATGCTGTCCCAAAAGGAAGAGAGGTTCAGGGTGATGCCAGGACATCTCAGTCTCCTCTGCTCAGAGCAATGCTGATGCTCCTGCAATCTCATGACTGGGAGTTTTCAGAGAGGAGTGAAGTAGAAGAAAAACAACCTTTAAGGTAACCAAACACCCTCTCCCCAGCAGGTTTGAAGCCAACACGGATTTACAAACCCAGAGCTTTCACCTGACACTTTCACTGATCACAGACTAAGGAGAAAGGCAAGAATGCAAACTGGCTGAGCCAGGAAGGCTGGATTTTTTGCTGGAATCTCTTTCCTGTATCCTACCTGGACAGCACCACTTTCCAATCTGTTTTACATCTTCCTTCATTCCTCCTGACTCTCCCGTGGCAAAGGAAGAGGGATCCCAAACTACCACCAGGTGAGCCATGCCCTGAGCTTGCCTCTGCATTCTGCTCCATCCACTCTCCGTTTCCCAGCCTCTCCAGCAGCACCACTGCTCTTTCTGCCTGCTCCCACCTTCCTCCTTGGCTGCAAAAAGCTCTCTGGCAACCTCGGAAATCCCTTGGATTTAATCTGCTGCCGAAGGAGAATCTCTGAACCCAAAGCAAGGCACTGGAACCAGGGTGCCAGGTCTGGAAAGCTGCACTTCCCTGCCTGCCTGGAAAAGAGGCACCCACACCTGGCACTGGGGACGGGGGTCGGGGTGGCCTTGGCAGTGTTTGGGAACGTTGGACTCGATGATTTCAGTGGCCTTTCCCAACCTAAGTAATTCCATGATTTCCCACAGCAGGCTCCAAACGGGCACTACTTATTCCCTACTTCCAGTGGGACATGGTGATCTCTGAGTCAGAAAAGTCAACAGATTAATATGAGAGGCAGGTAAAATAAGAATTTAATTTTTTTACTACATGCAAAACTGAAGATTTTGTTTGGTTTTTAATTAAAATGACACTGCTGATCTGCCTCTGAAGTGTTACAGCCAGAACCATCAAATATTTTCCTCTGCCTGAGCAAATCCCCATCTTAACTTGGCATGTTAACTCCTGAATCCCTGCTAAGGCACCTGAGTAAGTGTCAGGTGTGATTTGAAGATTCCAAAATCTTTGAAAACTTGCTTAATTACAGTCCTGTATCCAGGCAGGGGCTCTGGGAAATGCTGGTGGTCTGTAGAACATCCAACATCTCCTCATGGAGCTGACATTCCCTTCCCAACTCCATCAGCCACGTGCCCCTCAAAAACACACCACAAAATACAAAACTTTCCTCTCTGCGTTGCTCTCTTTAACTTCAAATTCATCATCAGGAAAAAAAAAAAACCCAACTCTGCTGATAGCATCATTTGTGCAAATCCATTTTGAATTTAAATAACACTCTATTGGCAATAATTCTCAATTCAATTAGATCAAAGGCATTTCTCAACCAAATGAGCCCCTTCATATTGATCAGAGAACAATCAAATCAGCCCTGAAAACCTGGTTCTGAAGAGCAGAGACAATGCAAATACAATGAGAAGAAGCTAAATATATATGCTATAAATAACAAGCTCAAAACCTACCCGAGCTCAGATTCTGCAAGCAAATTAGGCAGAAAGAAATAGCAGAGATAGGTAGATAATTATTATAATTGAATTTACAATTTCCATTAGAAAGTCGGATAAATTTAGCACATGTTCATTTATATAATAAGCTCCCAACGAATATATTAAGTAGGATGTGTATTGCTGGTTGGGGCGACATTGTTGGGAATTTAGCAAGACAAAACATTCCATTATGGAGCTGGTGCAACTCCAAACCATCGCTCCCAGGGCTGATCCGTCCTTCCTCTTACCCCGGGACAGAAGAAATTCCAGCACCCTCCCTCCCTCCCTTTAACACCACACTCACAAAAATCATTATCAGGCTTATAAAGTTCTTTTTTGCTGCGCTTCTCCTTAGAAACTTTGCAATAAAAATAGAGTTTGCCTTGATTTGATATTTAATTAAGACTCTCTTTGCCAAGTTCATATTTGTATCTCGGTGGTTAATTGTGAACCTTACTCTTCCCTTTCCTTCCTGACAAACTGACAGAGGCTGCTGCTTCACATCCCAACCTATTTTGGGCAGAATCCTTGACTCACGGGTACCTCAGGGGAAGCAGAAACCTTATGTAAAAGGCACATCTGCAACACAGAAACAATCTGTTCCTTCTGCTTCAGACATGAAATTGCTCCCATTTGTTTGCTGTTTTTTTTTCTCTTTCTCTGATACAAAAAAGAATCAAGTTTAAAAACATTTGTCTGCGTTCTCTTACAGAGAGACATACACTGCACTACACCAGGCGTGTTCAGGATGGAGTAAAAATCAATTACAGAAGATGAGAAAATGTTTTTTTTTTAGACTACTCAGAAGCAGCAAAATGAGAGACAAGTTGTTTTTCATTCAGAGAATGCTGTTAAAAGAAACAACTACCCAAAAAAAAAAATCAAACAGAATTTGATTCTCCAAAATGGTCCTTGTGGCACTGCACGAGGTTTCTTCCTGTGCAAGGAACTCTTGTCTTTGAAATTCAATGGTCATCGATACGACCAGCTCTGGAGATCCAGTGAGAAGCACTTTGGTTGCAAGGATTAAGGGATCTAATTAGGTCAGGAGCAGGAGAAATGGGATGTAAATAGACCATCAGCCACCCAGGACTGTGAAAACGCTTTCAGACACCGAGCTGTTCCTTCAGCACGGAGCTGAGATGCCTGACAACAACTTGCTATTTAATATCTGCAATGAAAAATCACATCCGAGTGTGAGGCTCTGGCAGAATAACAGTGCCATTCCGAAAGAGCCAGCAGGGAGAACAGCCCAGCTCCACTAATGGGAACCAAATTAGAGACAGTTTAAGCTAATTGGCTGTTTGACCCAGGGAGCAAAGTTCTGTGGAAAATCCAGCAGGTACCTGATGTAAAATGACTGTTTAGCCCCTGGTTCATACATCATCCATTAGAGCCTCGTTTGGCTCCGTGGCACAGCATTCCCTGCCCTTGCTGCACTGCCCTGGGGTCAGGGAGGGGAATTGGAAGGGCTCTCCTGCAGAGATGCACTCGCTGTATTCCCACTATTCCCACCCCTCAGCACCCCCGGGGCAATGGGAGAAACACCTCAAAATGGGCAACATGGAACTGCTCCAGGTCAGTATCCCAGACCAGATCAGAGGGGCACCTCTGCTCTGGGACAGGCTGGGAGAGCTGGGATTGTTCACCTGGAGAGGAGAAGGCTCCAGGGAGAGCTCAGAGCCCCTTGCAGGAGAGCTGGAGAGGGACTGGGGACAAGGGATGGAGGGACTGGGGACACAGGGAATGGCTTTAAACTGTAGGAGGGTGGGTTTAGAAGGAATATTGGGACGGAATTGTTCCCTGGGAGGGTGAGCAGGCCCTGGCACAGGGTGCCCAGAGCAGCTGTGGCTGCCCCTGGATCCCTGGCAGTGCCCAAGGCCAGGCTGGACATTGGGGCTGGGAGCAGCCTGGGACAGTGGGAGGTGTCCCTGCCATGGCAGGGGTGGCACTGGACGGGTTTTGGGGTCCTTTCCAACCAAACCATTCCATGATTCTCTAACTTTCCCCATGATTTCTGGTAAGCCCCTGGCTGGGGATGCTGCTGTGGGGGATAATGGCAGTAGATGAGGGCAGAGCTGGACCTGACAGGGGCCTGCACCCCTCAGGCAGGGAGGACCTGGCTCCTGGAGTGTGGCAGCTGTGCTGGAGCACAGCTAAGGCCACTTTCACTCTGTGGAACCCCATTTCTCCACGGGGACACCGTCAATATTTCTGCCCACGCTGGGTAACTCAATTTCCCCAGCGCTGCTTCCCCGCTCCAGCCCATGCACAAACAGACCTCAGGAGTCATAAGCAAAACACTCAGAATTAGCTTCAGACTCCAGACTGACCCTGTATTCCTCACTGAAGGCCCAGGTCCTGCAAGAGAGATAAACCAACACAGCATGGCCCAAACCACAGCCTGATCCCGTGTGGAGAGCGGGACACGGCCACTCCCTAAACTTAATCCAGGGACACATCACTGTCTGGGCAGACAGAGGGAGAACACACATTCCACTCAAAATCCTGGAAAAAGCAGTGGCAGTCCATTGATTTGTGAGTTTTTCAGAAACTCTTTGCTCAGCAATGGCTTAATCCACCAAAGAGTGAGGAGGAGGAAGGGCTTGCAGTGTTTCCCATCTTCAGCAGGGAAAAAAATTATCAGATGGCAAATAAACCCTGTATTTTGATTTTTTTTTCTTCTGGGCACATTGTCCAAACGCTCCTGGAGCTCTGGCAGCCTCGGGGCCGTGCCCATTCCCTGGGGAGCCTGGGCAGTGCCCAGCACTCTCTGGGGGAGAACCTTTTCCTGATTTCCAACCTGAGCCCCCCTGGCACAGCTGCATCCATTCTCTCGGGTCCTGTTCCTGCTCACAGACATCAGAGGGGAGCTGTAGGCTGCTACTGCAACCCCTGAAGTTGTGCTCCCTCATCCCCTACTCCTCCATAGCTCCAGCTGCATTTCCAGCCTCTCTGTCCCTGTCCACATGAGGACAACACATTTGCTGAAGCCTTTCAGGTCATTTTTTGCTCGCTGCAGTTGACAGAAGAAAGAATTTCCAGCATTGCAGCACCTGCATTACAACACATGAAAAATCCCCCTGGGTTCTGCCTTCTGTGTGTTCTATCTGAATATATTATCCCATTATATCCCAAGAAGCAGCCAGAATCATCCCCATTCAACAGAGAGTCAACCCAAGACTGTTGTGCTCCTCGCAGGCTTCAGCTGTTACCAAATTCCACCTGTGCTGGATTGATGGAGATGTTCCCATCCCAACCATTACCCCATGCTTAGCAAGTGTTATAGCCAATATTATCAACCCAAGTGCTCCTTTGTCTATTTTCTTTGAGCTCCCTCCCTGCTCTGAATACTAAGCAGGAGGTTGATTTGTATGCAAGGGTGAGGATGAACCCATAAAGAATGATAAGTGCCTAAAGGAATCCCTTGATGTAATAATAATCCTTGCAGGAGTCGTAGATTTCTTTTTTTTTATGTTCCCATATATTATTAAGGACATTTTTAGCAGAACAAATCACAGGGAGCAAGAAAATATCTACAGGGGTCTCAGAGTTAACAAGGAGTAAGGGACAATCAGGAAATGATAACGAGGTGATCACCTGGATTAAAGACTTCAGGTAGACCAAGGTAAAAGTGGGCTCTGAATATCTGAGATTGCTGTCTCATAAATGACATTACTGCCTGCAGTTTGACTTGGAGCATCTGATCCCTTTCTGGCTGCCCGTTTTTGAGTTCACTACAGCACTTTTCCTGGCTTTCATAACCCACTGCAAGACAACCAGAGTGAAAAACACAATCATTCCTCACACGAGGAGATATTTCCAGTTTAAAAGCTACTCAGATAATCTTATCTCTAATAGGTTTTACTGATTTTTCTCCACTGATACAAAGGCAGTGTAATTTAAAAGATGATCAGTTTACCAGGCAGAGAATTATCCAGTTATGAATTATGGAGCTATTTGACCCATGAAGCATAAGTCATTAAAACTATGGAGTGGGATTTAATCACGGCAGCAATGAGAATTTACCCATCTGATCTTTCATGTCCAGCACTACTCATTTTCTTGATGTTCTTTAAAAGCCTCCTTCCTACCAGCCTGATGAAATAAAGGCACAGAGCGATTGTTATAAGATTAGAAACCTCCAAAATCAATTCTAAAGCTAATACAGAGTCACAGAATCTGCTGGGGTGGAGGGGACCCACAAGGATCAGCGAGTCCCACTCCTGGCCCTGCACAGGACACGTGGCTCTGGGACAGATCTGCTTTAGATCCTTCTGCCAGCCTTTGAAACCACATTCCATCATCTTGGAAAGCTTATAAAAATACAGATGCTGAAGAAAATTTTGGACAGTTAAGATAAGGAGATGTAGCCTGTATCTGTCTGCATTTCTCAGGTATTAAATCCTGATGCCCTTCAACAGTGCATGTTAAAAAATGGGGTCTGTTCCTACAGTGCCAACATGTAGTAAAAAAAATGAGAGGAGCCTGAGCAATCAGGATTGTAAAGAGCAAAAATATTAACAGCTGAATAAAACTTTGCAAAAAACCACGGGAGCATATTGGTACTATTTTTATGAACTCCAGTTTAATGATGTGGAAACGCTGCTCGTGGCAGGTACAGGAGCTGCACAAGGTCACAGAGCAAATCAGGCTGGGACCTGAGTTATCTCCAGGTCTGGGCTCCCAAAATCACAGCCCTATGGCATTTGGGAGTCATAAAGTAACTAAAAACATCTATCCCCACAGTGGAAACACCCTCCAAAAACCTCACAAGGCAGGAAAAAGCCTCCCCTGGCTACCAGGATTTTATTTCTGATCATTGTTTAATACTTTGTAGCTAAAAACTGAACTCACCTTAGCAATCCTGAGCTACTACCACGGCCTAAACCTTAAAGTATATCACACAAAATGAATTTACTACTCTGGAGCTTATGCAGGAAGGAGCTGAAGAAATGTGAATCCTAATGTGAATTTCTCAGCTTTCTTCCTGAAGATGGATTCCTTAGACAAACCTGCTGGCAGCCCTGCTGTACATTCTGTAATTTTCCACTTAGAGGTCTGTATTCAGGACAAATGAGAGCTGGCCCCTGGGACAGAAGCTGGGGAAATGGGTTATAAGGTTAGAAATGCAGTAAAGTTTGATGGAAATGAGAGGAAAAGTGAAAATATTGACTAAAATGAGCCAGCCATGGGGAACTGTGGAAGAGAGGATGGGAATACAGAATTTTTCAGTATATGCAAATAAAGAGTAAAACATGATGATTTGAATATCTCTATTCAAACTCCTGAAGTTACTTCCATACCTGGTTTTTTTACCATTCAGCCTGAAATCATAAAAAATTTAAAAAAACCTCAATTCCTGCAACAAAGGCACAATTTCAACCATGGAAAAGTTGGATTTCTGCACTGGGACAGTCTGTGTTAAACAACTACTCCCAGAGTCAAACCAAACTCCTGCCTGACTCTTCCTCTGCTGAGATTAGAAATGCTTTCTCTCACCATGAAATTTGCTGGAAAGCAAATTACTCAACAGAATTTCACTGGAATGCTGAACTTCAGAGGAATCCTGGAAGACACCTCTGCAAACAAAAAGGGATCAGTTCCACTGGGAAGTTTTCCACAAAACAGCTCAAACGTTCAATATTTCAAAGTCAAAGAAAACTTGTGACCTTGTGCAGTCTCACTGCCCTACTCTGATTTGATTGGCAATAAATTCAATTAATTTCCCAAAGTCAAGCTTGTTTTGAGGGTGAGGGATCTCTTCCTGTCCTTATCTCATCCCATGAGACTTTCTTTATATTTTCTCTCTCTGCCCAGCTGAGGAGGGGAGTGATGGAGCATCTTTGGTGGGCACCAGCCAGGATCAACCCACCACACCCCTCTAAATGTATCTATTTTCTTTGCCCAAAAAGAAAAAAAAAGGCATTTCTCAGAAGTGCTGCTTTAAAGAATAGGACCATGCTATTTTTAAAGCTTCCAGCTACAGGAAACAAAGCTGTAAAAGTGACTTTTCCTCAGAAAGCTGCAAACCCTGTTGGAGATGAAGAGTTTCTGAGCTCCCTCCCTCAAAGGGGACCCGTGTTCTTGCCTCAGGGAAAGGGTGGTGACTGAATGTGGGCAGGGCAGAGCTCCAGGATGGGCAGGTGGCAGGTTCATGTTTTATCTCCTTTCCTGACACAACACCGAAGGGCTTTCAATCCCATTTCTGCTCAGAGTACATCCTGTTGGTTAAAGCTCCCTGCCCAACAAACCTGACAACGTTTGGCTTGGAATCCACCGGAATGAATCCAAGTTTCCCTCAGGGTGACCCCTGCGAGCGCCGCGGTTCCCTCCCGCTCCCGGCACCGCGGAGCCCTCGGGATGAGCCGAGGGCAGCAGAGCAGGATCCCCCTCCCCGGGGACAGCTCGGGGCACAGAGCAAACAGCACCAGGATCATTCTCGGGGACTCACCCGCTGGTGGGCAGGGGGGGACGTGGTGGGGCTGATCAGGTCCTGGCTTTCCATCAGGTTCCCGTAGTCGGCCGTGCTTCCTTTGAGGGGCAGAGGAGGGGGAACGTCGGGGATGTCGGAGCTGGACATCCCATTGAGCTCCAGACCTGCAAAACCACCACGGGCTTAGCGCTGCCAGCAGCTGAACCCTGCAGCTCCACCGTGCTTTGAGCTGCAAGGGACCTCAGGATCATCCAGCACTCCCTGGCCAGGGACACCTCCACTGTCCCAGGCTGCTCCAAGCCCCGTCCAACCTGGCCGTCATTTCAAAATGCCCTCAAAATACTTGAACGACCCCCCGTTTTTAATAAAAAATACTTTTTGCTTCATATTTCCCACCAAAATATTCATAGCTTAGAAAATGTTATTTTCCCAGCTTCAAGCTCACCTTGTACATTAAAGCACAATAAAAGTTTTGCTAAGTGCACGAAGAAAATACAATCTGGCTAAGTTTTATTGACTTTCTCCCAGTAAAATAAAAGCTCCCTGTTAATAAAATGCACAAATGAAAGCCTGGAATTAAGTACATCTCTCTCCAAAACTTTCAGGCTCCAGGTAACTATAACAAATGAGCAGCCATTAGTTGTTGGGTAAATAAAATCACGCACAAGAAAGTACCAAACATTTATTATTCCTGTTTGCTGGCTAGAAAATTCCCTTTTCTAAGCAGATAAATCCTCCCAGGTATGTGCTGGAGAGGCAAATAGCCTGAGGGACAATAAAGTTTATTGAGGCCTGAGTGATACATAGGTTTTTGGGGAGAAATCCCCTCATGGTGTATTTCAGGGTAATTCAGTCATTTTAACACAATAATTTCAATTCAGCCTTTTTAATAAAACCCACTGTGATCTCGATGAGATAAGAAATTAAAATGAGGGAATTACTTTATAAATGAGGGAATTTTATTTAGGAAAATAAAAAAAACCCCGATTTCTATTTTATTTTACTGGGGTGATTTGTGAAACAAGAGAGGACTTGTTTATGCAGATGTTTTTATTGCAAAGATCATATCAATATTTTATTAAAAGTGTGATTTTATTGTTCTCTAAAATAGCCTCTCACAACACAATTTAACTCTAAGGTGGCTCTACTGATTTGTCACTGAAAACTGTAATTCTGCTCCTCATCCTTCCACCTGAACTCTGGACTACACTGAAAAAGGTTATTTTTCCATCCTGGGACTTCACATTTTCAGTGGCTTCCTCTCCATTAGGCTGAAAAATCTTGTTTGTCCATCAGGACCTGGATTTCTCATGGCTTTTTCCACTGCTCCTGTTTTTTATCCTTCCTTTCTACAGAGGATTTCTCCATTCCCCAGACACTCCTAAGAGTTTCCTTTATGGATCTTTGTGAGAATCTCCTCCTGCTCAGCTCATGGAATTCAACTGCAGCTGGAAACCTTGCTGTGCATTGGTAACTAAATATTGATGGGAATATGAACTTCCCTGTCCATTCTGGACTAATTCCCCATCCATTCTAAAGAGATCAGGAATTTGAGACCTTTAATGTCACAAAACAAATCCTTGGTACAGGTCCTGCACATCTCACCCACAACTACACATCTTTATATCTGTATATCTTACCTGTATCTATTTATGGATTTGGTTGGTTGGTTTTTCCATGCAGTTTAGGATATTACAGGGAAATATTTGGGAAATGGCATTTTCTTTCGAGTGTTTAGTTAGAGCTTTAGCAAAACCTGGAATCCTGCTTTGGAAAGAGCAGCCTTTCCATATTTACTAGAAACAAGCCATGTTTTTAGGCCTCTTTGTAGATATTCCCTGGGAAACTGAAAGAGAGTGTAATAACACACAATTTCCCAAAAATAAAATGAATTTAACTGCCCTGAACACTTCAGATTTGCATTCTACATGATATTCTTTCAACTATCAAGATTTAACTTCTTCCATGATAAAACTTCTAATTCACCTAAGCCAAGGTGCTCCCAAAAGGACGGTGAGACCCATTTTTTTAGGAATAACCCAAATCCTTTGTTTCTTTAAACAAACCTTTGGAAGATCCATGGAAAGGCAGGCTTTCAGGAAACATCTGAGGAATGTTTTCCCCAGAGCTGGAGAGGAAACAAGGTGTGGAGGGAACTCTGCTGGAAGAACCTGGATGGAGCCCAGCCGCCCGCGCAGTTGTGTCCTGCTCTGCTTCTCCCCCCTTCCCTCCATTCCCCAGCTCCTGCTGGAATTTCCCGCAGCCCCTGCTGCAGCCTGGCCGTGGCACCTTCCCAGCCTTGTCCTGATGAAGGCAGCAATAAATCCCTGCAAATGTGGGCAGAGCATTTCCACCCACGGGAAGGGCTCGTAAAATACACGGGCAGCGTGTTTGCATTTATCTGCCAGCTGTTTAGTGCAACAACAAGATCCTATCCTGAAAAACAATGATTTGCCCAAATCTCTGATCTTTCCAATGGTTTAATGAAATCCAGGGAACATCTACCCTGCAGCAGAAATAGGTATTGAACAAAAGCTTTGGGAATTTTCAGTGTTGTACCAAGAAAACACATTTACTGCAGATCTGTTAATTTCCTCAGCCGAACCACACCCCCCCTAACATGGACACTATACAAATAATTACCCCAAATTTCAGGTGTGCTCTCATTATTCAATGATATTCATTATTCAAGGTGGTTCATCAGATGAGTGTGCTCAGAATATTTGCTCCTTGCTGGACATGTTCCACTGGGAAGATCTTGGAGCTGGCACGAGATCACTTAAGGGACTCTTTTTTCATCTTACCCTAATGATCACATTTTACACTCCCTTCTCCTGAAGTGCCAGCTAACAAGCAGCCAGGATTGCTTAGCAACCCATTAACTGCTTTTAGCCAATTTGTGCTCCAGGGGAACTTCTTTATCCTTGGAATTCCTAAAAAACTTAATCACTGTAATTCCTCAAGTGATTCTGGACCAGTGCAATAAGCTGATCCTATTTTACGTAACACCCACCAATCTCCAGCACATAAATTCTCAGAAATACCTGGTAACTTCAGGTATTTTTTAAAAAGAGAAATCAAATTAAGTGTTAATAAAATGTACATATGAACAAAAAAATCCAATTAAAAATATCTTTTTCAGGAGGATATATCCGCTACTTCTCTGTATTCCCAGTTTCTAGCAGACTGGCAGTTTTTGGCTATAAAACTGTAAAGAAATGCCTGAGTTACAATTTCACTGTTACCAAAATATTTGTTTTGTGTGTCTGACTAAGTAAAAAAGTTTTAAAGTACCAAAACCAGTAAATAAAGCAGTGGCCTTGATGGAACAAAATGTTTTTTTCAAGACTGATCATCTATTCTCCTCCTTACTAACACTGAACTCTTGACCACTGCACCAGGATTTAGGTATTAAAAAGATCTTTTTTTGCTTTTTTGTCACACGCTGGCAGCTGCAAACTCTGAATAACAGGTTTTGGAGAAGAGCACTGGGAAAGAAATAGGTGTTGGATTACACCCAGTTTTGCAATGGGGTTTGCTGCAGACTGAAGCAAACAGGTGATATTTTACAGGAAAACTGAGTGATAGATGTCAATGTCAAACAAAAACTACTTCAAAAAGCCTGACCTTTATTTTCCCTTCTGGCTTGTACTCACAACATATCAAAGACAAGCTTTTTTAACGTACAATTACAAAAAAATATTGCTTTTTAAGCCTTTATGCTCCACAACACTCAATATAGGATCAAGTACAACATGAATTTTTGACTGTTACTCTACACCTAATTAATTGTTAATGATGACTTGAAAAGAAACTGTTTCAGTGCAAGAATTCTGCTTGCTTCTGTAAAACACTGAATTAATTTTTGTCGGCAAAGCTGAGCGCTTAAGTAATACCCGGTGCGAGAAATACCCCGGTGACGGTAAAACCAACCAGGGTGTGAGGAAATGCTCAGGAAACACCGCCCCGCACCAAAAGGGGATTTATTTCCCAGGAGAGACTTACTGGGCTGGATGCTGAAGGCGAGCTTGGTCCGCGGGGCGACGGGGGGCGGGCTGAGCTGGGAGCCGGGCGGGGACGCGGAGAAGCGGCGCTCGCTGCACATCACGCTCAGCACCTGGCTCTTGGGTCTCTGGGGCCTCAGGGGGCTGATCTGGGGGACACGAGCAGGGAGAGGGGGCAGGGGTCAGAGAAATCAGGGTCAGAGCTGGAACTGCCACGGTTTCCCCCCGAGCAGGACGAGGGCAGTGCTAACAGCCAATATCGCACATTCCCAGCTCCAGGTTCTTCCCTGCTCCCAAGGAGCCACAGCTCCTCACAGCCCGGCCTGGTTTTCTGAGCTAATTCCCCAAACATTTGTTTGATAACAGCTGAGGAAGTTTCTAGCCTTACATCAGATTATACAGCACACAAAATCTTTATTTTTTCTCACACAGCTCTACTTTCCTGTTAGAATTTATCTCTTTAACCATTTGCAGGTGCAACTCTCCTCTGATGAAGGCATCATCTGTCCAGAAACACTTTCTTGGTGGTTCCTGGGTGTGCTTATATTTAATTCACTGATATATTCCTTTTTCTGCTCTGGCTGCTTCATAATCCATTCAAATTTTCCATCAGGAACCCTCAAAAGATACTTTTAATCTGATGGGCAACTCATGCTTTAGTTAAGGCAATTCTTTTTACCGAGTTTAATTCTGAGCTCTACTGATGTTCCCCATTCACCACCCCCATAGTACCAGGAATCACAGTGAAAAAAAGGAACTTTTTATTTCCAACAGATCCCAGAAAATGGAGCAGCAGCCTGAAGAGGGGAATTACTCCAAGGTGCTGCACTGGGACAAAGCAGAAAGTGCCAGCAGCAATACAGGCTTTTTCAAAGGATTTTGTCATTTCCCAATGTTTGGTTTTTTATGGAGTACATTGGGAAGGAGAAATCTGAAATGATTTTTTTCAGTGCTTCCTTTTGTTTCCAGAAAACAAACCCTAAAAGGCTTTGCATCAAAGGTTGTGCCTGTGAGACCCTTCTACAACAAAGAACAACCCCAAAGTATGGATCTTTTTTTGGAAAGTTCATCAAGACCTCAGGGTGACCTCTCAGAAATTTGTCTGATGCTAAAATTCAAATCTTAGAGACTCCAAAGGTTTCTGCTTTCCACATCCTTTAAGGCATATTTTTAGTAGAATGGATAAACAAAGCAATCACTTTTTCAGGGGCAGATAATTATAAAAAAGCAATTAAGGAAAACACGTTAATTGGTGAGGGAAACACACCAGAATCAAGAGAAAAACCAACTGGAGTCAGGTTCCCATGTTAACCCACTCTGTAATTACTTAAATAAACGTGAACTTCTCCTGTGATTGACAATCTTGGGCTCCTCTGAAAGCTCCACATAAATCACGGACCTGCTGAGGAATATGAGCTCTTGGGAGGCCACCAATCCATAACGAAGCCATTGCTAATTTCTCCTGGTCTAACGAAGGGCAGATCAATCGTGAGTGATGTTAGACACCACCAAATCAATAAAACACAGCCTGTTCTTCTGATTTCCAGCAAGAGCCTTCGAGTGCTCTGGTAACTACCTGGCCTCAGAGCTGGGGGTGCCCTCAGCTCCTGGGATCAAAGCACTAACAGAGACAATTTATGTTGAAGAAGTTGATCTGATACTTAAAAGAAGGCAATAAATCTCCAGAAAACTATGAAGATATTCCTGATCATCTTCACATCCTGAAGTGCTTAATTTATCTTCGTTGTTTTATGTAATTAAGGCGTGGGGATTGATCAGTCAATAAATTCATGGTGAGCGCAGTGAAATTTGGGAAAGAATATTTCAACCATGCAATTAAACAGCCTCTGAATGCTCCCTTTCAAAGCAAATCTAAAAGCTCCATGAAATAATTCTGCCGTTTTAGAACTTCCCCATGTTCTTCCATGGGGATTGATTTGATTGGGAAAAAGAAGATCCCATCTAAGACTGGAAACACTCATTTCTTTAGACAACATCATTGTTGGAAAGAGCAGCAGAAGCTCTGCAGAGATGGGGATGGCCACAGACATTTCTCTCACTTCGTATTCTCTGGAAATTTGTCTTCTGCTGTAAAATCCCCAAGTATTTCAGAAGTCAGAACTGAGAATCTGTTAGAAAATTCACCAAATAACTGAAATGTTTTAATTGAATGAGTGACAGCACAACGAGCTGTAAAATTCACAGCAGAATGAATCCAGTAACTATAAAAAAAAATTTAGTAACTGAGAGTATTAATTACTAAAATGTCACTTTAGAAACTTTTTAAAGTTTCATTTCCATTTCTACTCAAATCTGTACTCCCAACTTTCCTTTTTTAAAAAAAAAAATCCTTATTTTTTTCCCCTCTCCATTTTATCACCTCTTTTTAATCCAGCAAACTTTCTTCTTCCAAGTTCCTAATGCAGAAGAACCCAAAATGTCTTTTTCTTCATGCAACACAGTGGTAAAAGTGCTTTGGGAGTAATTTCAACTTAAAAAGGGAACTTGCACATGAATATAGAACAATGGAAAAGCTGAATTCCCACCAAATTTCCCTTCCTATCATTAACAGGGGATGCCGCTAGCACGCAAAAATTTGAAGACGAATTTTATCTTTAAACTTATCCTTGATATTATCTCTTCAAAATTCCAGAAGACAGCAGTGAGAATTGGGCAACCACTCGTGTAAAGTGATCTCAAAAGCATTTCTTCTGCTTCACCTAAAAATGAACCCCACTCACACCAAACGTTCCAAATCGACTCAGTCGTTCTGGAGCTCATCAAGGATTTTGCAGAGGCTGAAAAAGGAGTTTTTCTCTCAACAGCAATCTCCTTTTCATATTATTGATCTGTGGACTTGAAGAAGCTCAAAGTAACTGTAAGTAACCAGTTCTGACATTTAACTTCCCTCCCTCTCCATAACCAGGGGAATTTTACTCACACCAGTCAGCCACTGAAAGCTGCTGACTGGGAGACTGGAAAAACTTGACTCAAACCATGTTGGGCTTTGCTGATTTTTGCTCCTCAGATGGCAAATGGGAATATGCCCTGAGGGGTTATCTTGGCCTCCTTTCCAGCTAGAATTTGCATTTTTCCAGTCATAAACAAGCTTTTCCAATATCTAAGACCTCTGGGAGCTGCCAGTGACCTCGCAGTGACATCAGCTGGCTCCTCGGCATCCTTGGGTGCCTCCCAACTGCTCCAGCTGACTCTGAAATACCATTTTCTTCTTCTGTGACATCCCACAAGCTCTGCTGGTCTGTTTGGGATGCGGGAGATGCCAGGGAAGTCCTGCCATGGTGATCCCAGCCCTCAATCAGTCGAAATACAACTGCTGAGGGGTGCAAAGCCAAATGCATTGCAGCAAACACGTGAGACATGGAATTCTGTGCAAAATGATGCTCACCTGGCTGGCTCTGCCAGGAGGAATCTCCATTTAATCAAACCAAGGCTCATCCAGAATTTACTGAAGTCAATGGAAAAACTCATTGGTTGCAAAGGTGAAAAGCCAGAGAGCCCCACATGGGATTTTATTGGAGTTTTTGACTGGGTACATCAAATACAATAACTCTGATTTTTCAGGATGTCCCAAGACACGTTAATGAGAGATTAACTAATCTCTGGGTGGCAAAGCAGGGAAAATCCAGAAAACAGAGGAAGTGTGGCTGAATATTTAAATAGTATCTTCCTATAAGTACCAAACAAAGATTTCAAGGATCCAGTTATCACAGGTGAGAGAGAAATCATTTCAAAATCCAATGTAAATGACACAGTACCAACAAGACTCTGCTGAGTGCAAAGCTGGCTCTACAAGTACTTGTGCACATCTTCAGAAGAACATTACACTGATTTCCAGGAGGCAAGTTTTAAACTCCTGGCCTCCAAACAGGTGTCCAGGCAGAGATTTGGAGGTCACAGTCAGTTCACGCTCTCCCTGCTCCAGCTTTAGACATCCCTGCTTTCAATTTCCCAGCTCCAACTTCTCGGGTTACCTAAGCCTCGAGGACAGTTCCAGTGAATTAAATCTAAGCCAAGAAGAGAGGGTTTAAGGGAGATATGCCCTGGTTTTAATATCCTTACACACAGGAACCGCTCAGGATTTTCTGCTCCAAACAGCCCTTCAAGGACACACAACTGCCAGTGGAATGACCTTGGAATATTCCCCCAAAAACTGCCAGCTGAAACATGAACAAACCCATCCCCATCTACTGGGAACCAGCAATTCCAAAGGCTGCTGGGATGGTAGCATTTATTTCAGCTATGCTTTACCATCTGCTCCTTTATCAAATAGTCACAGAGAGCTTTGGGTGAAGATTTTCAGATGATCTTTTCCCCCTGTACATCAAATCTGTATTTTTGATTCATTAACATGTATATTAACTCTGTGGTGTATCCCCTCAGTTATTTCTGGTCTACAAAGTAACTAAAATGGTAAAAATCAACATTTTGATTTCAAAAGAGAACACAGCTCAGAATTAGATAAGGCTTTCCTTGCTAATAAAGTTACCGTTTCTGAAAGGATCACTGCTTCAGCCTGCTGCAGAGAAATATCAGTAGATTTAAATTCTTTATCAAATATCTCTTGATGCTTGCTGTTCCTCTTCTCCTTCTTCTTTTCCTTTTTATCTTTATCTAGGTCATCCTTGTCCAATTTATCTTGCGACCTAGAATGCATCTTTTTTGGCAGGAGGGGCTCCAGCACGAACCTAAAGGAAAATGTTGTTGCTCAGATCAATAAAACGTTATTTTCAAAACAACTAATTTTTATTTACATATTTCCCAAAGTCTCGCTTGAGTTAATGAGGCTTTGCTAATCCAGGAAAACTCATTAGAGGGAGAAGGGGGGGGCAGAAGGTCATAACAATCATAATTGTCTTATAATAAAAATTACTGCAGAACTGCTGGAGAAGCAGAGCTGCAGATTTCCCTGCTCTGCAGCATATTTATTGGTTTATGGCTGCACAAACTCCTGAATTTCACATAAAAAATGAATTTCTCATTCAGCACTGCCACTCTCCATGCTGTGGCACCTGGAAACTCCAGTCCCACCCCTGCCATGGGCAGGGACACCTTTCACTATCCCAGGTTGCTCCAAGCCAACCTGGCCTTGGACACTTTCAGGGATGAGGCATCACTTCCAGGGACAGAGCATTTTTAGCTATATAAAGTATTTTATGATTTATTTTAAATGACAAATTAAAAAAAACGCTATGATCACACCTACACAAAACCACACTGGTAGATTTTAAGACTGTCTCAAAGCACCACATTACAAAACCAAAACCAAACCAAAACTTCCAAAAGTAGGACACTTTTTAACACTGGAAAAGCATTTACCATGCCATGGGGTGTATGCAGGCCACAGTCTTTGCTGTGAAATACCAGAGCATTTATATTTCAGACAATTTGCAGTGACATTATCCTAATCCCCTCCATTAGCAGCAATACCCAGCAGCAATATCCCAAATTATTATTATTTTTCGTTGTTGTTTCCACTCTCCATCAGCTCATTTGATGGGAAGATGCTTAAAGCAGCAAAGGTTGTTCTGCCCAAGTTCCAGCAAGACAACTTTGTGGTGAATTAGTCAAAACTCAGGATCGTCTCTGCTGTCCCACACTGACACCAATGTGTGAAAACACTCCAGAGGGCAAAGGAATGAGAGCTGAGCTGTGCTCTGTTTGCAGCTCCTCCCACTGACCAAATGAACTCTTTGTAATCAAGGAAGAATCCTGTTGGTCCTCAGGTGCTGTATTTAATTTCACTTGATGCCTTTAGTCTCTAGGCAGGTAATAACTCCCCTCTGAAGGTGCACAGGAGTTTCTAGCACATCCCTGTAAGTCAGCAGCCCTTCAGAAGGCTTTAAAAAACTGCTGCCTTGGTCAAATATTGCATTTCTGGATTACAGGGGTGCCTGAGGGGAGGAAGAGGGAGAAGGGACTTCTAAGGCTGCATGGAAAGCCCAGACAGCAAACAAATTATTTTGTTCTTTGAGGGATGTGACTGTGAGACAGGGCTTATCAACAGAATTCCCAGTTCTCATGTGAAATATCTTGATAAGTCTTGAAGTACAATCTTGCCATAAGCAGCTTTTCCTCTGGCAGCCCAAGTGAGCAGCAGAGATTGAGCAGTCAGCTAATCCTGCCCTGTGCCCGGCTCCACCTGGCTCCTGGGACAGGGGCCTGCAGAGGGTCCCTCCTGCACTGACACTCCTGTGAGACTCTAAAACGGGGAATTTAACTCCTCTTTGGGGTTTTTTGGTGTTGTTTGAATGTTTACAGGGCTTTGTTTAACTTTGTTAAAGAGGGCAAAAAAGAGCATTGTATTTATCTAGGTTAGAAAACAGGAGACCTTGAGAGAAATGTCTCTGTGGGCAGGGTTTTTAGCCAATGTTAGGCTGCCATTTAAAAAAATCATGGAAGGGTTTGGGATGGAAAGGACCTTGAAACTCATCCAATTCCAGAGGCAGGGACCCCTCCCACTGTCCCAGGCTGCTCCCAGCCCCAATGTCCAGCCTGGCCTTGGGCACTGCCAGGGATCCAGGGGCAGCCACAGCTGCTCTGGGCACCCTGTGCCAGGGCCTGCCCACCCTCCCAGGGAACAATTCCTTCCCAAAATCCCATCCAGCCCTGCCCTCTGGCAGTGGAAGCCATTCCCTGTGTCCTGTCCCTCCATCCCTTGTCCCCAGTCCCTCTCCAGCTCTCCTGGAGCCCCTTTATGCCCTGGAAGAGGCTCTGAGCTCTCCCTGGATCCTCTCTTCTCCAGGTGAGAATGGGAACGCCGCCCACCCCCAAAGCCCAGGATAGGTTTGGGGCCAATCCCTGGCAGAGGATGCCGCACTCACCCGTCGGAGCCGGGCCGGGAGGGGGTGCTGTCCGAGGAGAGCGAGGACACGGAGGCCACGGAGAGCGGCCGCGAGGACGACGGCATGGTGAAGGAGCGGACCATGGAGCGGGGCCGGCTGCCCCGCCGCTCCTCCAGGCTGGAGAGCTGCAGCCAAGAAACGCCACATCTTACTGCTTAAACCCCAAAAAAAGCTGCTACCCACGTGCCAAAGGGAACGGGGAAAGGGCTTCTTCCAGGCAGAGTTTGGTGTTATTTAATTAATTAATCAACATCGTGTTTAACAACAGCAAAACAGGTTTTAAAGGAAATCCATCTAAACTAGAAAGAAATATTTAGGTCCTCACAGGCACATGTATAATTTTAAGCGTATTCCAAGAATTCCTTTGTTGCAATGGTATTTCCATGCTTTTTTACATCTTGCCTTTAAAAACCAATCTTTTTACATATAATTTTTTAATCCATCTCTGCCATCGTTGTGACTGCCCTGTCAATATATTTCAATGAAATGGACTTGCTAAAAACCCAACAGACCCAAAGTAAAAACCCACAAAGAGAAATTTTATGTCAAAAATATCAAGAGAGCCAATTTACAGAGTGATGCCAGGTTAAGAAGAAAATATACAAAAGTTTTTGTTTTGTTTCAGACAGTTTCCGAGTTCTGAATATTTTTCCAAGCTTTGTTAGTCATTAATAACTGATATATGCAGAAAATAATTGAACTCTTGCAGTCAACAAATAAGAATCTCATGCTGTTTAATTACAGGTATATTTTCCACCCTGTCAACTACTGGTAAATTGGCCTTGTACAAGGAAGACAGAAGAGATAAAACTCCATCAATCCTGAACATTCTTACTGGTGGGTAGAGTGAAATTTGAGAGATAACACCACTTTCCAGTCATCTCCTTGATGATGTAAATGGATATTACTGAAGTGACTGACATGCAGGTTATCATTAATGTTAATTACTCCTGTTCTCCCTGGGAATAAATTATTATTTGAACTTTTTCCTGAATATATTATTTTGCAAGATGCGATTTGAAGGACCACAAACAGAACATCAGTTAAAGGATACCATAAAGCCTGGCATGTTCCCCGTAAGATCTCAGTGTCCTCATTAAAGAAAAAGAGTCATTGCTATAGGCAGAATCCCAGAATGATTTAGGGTGGAAAAGGCTTCTGAGATGGAGTCCAAGCTGTGCCCCATCCCCACCTCGTCCCCAGCCCAGAGCTCTGAGTGCCACCTCCAGCCCTTCCTTGGACACCTCCAGGGATGGGGACGCCAAACCTCCCTGGGCAGCCCCTGCCAAGGCCTGACCACCCTTTCCATGAAGGAATTTTCCCAGTATCCACCCTGCCCCTCCCCTGGCCCAGCCCGAGGCCGTTCCCTCTGCTCCTGGCCCTGTTCCCTGGGAGCAGAGCCCGACCCCCCCGGCTGCCCCCTCCTGTCAGGGACTTGTGCAGAGCCACAAGGCCCCCCTGAGCCTCCTTTTCTCCAGGCAAAAATATGATCTTGTAATAGCACCCAACCCATGAATTTTTGACTGAATTATCAATTCTATCCTGAATTACAAAGCTGTTTGCTTTGTTTGTTCTGGCTTCCCCCACACTCAACACTCAAAAGCAGAACAAACCTCCACTGAAACACCAGAAATTCTTGACTTTCCCTAAAGGATGAAGCAGCAACTGCAAAGAGGTTGTTGGAATAAGAAAAGCATGAATTCATTCCTTCTAAACTCATGGAGGAGGAGCTGTGGTTTTCCTGCCTGCCTACATTTAGTGTAGGTACAACCACACGGTGCCACAGAGCAGCACAGCCCTCCCTTCCCTAGAGGAATTCCACCTAGGGAAAGCTGACATTCAGCTCGGGAAGAATCCTGCTAAATGCCCATTTTTAATTTCATTTTTGTAACCCAAATCCTTCAGAATTGAAGGATTTTGTCTTGATTTTCAAGGAACAGACTCAGGCAGTTTAGAAATTGCTCCCGTGTTTGGAAATGAAAGTACTGAGGCTTCCTCAACATCTCTCATCTGCTCACTATTCCATAATTTAATGATCACTGGGAACAACCAGGAACGCTGCATCTACACTGCTTTTTGTAATCAATGGAATTATCACACAGGAACAGAGAGCTGCTGTAATTTATGGAAATTTCAGATATTGTGGAAAGGAGAAATCGGGAGGGAACTTACGATGGCGCGGACTCCGTACTGCTTTTCCACCTTGTCCTTCAGCTGCCTGAAACACGCCTCCATCCTCTCATGGAACGGCCTCAGGGCCTCCGTCACCTTCTCCCCGTGGATCCGGATGCCTTCGGCCAGGAAGGGGATCTGGAAAGCAGAGTTTGGCTGCTCCACCCTGCCCAGCCCTTCCTGAGCCAAGGGACGGGGCAACACTCCCACAGCAGTGCAAGAGCTCATGCAGCAGCAGTAATATTGGTAATAAGGGCAATTGTAATAGCAATTATATCACTAATAATAATAGTAATAACAATAATAATAATAATAAATAGCAACAATGATAAAATATTAAAAACGACAACAAGAATTATTATTATGATCACAGTGATCATCATCATTCATTGCGTATGAGGCACAGCAGGATCTAAAAACCAGTTCTCCACGATTTCCCTCTTTTTCTGTTAAGCAAAGTCCTTTAAATTTAATGCAGCCCTAATTCTGCCCAGAAATCCCATACTGGATTAATCCCACAGAACAAACCCCCCTGTGGTATTCCATTCTCAAGCCCCCACAGATTCTGTACTTTAAAACAGCAAACTGATGAATGATGAGTCTCACACCAGGTTATTAATATCAAATCCTTTCCCAGTTTCATGAGAATGAAACTCTGAAGAAGAAAATCGTTTATGTTTTCTTTAATACATGCTATTTCTAAAGCGGCAAATGAGCTACATCTGTGGACAGATATATATTGCAGAGCAATATTTATTAATAAAACATACAGTTTTATAAGCTATAATAGTTCTCCTTAGAAAAATTATTTTATTTTCTCTGGGAAGAAAACAGAAGAGGAAAAAAATTAAATTAATTCTCTTTTGTAACTGAAAATAATCATTTATCTTCAAGGCTTCTGTCACCAAATATCCATGCCAGCACAGGATTATATAATTAGTTCCTAGTGTGGAGGTGTAGCTGACCTTTGGAAATGTTTTAAGAGAGACATTTTCATTCCCACAGCTACCCAGACACACCATTAGAGTTTTCTACCTCCAGCTCAGGAAAAATATTTCCTCTTCCAGGTCCGTTTCAGCCCACACAGTGCTCTGATTCGAACTCAGATATTCTCTGCAGCAATCAAGCTAAGAGGCTTCTTCTTAATAATTCATAATTAAATCATAATACTGATTAAAAACAGATTTTTCTAATAAGACTGAGAAGCAATCAGAAGGAGCAGCTTTATTAGTAAGAAGAATAATAAATACACAGATGAATTACAGATGAACAAACTCCAGAAATCTTATCAAGATGATTCCCTGTGATTTGGCACTATTTAAATGGACATAGCTGCTCCTCCTAAAAGACTACAAAGAGAAGAACAATGACTTTTTTTTTAATGTAGTGGCTTCTATTTACAACCACACAGATTTGCACTCGACAAAAATTAAACATGAAACCAGAAAGTTTCCCTGCTCCTGAATAAGTAAATGAATTTCTACATTTTCATAATTATCAGGCCACACTGTGACCCCTGTGTTTAGGAGGGATAAGTGGTCACTTGGCTCATTTATTTCCAAGAACTGTTGATTTCTGAAATGGATTCTTTTTTAAAAAATTGGGATTACCAAGGTGAAGCACATGAGGGGTCTGAAGCTTCAGCTCTGAGACCATTTTAGGGGCAGAAAATGCACTGAAGGAGCCTGTTCCAGGGATCAGCCTCCTCCAGGCTGGAAAATCAAGCAACAGGAAGTAAATGCCATTATTTGTAGGGAAAAACATGTGTGGGGAAGGAGAAGGAAAAAGGAGAAGTGGAACAGGAAAGAAGAGGGATGGGGATGGAGATGAAGATAGAGGAGGAGGAGGAGGAGGAGGGGAAGGAGGAGAAGGAGAAGGAGAAGGAGAAGGAGAAGGAGAAGGAGAAGGAGAAGGAGAAGGAGAAGGAGAAGGAGAAGGAGAAGAAGAAGGAGGAGAAGGAGAAGAAGGAAAAGGAGGAGAAGAAGGAAAAGGAGGAAAAGGAGGAAAAGGAGGAAAAGGATGAGAAGGAGGAGTAGCAGAAGCAGAAGTAGAAGCAGAAGCAGCAAAAGCAGAAGGGAGGAGGAGGAGGTGAAGAGGAAGAAGGAGGAGAAGAAAGAGAAGAAGGAGAAGAGGGCCAGGTTTGTTAATCTCACAGAAGCTGAAATGAATAAAAATCCCGTGGCTTTGCCACAGAACAACGTGAGGCTGCTGAGTCAGGGAATTTGGCCTCCCTGTCCAAGACCTCTTAATCTTTAAACATTTATCCAGTGCAGGAAGAACCTCCCAACTGTTTTACCATTTCTGTTTCACCTTCTTCTACCAACTTCCAAATTCCTCCTGTGTCTCCTTTCCAGCCACAGGGAAAGTGGTGATGTGTGACATGGAATTTTACATCTCCATGAATCGCTGTCAGAGGCAGAATTTTGCCACATTCAGGATATTCTCAATTAACTTGGCCTTGGAGAAAGGGTCTTTTCTTATTTCATAACTCTACTCTTGGCTGATTTAAAAATTTTATAAAGTTCCACTGCAACTTCAAATTATTCCCTGATTTGTTTTCCTTTTTTTTTTTTTTTAATCTCGATCTGCAGATCTGAAAAGAATGAAAAAACCGACATTGATCTGAATTATTAAACTAATCCTTGAAAACAATCCTTCAGAACAAGGGTATAATAAAATATGATCATAAAACCTGAGTTTGGTATGCAGCAGTTCTTTCATCTCTGTGGAAGGAGTGCAAGGTTTTTATTTGCTGGGGTATTTTTCTGTTTTGATGTGCTGTAAATACTTCAGCTAAACGCAGAGTGATGAATGTCATCAATCATTCATTTCTCTGCCTTAATTTCAATCAATCATTTCATTATCTTCATGTTCAAATAAAAGATCAGCTTGAAATGGTGCAGTTGCATGGGAACGTTTTCTTGGAAAAGCACCAAGAAGGACAAAAATGGAGATGGCTTTGCTAATGGAATTTATCTGAATTAATAAGAGACAGAAACAAAATGTGCACTTGAAGTCCACAGGAATTATAGAGGGATAGTATCCTGAAATCAGCAAAATGGAGAAAGAGGTAAAGGGAGAGAAAAAATTTAATTTAACTGGTCAGCTGGTAATACAATAGTCAGGCTCCTCTTTCATACACCCAGACTGATTTATGCAGCAGGGAGAAAATACCAAGTGATTACAGAACTCCGAGCCCCACATTATTGAAAAATGAAAACTCCTTTTTGCTTTCAGTCACTGTCAGCCCAGGAGGAATTCAGCCCCTGCCAAGGCTTCCATACACATCCCTCTCCCAATATTTGGGAGCTGAATCCCACCTGGATGGAAACTGAAAGAATTTGAGAGGTATTTTAAATTTTAGGATACTCTAAATGCATAGGAAACATCCAAGGTAATTTAAAAGCACTGAAGCAGCTTTTAATGACCAGAATTTTCAGATTTAAAAATAATTTTTGATCCCTTTTCTTTATTTTTCTGGTTCCTGTTGTTTTGGAACTACTAAACTGATGGGAAATCATGTGTTTAAAAGCCCTGAATAATTAAAATACAATGCGATCAGCTGCCATTCCTATTTTCAAATTGTAATATTATTTTAATACACAAGTGTCACCAAAGTGAGCCTTTGCTGAGGAAAAGTGTGTTTGGAATTCATTTGAAGTATCACTCTCAGAGGCAAAGACACAGAGCTGACACCAAGGCAGTCTTCTGGGACCAAATTATTTTCCTCTATAAAACTTAAAGCTTATAAAATCTAATCTTCTCCAAAAGCTCACAAGAAAATAAATAAATAAAGGCCTTTTTTTTTTTTTTAGACCAAAAGAGTTTTGATTCACTGATAGTCTTATGGCCTTCAGAGGATATTATAGTTTTGAATTCTGTAGCTTTGGTTCTACCACCTCTACGATTGAAATCTACAGAAATGTAAATTATTCCCTTTATTATAAAGACAGAATTGAATATGATAAGACAATGATTCATTTTCTTCTTCTTTGGGACAAAAACCATTTCCAATCAACCTGGTATTTTTTTAGTTATCACAAAATTATCCTGAGACCATAGGAAAATGTCCAGTCTGTAAATATGGAACAAAATTGGAATTGTCTCTGATTTGCCCTGAAAAATATTTTCTCATTTTGTACAGATTTTCACTTATTATGTTTGCAAAAAAAAAAATAAAAGAAGAAAGAAAAAATAAAAGGTCTTGATCATATTTGTTCTCTGCACGTTTATCAAAATGAGAAATTATGTCAGATTTAAAAAGATGAACTTTAACTCAAGCTCCAAGACAGATTTAAATGGCAAAGAAATGTATCCAAGGTGAGGATAATGTCTGAATTTTCTCCAAAGTGACACCAAGCTGCCTTTCCACAGCACCTGGCTCTGCCAAACCTGACTTCAAGATTTTTACCTGCCAAGCAATCAGATCCTTCAGCTTTTCAATCTTGTCATGATCCTCTGGATGCTCGTGCATGTACTTTTCAGTAAAAAAAGCCTAATTGAGAGAGAGGGAAATGAGCAATTATTTCAGAAAGTGAAATAACTCCTACCAAAATAATGAGCTACAACGAAGATAAATTGATGAACTCAAATATTCTGTGAAGGAATGGCTACAAGTAAGAAGTGAAAATTCTGGAATCACAAAATCCCAGTGATTTGGGTTGGAAAGGAGCTTAAACCTCAGCCCATCCCACCCCTGCCATGGCAGGGACACCTCCCACTGTCCCAGGCTGCTCCCAGCCCCAATGTCCAGCCTGGCCTTGGGCACTGCCAGGGATCCAGGGGCAGCCACAGCTGCTCTGGGCACCCTGTGCCAGGGCCTGCCCACCCTCCCAGGGAACAATTCCTTCCCAAAATCCCATCCAGCCCTGCCTTCTGGCAGTGGGAAGCCATTCCCTGTGTCTTCTCCCTCCATCCCTTGTCCAAAGTCTGTCTCCATTTTTTCTGTATCTCCATCAGCCTCTGGAAAGCCACAGAGAGGTCCCCCCAGAGCTTCTCCTCTCCAGGCTGAACATCCCCAACTCCCCCAGCCTTTCCTCCCAGCAGAGCTGCTCCAGCCCTCTCTGGCCTCTCTGCACCTCCTTGCTGTGCTGGGATCAGCTGAGGCCCAGCAGGACAGGGAATCCCACCAGGGAACCCCACCAGGGAATCCCAACAGAGAATCCCAGCAGGGAATCCCAGCAGGGAATCCCAGCAGGGAGTCCCACCAGAGAATCCCACCAGGGAATCCTGACAGGGAATCCCAACAGAGAATCTCACCAGAGAATCCCACCAGAGAACCCCACCAGGGAATCCCACCAGGGAGTCCCAACACGGAATCCCACCAGGGAATCCCAACAGAGAATCCCAACAGAGAATCCCACCAGGGAGTCCCACCAGGNATCCTACCAGGGAATCCCACCAGGGAGTCCCAGCAGGGAGTCCCGCTGGAATCCTGGCGTTACCTTCTCGTAGTTGGCGAAGCCTCCCATCACGGCGGGGTCCACGATGCCGTTGAGCAGCATGGACAGGGGGTTGATGGGGAGGTTGGGATCGTTGAGATGCTGCTGCACCATGTTATTGATCTTATCATTGGTCAGCTGCATGGTTTCGATGGCATTCTCCAGGGGGCTGATCTCCACCTAAAACCCAAGCAAAAGGAGCTGTCAAGCAAGGAGCAGAGTTTTAACCTGTTCAGCAAAACCCCAGGGGCAGAAACATTTCAGGCCTTTCAGAACTGAGGTTATTGGGAGATTTTTAACCAATAATCACCAGAAAGGGCGATTTCAGGCATTTAGGTATTTGGTATCTCTGTGCTGCAGTAACTGATATGATGATGGGTATCAGTGGAGGAAGTTAACTGCATCCTGCTGCTGCAGGAGGGATTACATCCCAGCACAACACCCAGAAAGGCTCTGGCAGGGATCACGTGAGGTTTTTGGAGGATTATGGAGAACATCAGAGATTAAGGGTCGGTGAGTTTTAGCAGCACAAAGAAGATCCAGCTTAACGTAGCAGTAAGAAAGAAATGATAACTTTAACGTGGATTTTCTGAGGGAAAATGTAATCCTAAGCCGCTGAAAAATCAAGAAGATATTTTTGCAGTGATTATTTTGGTGTGTTTCCAAGGACATCGAGTTTAATATGTTGATGAGATGACATCTAAACTATGTGCTGTGCTTTTTCCCAAGAGGTCGCATTTTCTTCATCTGAGCATCGAGAACTGAAGGGAGAAATTTTCTTTCTGCCTGGACTTCAATGAAGAGAGTCCTCAGATGTCTTCAAGGGGTGAATTAGCTGTTCTGCTGTCTAAAACTTGCTTTATTTTAATTGACTGACCTCCAGCTACTTTTTATGCCCAGCTACTGTGTCTTTCAAAAAGTTCATGTTGAAAAACCAGTATTAAAATACTTTAAATATTAGTGAATGGGCTAAAAATCAGTAACTTGCAGTGACCCAGAGCGTAGTGAGTCCTCACTGGAAGGCACAGCCTGCTTGTATGAAAAAAAATGATGTGGTAGGGAGAGAAAAGGAAGGTTAATTGAGGCCTGTGAGGAAAATGCAAGTGTATATTTGATTACAGCCTCATTTCCATAAATGCTACATAAACAAAGCAGCACTTCTACCTGGCTATCAGTTGCTTACCCTGTTTCTGAGAACCACTTCTAATCAAATCTCTTTAGTTGTTACTCTTACACCTGCCAGCTGATTACATCAAGGATGTTTTAATTAGCATTTTTAGCAGCCTGCCTGCTGAATTATTCTGGAAGGCAGGGAAGGAGCCCGGGAATTCTGCTGGGAACAGGGAGCAGGCCAGGCTCGGACAGAGCCCAACGTGCCACGGAGGGAATTCGGACTGGGGAGTGAAGCCACACTCAGCCTCTGATTGGGTGAGAACTGCTGGGAACATCACAGGCTAAATTTAGGATTCTGTCATTTGTATTAATGGCCTTATAACTATGCAATAATGTGTTGATGAACCATTGCTTTTAAAGCTCTTGAGCATCTACAGAAATTAGCACTCATTGAGCTGACAGCTTTTTGACTTTTCTGTAGCAGCAATCATGGCTTTCTTTCTCATTCTCCTTTCTTTTACTACTCTTGTAACACTCCCTCTAATTTTTTAAAAGCAGATGGAGAATTGCAGTTGCCATCTCACCACTACAAACTGGGCTTTGGAACCTAGAGAAAGCTATTTATGACAAGTGTAAATTCTGAGCCTTGTTCCCAGTGCCCTCCTCACTCTGGGCACTCCTCTCTCCATCCAGGGAAAACAGGAATTACATTCTCCTGGCACATTTGCACCAGTACAAAATTTCAAGATAAAAGCAAAACAGAGATGAGCATTTGTGCTTTTTAAACCCAAGTGTGATTCAAAATCCAGTTTCTAATTTCCTGGCTGGTCTCAGCAAATTTCTCCCCTCCATCTACTTGTGTCCAGCTGAAGCAAATCAGATACAGAATAACAAATGCTGGCCCCAAACTCCTTGCAGATAATGAACAGATTGCAGAGGTTTAGGTAAAAGTACTCAGAAGGAATTTGAAAAGCCAATAGATTTAAAGCAATTCTGTATGTTCCTAAGGGTTATGTAACATAATACACTGCATTTATGAAATTACTCAGTTCTCTCAGCACTGATTTGATGTGATCTCACCTCTCCCTTTAACGATATTCCAGTTCCATCAATAAAATATGAAACATGCAGAGCTGCTTGAGTATCCTGGTGCTTAGTAAGGGATCAATAATACTCGTATCCATAATCACAATTTAGCATTACAGGGATGTAAACCCTGTGATCCTCCTTGCAGCATTTTGGCTGACAGGGATCTTGAGGAAAGTCAATACCCACTTTGTAGGAGCTGTGCCAGAGGAGGTCAGGAGTTATCTGTAGCAGTCTCCACACATGTTATTAAGTCCCACTCTGGTATCATTTCTCAGCTATGCAACTCCTGTCATCCTTGCTCCCAAAAGGCTGACAGGAAGCACTCTCCCAGGATTTATGCCCATTTGGATGCCAGGCAGAGCATTAGGGGTGTACACAACGTGCCTGCCAGGCTCTGCCCTCTGCTCATCAGGACTGGCAGCAGATCTGCCACCCTTCACAAACTGCACTTCTTGAAATCGTGAAGATAAATACAATCTTCTCCATCAGGATTATATTGAAACTACAAAATTCATTAAAAATTCAATGTGTTTTATTCAGCTGCCTATTACTGTCACAGATCACATTCATATTCTGTTACTATAGATACCATAGTAATTTTCTGCATTACTTCTGTTCATCCAAACACAACTGTCCAACATAACCTCAATGGAGCAATGAAAAAGGTTTTAATTAATCATATGCAAATTGTTCTTTTCCTTTAAAAATAAGCCTCACAAGAGAGATTTAAAGAACGCAGTAACAATGTTTTTATTGCTACTTAAAAATTACAGCTGCATAAGAATAATTTAATCTTAAAGGCGTTTAATGGATATGTCTTATCTAAACAGTCTAAATGGTTGAACAGAGAAATGAGTAATTTGGAGTTACTCTGTGAGGTTGCTGAGGGTATATTTAGCTAAATATGGAGAAGAAACAAAAACAACCTTTAATCACCAGTGGTAATAAATGCAGACATACAATGCATTTGATTATTGGGGTATTTGAATTAATGACAATCAAAATAGCCAGATCCTCTTTCATAAAATTCAGGCTAGATTCTCTGGGATGGAGCAGGGTTCCCCTACACCATCTCAGGTCCCTCTTCCTTTTAGGCACCTGCTGAGAGACACAAATACTTTATCAAAGGGCTGAAGGCCTTGGAGAGCTGGATGCATTCCCTTCCCTCAGGGATGGAAAAGCATTGCCTGAGTCAGCCTCAGTCAACAATCAGCACCCTCAGCAAGTTCCCTCAGGATGTGCCAGGTACAATCCCATGGATTCCTTGTTCACAGAACTCAGCACAGTCACTGAGACACAGAAATGCTCCCTGGCTGGATAAAAACCCCATTTTTGAAAGTAATCTCAATAAAGCCAAACCAATCTTACCATGAAAACTGATTTGACTTCAAACCACCTCAGGATCCCTGGTAATTTATAGGCTGTCACGTAGATGGTTCTCTCAATCCACATGTTCTGCAAAGGGAACACAAGTGTCACGTTATCAGAGGGACAGCTCTGATCCCGAGCAAAGCCCCAAAACATCATCACCAGGGCAAGGGACCAAGGTATGGCAGATGTTACAGAATTCCAGGGAGGAATTCCAATTGGAAGATGGAGCAGCACTGATTTCAGTCTGGTACATGACTCAGCAGGGAACAACTGCTCCCTCTTTGAAGGAGAATGCCATGGAAAGATCCACTGGTTTTACCGGGTGCAATTGTTCATGGAATCCCAGAATGGTTTGGGTTGGAAGGCCCTTAAATCCCACCCAGTGCCACCCCTGCCATGGCAGGGACCCCTCCCACTGTCCCAGGCTGCTCCCAGCCCCAATGTCCAGCCTGGCCTTGGGCACTGCCAGGGATCCAGGGGCAGCCACAGCTGCTCTGGGCACCCTGTGCCAGGGCCTGCCCACCCTCCCAGGGAAGGAATTTTATTGACCATTAGATGAAACAAATGGTTTAGTAAAAAAGAAAAAAAAAGCAAAAGGCAGTAGTGACAAAAGATTTTCAGATGCCTGACTGGAATCTTCATGGCAAGACAAGTTTCAGGTGTAACAATTTAAAATCCTTTCTCAGAAGAGCTGTTTTTACAAAATAAATACAGCTTTGCCCATTTTTTTTCCTATTGGTATAAACCAGAATATGATAAATTGGCTTAATTAACTTAACTTTCTATGAAAAATATACCCTTTAAACCCAGAATTTATTTCTCAACAAGCAAAAGATAATGAATGGCTCAGATTCTCAAAATAGAGGGGGATAAACAAGCAAACCCAAAGTGGTTTATTTTCTTTAGAATTTCTTACTGCAAATTCGTTGTCTGGGTTTTTCTCTCCTTTTCGAACAGGGCGCGAATACTCAAAGCGCTGGACTTCATTCACCCTGTAGAAACTGAAAAATGGGAAAAGAATCATGGAATCCCAGCATGGACTGGGTTGGAAGTGACCTCAAAGATCATGCACTTCCAAGCCCCAAAAGCACAATGAAAATCAAACACCATCTGTGTAGGAATTGATACTGAATTCTAATATTAGAGGAGGTTTATGAACAAATATTGGGATCATCGTTTTCCAGTGGGTTGGATGGAATCTGTGCCAATATTAAAAATCACCACCAAATGCCCTCACAATGCCCACCCCCCCTTGGCTGTGCACAGATTCATTACACAACAATAATGTGTTAAAAAGGGGACTGAGAAAATGACAAAACCCAACCCAAACTCACCTCACAATTTGCTCTGACACCGGCCTGTGAAATTTTGAGGGTAAATCCAGTTTGGGCTTTACAGTGAAGCACTGAATATCTGAATTTCGGGGGTTAAGAAGTGAAAAGGGAATTTCAGTCACACAGAGCAAACAGCTCAACAGGAACGCACCAAAAGAAGGACAAAACGACCAAATTGGTGCGTTACGCCCGTCAGGGCAGAAGTGCAACACGCTGGCCATAAATCCTTGACCTGAGCTGCTGGAGGCACTGGCTGCACTGGCTGTACTGGTTGTACTGGTTGTACTGGCTGTACTGGCTGTACTGGTTGTACTGGTTGCACAGCCCAAGGATACACTGGCCAGAGGAGGTTTTGATGTCATCGCCCGGGGGTGACGTCGTCTTCATCTTCTCGGCGTTGGGGAACTGCGTCAGCAGCCGCGCCTCGAAGTCCTCGCGGCGCTCGTACTCCTTGCCCCGGTAAATGAACACCTTGTTCTGCAAACAGAGGTTGGCACTCACAGCTGGCACCAGCACCCCCGGGGCTGAACCCAGTGCCCCCAGCACAGAACTGGGGCCTCAGAAGTGCCGACACCAACGCTGCTCACAGAAGAGCTTCCCATTCCTCACACTGGGGCTTAATCGTTAATTTACCAGTATTTAACGCCCATTCAATAAAGCACAAATTGGTTTTCTCACCTCCAATTCAGTGCTGGGATCATTAAGCCCACGTTTACCTTTAGGTATTTGTAAATAAAGTTTGTAAATATAAACCACGCTAAAATCACCTCAACACATGTTTTCAAGGATCTGTAACATTGGTGGCCATTGAAAATGTATTAAGAGAAATTATAACCAAACCCAAGAAGTCTTCTCTCCCTCCCACAGCTAATGATGGAATGCATGTCAATAAATAAACTGAATTAGGCTTTTTATACATAAACATTTACTAAAAGGCACTTAAGTGAGCAAACAAGAGTAGTAGAGAAAAATAGAAACATAAACCAATGCAGATTTGAGGAGGAATATCCAAAAATACTGACTCTTACAAAAAGACTTCACATTAATGTATTAGATTTTTGCCATTGTAAACTTTAAACAATAAAACTATATAATTTAATAATAATAATAATTTAAACTTTAAAATTAAGTACACTGCATTTGTAAGCACTGGTTTCTTCTTTGCCAGTAAAGAAAATGAAGATATATTTTATCCAGTCCATTTATATGCTGAGTTCATTAAATTCTAAAGGAAAATGTAAAAGACAACTTGCATATTTTTAACTGATCAAACATATTAAAGCAAGTTTGGATAAAATTTGCATCTGAATATGCTTAACCTCATTACTCATCTCCAAATGAATACTTGGTGAAAAAACTATACAGCATTTATTAAAAAAAGGGTGTTTTGACTGGGGGTAGGAACCTGGAGTAGTTCACATTTGCCCAGTTGGGTTTAATTCTGCAAGGGTACCTTTTGAAATGCTCAGGAGATGAAAGAAACCTCTTTATCTGGGAAGAAAAAAAGTAGTAATAGATGTTTAAGAGGCCTCTGTATAACTGTAATTTATGTATATCCACTTGTAATTCACAGGGAATGTTAGAATAGAAGGAAAAGTGAGGATTTTCTCAGTCAGCAGGACACTCAACAGCCTGGTTTTCAGGGTTAGATGGGATATTGGCAAGGAATTCCTCCCTGTGAGGATGGTGAGGCCCTGGCACAGGGTGCCCAGAGAAGTTAACTGAATAATAATGGGTTATTTCTGTGTCACCAACCAAGTGCCAGACAATCATAATACAGATGCAATTCAGACATGTTATAGCCTCACTATTCAACCCATAAAAATCTTAGTATGAATGGAAAAAAACCCCTAAAATGTCACTAAAGCTATGATCCTGGCACCAACCAAGTGGCACAAGTCTTGAATTGGCACATGACACACACAAATCAATGATAAAAGATGGCACACCCACCTTTGATAGCCAACTTCATTTTAGTGGCAGTGCTGGGAAGGACACTCACCTGAAAACATGGTCACATACAAAAGGCTCCTCTACCATGCTCATATATTTATGAATATTATATATATAAATATATATTAACCTGCCAGGCAAAAATGTCACCATTTCAGATGGTTACAACCCTGAGTGATGGATTGAGTAATTTATCTTCATTTCTAGTGATGCCCTGAAGAAATATAAAGTAGTGGATATGTTTGAAGGGAAAGTTTTTCTACTAAAATTCAACTATTCCAGCTTAGAAACCAGAAAGGAAAAACCAGTGTTTGTTTTATACACCTAAAAAATACCTGTCAGTGTCAGGCAGGTTTCTCCAAGCCAAGGGAAATTTCCAGAGCAAGAAACCTTGCTGGTGGGTAAGGTGGCCACTTACCCTTATGAATGTTGGGAATCCCTGGCCATAGTATCCAACAGCAAAATAGTCTGGCTTTGGTCGTATCACTTTCACAATGTTTTCATAGAACTGGGCCTGTTTTCTCTGCAAAATAAACAGGATGGATTTTAAAGACCTGAGCTTTTAGGAGATTCTTTATACTTAAGGTCCTGTGTGCATCTCTAATTTAAATATGTTTCATTCCCCTCTTTTTCTTCACCTTTCTATCAGATTCACGGCAATATTTGGAAATACAAGACTCTGTAGCCATTTCTCTACTCATCATGGTGAATCTGACTGTTCCCTAAGGAATATCTCAATTTTGGTGGACCTCATCCTGGTGAAACTCACTCTTCCATATGCAGTATCTTCATTTTGATAGACCTCATCTTGGTGAACCTCACTGTTCCATAACCACTATCTCAATTTTAATGAACCTCATCTTGGTGAACCTCACTGCTTCATATCCAATATCTCAATTTTGATGAACCTCATCTTGGTGAACCTCACTGCTCCATATCCAGTATTTTACTTGCAATGGAGGTCAGGAATGTGCAAGACGATCTGAAATTCCTGTTGTGACAATTCCAATGCCAAAACACCGGAAGGATGAAGCCGCACACAGCTCATCCTGATGGTGCTGAGTTGTCAGTTTTGGGCTGTTACATCTCATTACATTTTTCTACTACTTCTCTTCCATATTTACAACCATGAATTTGCATATGGAAAGCAGGCAGTTGAGAATTGCAGGAAAATGTAAATTTTGGAATAAACACACGCATGTCAGACGCCATCTGCTTTCGACGCCGAGTTCTTCTTTATCTCTAATGATGAAATAATAGCAAATGAGCAGCTTCTGAAGATCTGTTCATTAACTTATTTTTAGTCTATTATTTCTGCAAAGAGAATGACTTTTGATCTGGGGGGAGGTTTAGTGCTGCTCCCACATGACAGATAACAGTAAATGGCACCAAGACTACAAAGACCCAGATCTGCCGAATATTTCTCAGTTCGTCTGGAGCAAAACTATTTTGTCATTTGTGAATTGTCTTAGAGGCTAATATTTAATACTTCTCGAAGAAAAGAGACATGAGGGAGAAGAGAAAGAACAAAAAACTTGTAAATTTTATTTTGTGGAGAAAAAAAAGAGCTGTTCATTAGCAGCAATAAGAAAAGCTGATGGGGTATTTGTGACCTGACTCCTACGGGAGAGTGAATTTTGATCTCTGCCTTGTGAGGGAAATGCAGGCCAGGACTAATTCTGTGACATCTCCTGGCTGATAAATAAAGAGCAGATAAACTCAATTGTCTGATGTGAGGATTGGAAGTTCTGGGTCTCCCTTCTTAGAAGAGGGAGAAATTCCATCTTGGAGAAGAATCCAAGGCCAGGTTGGAGAGGGCTTGGAGCAGCCTGGTCTGTGGAAGGTGTCCCTGCCCATGGCAGGGGTGGCATTGGATGAGATTTAAGATCCCTTCCAACCCAAATCATTCAGTCACTCTGTGATCATTGACTACAATGAATAAAGTGCAAATTGCAACTTCTCCTCCAAAATGGATAATTAAAGAGTGGCTGCCTCTGTGACAAACCTGTTCATGTTCCCCCATGCAAGCAAAAAGGAGATGGAAAATTAAAACTGAGGGACTCGGAGAGTAGCCACCCCCTGGTGAATAATCCCATCTGACACATGACAAGCACTTCTAGCTGAGGAACAATCCTACCCTTTCCCTTTTATACTGAAATGAAGAATATTCTGTCCCCACCCCACCAGGAGGAGTGAGCACTGTGGGAATGCCCAGCTCAGACAGACTGGGATAAAGAAAACAGATACACAAATCAAAGAAATTCAGGGAAATGTACTCTGAGCAGGTAAACAATTCAAAGAAATTAAGGAACAGGTACTCTGAGTGTGGAAGCAAAAGGTATCAAAAACTTGAAAGTTGAGAATTTTCAAAACCGAACAGGATACACATCCCAACTCCTGTGGAAATGGCTGGGACCTGAGGAGGGACAGTGACAGCTGCCATTTATCTCTTTGGAAGAGAACAGGAGGAAAAAAATGGTGCAGGAATAATGAATGGGTAACGTCAGGGCAAAAATAACTGACTGTAGACATGAATGCTTGGGGATTATTCATACCTAAAAAAAGAAACGTGAATATGGAAAGACACTTGAGAAAGAATGGGGAGGTTTTTTTCATGTTCCCATTTATATTTAAATTCAAAATTTCCTTTTATACCCCAAATAAATCAGCTTAACGTTACTGAAATGTTTTTCTTTCAGCTAAAAAAAAAATAAATTCAATGTTTTTCAGGCACTCCAGAGGTAGCCAGTTAATTGACATTGGTCCAACAAAGCCAAGATGGGTATGTGGCTCTGCATTTTACTGTCATTGCTATAGTATTTTAATATAATTTTAAAGGCTTACAATCCTAACTCTGAAATAAATTATTGCAGTGTCTATGTCATTAGAAAAACCTACCAGCAGTTCACTGAGTTGTTCATAATCAAACATTTCATTTTCATACTGTTCTGCAAGTTCTTTACCCAAGGCAATGGCCTCTTCCCACATCTGTTGGAAAAAAAAAATCACATAACAACAACAAAGAAGCTGAATTACATACCTTGGTTAAACATGAACATTAGAATCAAATAATCTGAATAAAGCACCCAAATCCATTGTGTCACATGCCTGAAAACACTGAGCCTCTGATGTGCCAAAGAGCTGTGCTGGGGTTACAAATGTCTCTATTAATGGAATCATGGAATTGTTTAGGCTGGAAAAG